>CM021102.1:346143028-346567940 GCA_007115665.2 Sequoiadendron giganteum | reverse complement strand
GGAGAGAAATAGAGTGAGTGAGAGAGGGAATGGGAGAGAGATAGAGGGAGTGAGTGAGTGAAAAACCTAAGAGAGGGAGAAGGGGTAGGAGGGAGAGACTTGAGAGAGAGAGAGAGACAAAGAGAGAAAGATAACAACCTAAGAGAGGGAGGTGGAGTGAGAGAGATAAAAAGATGAAAGATGGAGAGTGAGAAAGGGGGTTGGAGTGAGATAGATTTATTTAGGTACCTATGTCAGAGGGAAAGAGACCTAAGAGAGTGGATTGGACTGAGAGAGTAGTCTAGGTCATGTGGGAGGGAGTGAGACCTAAGAGATAGATTCGATTGATTCCCCAAGGGTTGTGAATTTCCTCTTGGGGGGATATTTGTTTCACAGAGGTGGTCCTCCTTGATTATTGAGTTCGCTGACTTGATTGTGGGGTGGTTGTTGGGTTACCACATTGGCTTGCATGTTATTTTGATTGTTGTGTTGTGGTTAATGATATGCTTGGGTATTCTACTTTGGAGAATTGATCACGACTTTGGCATTGACCACACCATCGTTGGTGACATTCCTATTCTTCACCCATGTGTGATGTTTTTCGTTATAGTTGGTGGATGGGCGATTGTCTCAAGGTTCAGGATATATGGGTGTAACCCCTTGTGCTATAAGGTCTCATTCAATGTTGAGCACGTTGGGGATCAACTGGTCATATGTGGTGATCTGCATTGCATCTTTAGATGGAACACCAAGGTTTTCTCGAGAATGGTGATAATAGTATAATTTTTTTTCGAGAATGGTGATAATAGTACAATTTTTTTTCTCTTCTGGCATGGCCCATTTGCTTCGATTGGCCTTGGATCACCATCATTGTAGGAAGGAAGAAAATGATTCCCTATTTCGTTGTGTGAGCGCAGAAAGTTCCTCAAGAATAACATCCATGTCAATGTTGAATGCATAGCTCTTTAGGAATGTGTCTATGATTTATTGGAATGTTCTAATGCCCGTAGGAAGACAAGAGGACCACTCCATGGTAGGACCAACCAAAATTTGAGGGAATAGCCGCATCAAATATATATCATTGTACATAAATTCCATGCAATGTACTTGGAATTCACTAATGTGATCTTCAGGGTTTCCCAACCCATGATATTTGTCAAATTTAGGTATTTTGAATCCCTTTGGGAATGGTATCATTGCAAGGATCATGTCAAAAGGATAGGGACACAGATTTTCAAGTGTCCTTATTTTTTTTCCTTATTGAAGATCAAGCACTTTTTGAGAGAGCAACTTGATTTATGTTGTCACATCATCTTGCAGATTAGGAGGTGGAGGTGTTTCATTGATAGGTGGAGTGTTGGTGGGATTTTTATACAATCTTTGTTGTGCAATTAATGCCTGGATTTTATGTTAAGCCAACAACGCTTGTTGCTGGTCATATTGTTGTTGTGCCAACAAAGCTTGTTGTTGGGATTGATGTTGAACCTCTTGTTGTTGACCTTGATACTCTCGCAGAGATTTTTGATATGCTTGCTGTTGGAATGCTTGCAATTATGCCTGGTATTGATCTTGTGCTTGCACTTATTGAGCTTGATATTAGGATTGAGCTTGAGCATGTGTTTGTTGGGCTTCATGTGCAACCTAGGTAGCTTGTGCGGCTTGTGCAGCTTGAGTTGCTTGTGTACCTTGGGCATCTTGTTGTTGTTTTAGTAAAGCTTGGGCTTGGGCAACCTATTGTGCTTGTTGTGTCGCTAATTGTTCTTGCGCTTGCTGAGAAGCTAGCTATGAAGCTTGTTGATTTTGGATTTGTAGAAGTGCCTTTTGATAAGTAGCTTATCATGTTGCTTGCAACATGATGCTAAATGAATTTTCCCTATTGGGTTTTGGCGGCGGTGGTGGTGGATTAGGAATAGTGTTGGTTGTTGAGATGAGAGGAATTGTAGTGCCTCTCCATATTTGGCCTACATGACAATTGGGTAAGTCATTTGGTTGATTTACGTGTCACAATGGGTTCACTATTTTATATTGATTAATAGATTTTGAATTATGTGATTAAGTTAATATCTGGCCTAGCCTCGATTAATCTACTTAATTAAATTAAATTTGATTTATAGGGTAACTTAAATTAAATTGGAAGTAAGAGTCTACTAGGTATTCAATGTGAACCTTAGTAAAATTATTTTTATGTGAGTTCGGATCTTGGGTCCATTTCGAGTGCCTTACCAAAAATTCTTAGTGACATGCACATAAGTCAAGTGGTGTTAGGAAGATGCTTCTAGCTATTGTATTATATCTTATGATTAATTCTCTAATGGTTAAAAAGATTCATTAATTACCTAAAGTTAGCTCAAATGAATTATATGGGTCATTGTACCATATCAAGAAAAGATAAAGTATTAATTGTTTGGTGAACAAAGCTAATTGCATTCTTGTGTAAGGTTGGCACTTGACTTTAAATTTTTCATCTAAGAGGTATTGGTGATAATGACAAGGGAAATTACCAACCTAGAATTTATTATTGTCAATAGTAAATGTGATATTGTTATAGTTAGTATGAGTCAAATCAGAATGAAGTAAATAATATATGAATTAGATCTTTTTAAGAAATTCGGTTATCCTATCATAGTTCTCTTAATTATTCTCTTAGGCACTATATCACTATTAGAGTGCAATCTTGAAGAATCATCTCTAGAAGTCTTAGTCATATTATGGTCCTTAAAAATTTGTAGTAAGGTATATATTTATTAATATAGAGATAATTGCATACCTAGGTTTATGAATTACACTATAGATTCCATAATTAAATATTTAATTGAGCCGACCAAACTATTAATAATTGCATTACTAAAGTTAATAAATTATTAGCAAAGAATAGTAGAATAGCAAGGTACTAATATTTATTGTTTAAATTAGTTAGTAAGATGTAAATGAATTAATCATTATAATAATTATTTTTAGATTATTAATTGTATCATTAATCAATTTTAATAAATAATATTTATTTTTGTTTATTTATTAATAAGGATTTTATTATTCAATTTTGATGTGAAAAATAAAAAAGATTAGAATGTTAATGATTTATTTTATAAACTATAGTTAAATATTAACCTATTTATTTGATTTTGATGATACTTTCAAGAAAGTTGGTAAAATGATTTTATTTCTAGTAAGAGGGTATCCCATGAGTAATATTGTGATGAAAAGCAATTTAAAATATATAATAAATAAAAATTTTAAAAGCATCTAATAGAATTACACTTGCCACTTGCTTTTACCTCCATCTTGCTTCATGCATTCTTTCTAGCATTCCACGTGCCTACATCCACATTTTGCATGCTCATCTACGTGGTACCTTGGCACATCCACTTTCTGCATGATGCGCTGGGTGGTATTTCATCCTGAAAAAAAAAAAGCTGGCTCTTGGGAGGAGGCACACATGCAATGACTGAAGGAGAAGTAGCCGCTATAACCCAATATTTTTTACTTTGTTTGGGGAGGAGGTTGCAACTAAATATCCATATAAACCCATCCCAGATCGATAGGAGGGTAGCCTCTCTCCATTTCATGAGTTTTGCCCATGCTTCCAAATTCTATAGGACTCGGCCTTACACATGTCAAATGCATTTACTTGGAAATCTCTAAGCCCTTTAATCAAATCCCCATTTTGTTGTGCATATCCTGTAATTAATGTATTCCATGAGACCACAATTCCTAGAGGCATTATGTGGAAAAATTCACGTACCCTGTCTATGCTATCACATTTTGCAAACCATATTCTGTCAAACAGTTCATGTGCCATGTCTATGCATTTCACATCTTCCATACCCATTTACCAAGAGAGGATGAAGGCATTGTTAATTTAATATTGTAGCTCAGACAGTTGTTTCTCCAATTCCAAGAATTAGTATTTAATTCTTGAGACTTATAGATAGAAGTTAGTTAGGTCCAAATATTTAATTATTTAATTGATTCCTCTAGAGACTTCTAGAAACCAGTTAGTTAGGGTTTGTTAGATTTTGATTAATCTTAGCCATTGATTGAGATTAAATCATGGCCATTGGTTTTCCAATGAGAATAGTTTAAAAGGGGGTCATTGGGAATTTGGAGAACACACTGATAGACACAAGTTGGAGAAGCATTTGCAGTGTTAGCAAATAGTCTTGTAGTGATAGCAAGGGCGCAGTGACAGCATTGGAGGCAACAGTAGTGGAATTTCAGCAGGAGAAATTAAGGGAAGAATATCCGGTGAAGAATATTGTCTGAGCTTTCTCAATAAGAGGCAAGTAGTTTCTTTTGTATCTCTTTATTTGCTGAAGAGTAATATAATTCCTCATTTGCAATACTAGTTTTCCCTCTGGGGTTTTTCCAAGGACAATTTGTCCAAAAATATTATGTTTATTATTTTGCATGTTTTCTTCTCTATTCCTGTGAGTTTTATTTGTGAAGTTGCAGTTGTATTATTTTTAAGTATTGGATGTGAATTAATTTTCAGCAGTCAAATAATCTTTATAGATAGGAGATTAATAATCAGTAATTGCAATAGAATTTTCACATGGTATCAGAGTAGATCTAAGGGCAGAAAGAGCTCAGCATAGGAACATGAAGAAAAGAAAAATAGAGGGTTTATAAAACCCAGTTCTACCTCTTTAGTATTATTTTTTTTTTTTGAGATAGCCTTAGCAGGTTTAAGAGATCAGGACAGATTGGATGGAGCCTCAATTTTTGGTGTCTAGAAAGTCAGAATTTCTTTATTGCTGGAAGAGAATGGTATCAAGGAATATGTTACTAGTGTTGTAGCTGTACCTATAGATCCAGCGCTTCTCTTAACATATAAGAAGGGAGATGCCAAGGCAAGGAGGCTGATTCTTGATGGTGTTTAGGATCATATTGTTCCACGTATCATAGAGTTGGATACAACGAAGATGATGTGGGATGCCATTTTGAATTTGTACCAGAATACTACCACTAATAGGAAGTTGATTCTCAGAGAAAAGTTGAGGAATACCCAAATGAACAAGGGAGAGGACGTTACAAATTACCTCACAAGACTTAGAATAGTCAAGGATGAGTTGGCAGTTGTTGGAGATAAACCAGATTATGATGAGCTAGTACGGATAGCCCTAAATGGGTTTAATAAACAGTGGGATGTCTTTGTTCAAGTTATTAATAGACGAGACACCTTACCAAGTTGGGATCGACTATGGAGTGACTTCAGTCAGGAGGAGCTTAGACTAAGCCTTGTCAGTGGTGCTAAAAATAAGAGTTAGAAAAGTGAGGCAAAATAGGAAAACGTTGTCCTAGCAGGAAAACGGAAAGAAAAGAAGGGGTCTAGGAAAGGATCAAATCCTAAAGGTGATAAGAAGAAGGACCTGTCTAAAGTCAAGTACTATGGCTGTCACTAGTTTGGCCACTATGTCAGCAATTTCCCACAAAGTAAGAAAGGAAAGAAGCAGATGACAACTTCAACAAGTGCAGATGAGCTCTCTAGCAGAATGGAAGATGAGTTTGCACTCATAGTTTGTATGGTTAGCTCAACCTCACAAGGTGTTTGGTATATAGATAGTGGGGTGTCATTTCATATGACAGGAGTTATAGAATAATTCTCCAGTTATAAGGGGGGGGACATCAGAATCTAGATTTCTATGGGGAACATGTCCAAACTAAATCCAGTTGGAAAAGGGACTGTTCTATTTAAGAGGGAGAATGGAAAGCCGATTCCCATTCATGATGTGTTGCATGTGCTAGGCTTGGGTATGAATCTGATTTTTGTATTTGTTCTTCAAGATAAAGGCTACAATGTACTCATTAGAGGGGAAAATGTGTTATCAAGCACAAGGATTGGAAATCACCCATAGCTATTGGAGTTAGGAGGACTCAACTTTATAGGTTGCAGTTTGATACTCATAAGGCACTGATGAGCAACGGTAATTATAGAGATCAAGGAGAGCTATGGCATAGGAGGATGGGCCATATACATCATGGAGCACTTAAATTGCTTCATGAGACAGTGACAAGTGTTCCAGAGGTGAGCACAGAGCATGATGATGTATGTAAGGGATGTGTGTTGGGGAAGTTTGTGAAAGAATCTTTTCCAATGAGTGAGCATCCAACAGAAGCTCCAAGGATTGAGCAATTAGATCAGGGAAAGTGAAGCTTTAGTACAGTGACTAGTACAAGCATAAGCTCAAGTGCTAAGAATTTGTAGAGTATGGAGCAAAAGATGGAGCAGATCTAAGAGATGCATGAGGAACACATGGGGGTTGATATTTCATCCTCTACTGTTGGTAGCAGTAACCAACAAGATACTTAGGAGTTTGTGGGAGCTCCTAAGATGAGTAGTAGATAACTAAGACAACCAGCCACGTATAATGATTATATGGCTTTAGTTAGTCAGTTGGTATATAGTGAGCCTTCTAGTTATCAGGAGGCCACACAATAGTAAGTGTGGTGAGATGCAATGGTTGAGGAGTATACCTCAATAGTGCAGAACGATGTGTGGGAGGTTGTGCCTAGACCGACAGATAAGGTAGTGGTTGGATCTATAAGATCAAGTACGGTGCAAATGGTAGTATCGAGAAATAAAAGGAAAGGTTTGTGGCCAAGGCTTTCTCTCAAAAGGAGGGAATAGACTAAGAGGAGACATTCGCTCCACTGGTCAGGTATACTTCTATACAAGCTGCGATCTCTCTTGTAGTATAGATGAGATGGCAGATCTATCAAATGGATGTCAAGACAATGTTTCTTAGTGGTGAATTGAAAGAGGAAGTATACATAGAACAACTAGAGGGATTTGTAGCACACAATAGTGAAACCCACGTGTACAAATTGAAGAGAGCTTTGTACGGACTCAAGTAGGCTCTGAGGGTGTGGTATGAGTGTATTGATTAATACTTGCAAGGATTGGGCTTTGTGAAGAGTGAGGCGGATGCTAATATCTACTACTTGGTAGTTGGGGGTGAGAATCTCATTCTTGTTCTATATGTGGATGACTTTTTTTTAACAGGTTCATTGGGGCTCATAGAGGAGTGCAAGTGGGATTTTGCAGCAGAGTTCAAGATAAGGATTTGGGGCTTATGCACTACTTTCTAGGCATGGAGGTATGGCAAACAGATGGCGAGATTTTCCTTGGACAAGAGAAATACTGCATTGAAATCTTGAGGAGGTTCAAGATGGAGGATTGCAGAGCCATGTCTACTCCTATGATCATGAATTGGAAGAAGATAGACTCATCGAGGGAGAAGGATGTAGACCCCACCTTATACAAATAGTTGATTGGGTCTCTCATGTATTTGGTCAACACCAGACCAAATATATCCTTTGCAGTAAATTCTCTTAGTCAATTCATGGTTGAGCCGAAGAGAGTGCATTGGATAGCAGCAAAGCATGTGTTGCATTATTTGTGTGGTACAATTGAGTATGGGATCAAATATACTCAAGGTAATGGTATCAAGTTGATAGGTTATCTTGACGCAGATTGGGCAGGCAGTACCGTGGATAGGAAAAAAACTTCAGGGTGTTGCTTTCGCTTGGGATCAGGAGTTGTCTCTTGGTATAGTAGGAAGCAGAAGTCTATGGCTCTGAGTTTTGTAGTGGTAGAATACATAGCAGCTAGCATGGCGTCATGTGAGGCAATATGGCTTCAAAAGTTGTTAGTAGCCTTGTTAGGTCAGAGGGTTGAGACTACAGTGATACACTATGACAATCAGAGTTGCATTAGGCTGTTTGAGAATCTAGTGTTTCTTGATAGGTCTAAGCATATAGACCTTAGGTATCATTTCATCAGAGATTGTGTACAGCGGGGGATTATTCAGCTACAGTATATACCTACAAATCAGTAGGTAGTAGACATTATGACAAAGGCATTGGGGAAGGAAAAATTCATCTTCTTCAGAGATATGTTGGGTGTTATGCAGAACACCTTCCTCACTAAGAGGGAGTGTTAATTTAATATTATAACTTGGATAGTTGTTTCTCCAATTCCAAGAATTAGTATTTAATTCTTGAGACTTCTAGATAGAAGTTTGTTAGGTCCAAATATTTAATTATTTAATTAAATAATTTATTTCTCTAGAGACTTCTAGAAACCAGTTAGTTAGGGTTTGTTAGAGTCTAATTAATCTTAGCTATTGATTGAGATTAAATCATGGCCATTGGTTTTCCAATGAGAATAGTTTAAAAGGGGGTCATTGGGAATTTGGAGAACACACTAATAGACACAAGCTGGAGAAGCATTTACAGTGTTAGCAAATAGTCTTGCAGTGATAGCAAGGGTGCAGTGATAGCGTTGGAGGCAGCAACAATGGAATTTGAGCAGGAGAAATTAAGGGAAGAATATTCGATGAAGAATATTGTCGGAGCTTTGTTAGTAAGAGGCAAGCAGTTTCTTTTGTATCTCTTGATTTGTTGAAGAGTAATATAATTCCTCATCTGCAGTACTGGTTTTCCCTCCAGGGTTTTTCTAGGGATAATTTATCCAAAAATATTGTGTTTATTATTTTGCATGTTTTCTTCTCTATTTCTATGAGTTTTATTTGTGAAGTTGCAGTTGTATTATTTTTCAGTATTGGTTGTGAATTTATTTTTGGCAGTCAAATAATATTTATAGATAGGAGATTAATAATCAGTAATTGCAATAGAATTTTCACAGGCACAGATAGAGGAACTTAAACAAGTACACCACAATTTGTGCATAATCTTGAGGTATGGCACTTACCATCATCTTATTACTAATTTGTACATGGCTGGAACACTCTTGGCTAAGTTCTAGTTCATTCTAAAACCATTTTGCTCTTATCTGTCAAATGAAGGCATTGATTTATGGATTTATCTATGGTTGTTTCTATATTGTCAATGGGGCATGCAAACTATTGAATGTATTTAAATGTGCCCTGGTAGTGTTGCGTAATACTTTCTGCAAACTCTTCTCCCTAGTATTGACCTTCCACTTCTCTTTTTTGGCAGCCTGAGAACAAGGTTTCGAGCATGGTATTTGAGTATGTTTATTAAAATGAAAATTACCGCCAAGTTCCTAATAATGTGCACATTTAGGTTTTAACATTACGGCATCCTTCACCCTTCGTAGTTGAGTGTACTTCAGCAAAAATAAAATAAAATAAAATTCTTGAATATGTAAAATACCCAGCTGCCTTGGGGGGGCTGGAAGAAGTTGTGGAATCTAGCCTTATGCTTGCCAGTCACATTTGCTTCAGTATTACTAAAGCCTTTTCATCAAAACCATTTTGGGCATATTCTACAATCATAGTATTTCATGAGATCACGTTTCTCAGAAGCATTCTATCAAACAACACATATGCCTTGTCTTAGCATCCCTTACCCTTCATAGTTAACTGTATACCAGCATAAATAATATATAATGTATACATTTTATAGAACCATCATGGAACAGTCCTTATGCCTTTCCCAACTTCCACAATTTTACATACATTTTATGTTATGCTTCATGGAAGTCTCTACATCATTAATGGATATCTTATATGGTGCACATTATTATAGCTCAAGTCCCGTTCAGATTGTTTCTTTTAGCATCACCTAAATTATCGAGAAGAACATTGTACCTGAGTAAAATGATGGGAATAGCTCACAACTCACAGATCAATTTCTGTTGCATCGATCAATTTCTATATTTTATTTAACAACTAATTTTGTAGTATGGTTCGTTGTTTTGTGCTTATCCTGTGTTTATGTCAAGATTTGAAAAACAAATGCTAAATACAAAAAACACAGAGTTGCTGCTCTGTTTTCCAGTCAAGCTAGAAATTCCCAAATCTCAAATGCGGAAACAAAAAGGAGACATGCAACTTTGATTCACTATTAATCAACTGGAAATAACAAAACAGAAAAAAAAACTAAGAACTATAAACTATTACAACTTTTTGGGAGAAATCATAAGTTGCTCAGCTAGACTGGTAATGATCAGGAGCAATCACTGCTCTTACAAAATAACAAATAGCTATTGTTGTTCAGGAGTTGTTGAGAGCTCACACAGAATGTTCTTCTCACAGTCTGCTGCTGCAATCTTCTTCTCTGACTTCTTCTCTCAAATTTTTCCAACTCTTTCTCCAACTCTATTCCAACTAACAGAATAATTTTCCTTCTATTCATTTTTTCCAAGATAAACATTCCCTCTCAAAAATTCAAAATCACCTACCTCAATAAATGCTAAATTCATAAACAACTACCATAATCAATTTTGGAGCTATCAAGAGCTGCAAGGAGGATCCCCAAAACTAGAAAACTACTCTTGATAGGTAGGTGAAGGCTATAGGGCACTGACGGATGAGTAGAGGCTTAGGGAATATTAAATTCCAACACTCTCCCTTTGTCCTGAACCGATAAAACAACAAGATCAAATCTGATCTAGATCAACAACGCCCAATCTACTCCTTAGGTGCACAAAACTATCAATGCTCAAAGGCTTGGTGAATATGTCTGCTAGCTGTTGCTCAGACCTACAAAACTTCATTTTAATTTCACCATTTTCAACCAATTCACAAATGAAATGATACCTGATTTCAATATGCTTGCTTCTTCCATGAAACACATGATTTTTCGTCAAAGCTATTGATGAAACATTGTCAGAATAGATCACTGTTCCATCCTCTTGTTCTTCTTTCAAATCTACCAAGATTCTTCTCAGCCAAATAGTTTGACATGTTGTTGCATTTGCTGCTATATATTCAACTTCAACTGTTGATAGGGAAACAATAGGTTGCTTCTTGGAAGCCCAAGAGATAGCACCTAAACCCAAATGAAATACATAGCCCGAATTGCTCTTCCTATCATCCAAACTTCCTGCCCAATCACTGTCAGTGTAACCAACCAGCCCATATTCTTTTGTTGTTGTGTACAACACGCCATATCCAAAGGTACCATTCACATACCTTAGGATTCTCTTACCCGCTTGCCAATGGGTGTCTCTTGGAGTCTCCATGAATTTGGAAATCAGACTCATTCCATGCATTATATCCAGTCTAGTTGCTGTCAAATACATCAAGCTTCCAACCAAGCTTTTGTACATGGTCGGATCCACATTGCTGCTGCAATCTTCTTTGCTCAACTTAAGACCTATGACTGTTGGTGTTGGGGTAGGCTTGCTCTCAAGCATTCTAAATCTCTTCAAGATTTCATTTGCATACTTCTCTTGAGAGATAAAAATACAATCATGCATTTATTTTACTTCTATGCCTAGAAAATAACTCAAGAGACCTAAATCTATCATTTCAAATTCTCTTTTCATGGCCTCTTTAAAATCAACAATGAGGAAATCATCATCCCCAGTAAAAACTAAATCATCTACATACAAGACAACAATTAAAATGTTACCTTTTGATGCCTTGATATAGAGATTGGGCTCACCATCGCTTTTGCTAAAATCGTTCCTCATCAAATATTAGTCAATCCTACTGCACCATGCCCGAGGAGCTTGCTTCAACCCATAAAGAGCCCTCTTCATCCTATACACCTTGTGTTCTTGGCTTGGAACTTCATATCCAAAAAGCTGCTCCACATAAACCTCTTCTTTCAATACTCCATTAAGAAAGGCAGACTTCACATCCATTTGAAATTCCTTTCATTTGTGTTCGATAGCAATGGCTATGACTGTCCTCACATTCTCCATCCTAGCAACAGGGAAAAATTTTTCATCATAGTCTCTTCCAAATTGCTATTTGTACCCCTTGACAACTAATCTTGCCTTGTGTCAGTCTATTCTTCCTTCGGCATTGCTTTTGGTCTTATAGACCCATTTTACTCCAATAGCTTGCTTGCTTGGAGGCAAGTCAATCAGCTCCCATGTATTATTTTTTTGTAATACATCGATTTCCTCATCCATGGCTTCACACCTTTTATCCTTTTTCACAGCTTCTTCAAAATAAATTGGATCATTGTGAAAAAATATTGCAAAATTTACACTCTCATCAAATTCATCATCATACCTTTCATTTTGGTAGATCTCCCTTAGACTCTTGGTCTTTCTTGGCATTAGGGAGGTGAGAGTGGGGTCTGAATTTTCAGTGTTGCTACTCTTTTGTTGAACAGGTTGAATCTGGAGTGATCGGGAGCTATCACGAGCTCGTTGGGAGCTATCAGGAGCTCGTAATTGTCAAAGCTTGTCGAGAGCTGTTAGGAGCTGAATTTTTGGCTGTTTATGGCTGCTTCCCTTTCTGTCTATTATGATCAGGAGCGATCAGGAGCTGTCAGGAGCCATCATTTTTTGTTGCTTTAGAATTTTCCAGATCTTCATCAGTCTGCACTTTCGGGAGCTGTCGGGAGCTATCAAAATCTATCATGCTATCCCATGACTGATCTTCTAAAAACTAATCTCTACTAATGATAATTTTTTTGGTGACCAGATTGTATAGCCTATAGGCTTTGGACTCTTCACTGCAGCCCGTGAAAATGCACTTTTCACCCTTGTCATCCAATTTTTGCCTTTTTTCTTTAGGCACGTGTACATAAGCCACACATCCAAACACTCTCAAGTGTTCAACCACCCATTTTTGTTTTATCCATGCCTCTTGAGGTATCTTGTCACGAACTGCCTTAGTTGGACTTCTATTAATCAAATGCATGCCTATTGCAATAGCCTCTCCCCAATATTCTATAGGGAGTCCTTTTTCTTTCAACATACTTCTTGCCATCTCTATGATGGTTTTTTTTTTTCTTTCAGCCACTCTATTTTGTTGTGGAGTATAATTGGCTATAAGCTCCTTTTTTATGCCATTCTACCTACAAAAATTCACAAAACAATTAGAGGTATAATCTCCTCCTCTATCTGACCTTAGGACTTTAATAAAATTTCCACTCTCTTTCTGAGCCTGGACTTTAAACAATAAAAACTTATTAAATGCATCAAACTTGTGCTGCAAAAAAAAAACCCATATCTTACAGCGGAAATAATCAATAAAGATCATAAAAAATTTGTTATTACCAATGAAAGTGATTTGTATAGGGCCTACCAAATCTATGTGCACCAACTCCAATGGTGCTCTTGCCCTTGTAGAGTTCCCTGATTGAAAGGGTTGCCTATGTTGCTTGCCCAAAATGCAAGCCTCACATCTAACATTAGGCTCTACTATCCTTGGCAAACTATCAACCATCTTGATTTTTGACAAAAGACTTAAACCAACATAGCCTAGATGTCCATACCTGAGATGCCATAGCTTGGAGGGGTCTTCAATGGTGCTCTTGAGGACTGCAAGTTGTACTGCTGTACATTTTCCATCCATGAGAGGTGTTACAACAGACTGAGATGAGAAGCACGTCTCAATCTTCAACGGAAACATCCGGTTGTTTGTCATTTGTATTGCCGCAAACACCTTTGTCCTCTCATTCTTATCATAAATGACACATTTTCCCTTCTCCATCAGCACTTTGTATCCATTTTGGATCAACTGTCCTACACTCATGAGGTTATGCTTTAACTCCAGTGCAAAGAACACATTTTGAACCTCCTTCTCTTCACCCTGCTTGGTGCGGATTATGATAGATCCTTTTCTTTTAACAGAAACAACTCCATTGTTCCCCATTCTAATTTCTAATTTAGCATTTTTATCAATGAAAGAAAAAAGAATTTCATTACCACTCATGTCGTTGCTGTAACCACTGTCCAAATACCAGACCTCAGGGCTTCCTTCTTCACCAACATTGCACATGATGAAGGCTATGGACTGATTGCCTTTAGCCACATTTGAATCAGCAACATTTACATTTTGTCTTTGTTGATTACCGTGTTTTTTCCAGCACTCATTAGCATAGTGTCCAAACTTGTGACAGTAATAGCACTCAATGTTGTTCTTGTCACTTCTTCCACTCGAATTGTTGTTCTTTGTGTCTCTACAAGAGTTGTTCTGAGAGCTGCTTGCTCCCTCTTGGTTGCTTGCTCATCCTGAGCTTTCTCCACCAGCAATTCCTTGACTGGATCTGCCTCTACCTCTTCAGGAGCCATTTCTACCTCTCCCTTTTCCTCTTGCATTCAACTAAGCTTTGAAAGCTTGCTCATGGGAGGTAGTAGCAGACCTTTTTAAATGCTGCTCACGGGTATGGAGAGAACCCACTAACTCATCCACTGTCAAAGTAGAAAGGTCTATCGTTGCTCCAATAGCAATGACAAGAGGATCATACCTCATGGGTAGACATCAAAGAATTTTTTCAACAATATTTAGCACATCTAACACATCTCCATTTACTCTTAGCTAGTTCAACAAATCAGAGAACCTTGCTTGAAATTCTACAATAGACTCACTATCTTTCATCTCAATAACTTTGAACTCTCTTTAAAGTAGCTGGAACTTCATACCTTTGACTTTATCAGTCCCTTTGTAGCCACTCTCAAGGATTTCCCAAGCTTCTTTTGCATACTCAGCTGCTGCTATTCTAAGAAAAATGGCCTTTGTCAAGGCTGCTTCGATCAAACTTGAAGCTTTTACATCCTTCTTTCTCTGCTCCTTCAGCTGGGTCTTTTGGTTATTTGTGAAAGCTACAAATGTAGCTAGGTCAGTGATATCCACAAACCCATTTATGAGAAAGTCCCACAAATCATTTGCCACCATGATGGTCTTCATCTTCTTGGCCCAAATGTCATAGTTCTATCCATTAAAGGATGATGGCTACTATCAACTCCTTACTTCATCTCCAACCATGTCTCATACAACAAAAACTCAACACCTAGAAAATACAAATGCCCAAACTCACAAGGAAATGGGGCCTATGGCTATGATACCATATCAAGATTTAAAAAACAAATGCTAAACACAACAAACACAAAGTTGCTGCTTTGTTTTCTAGTCAAGCTAGAAATGTCCAAATCACAAATGCGGAAACAACAAGGAGACATGCAACTTTGATTCACTATTAATCAACTGGGAATAACAAAATAGAAAACAAACTAAAAACTAGAAACTATTACAACTTTCTGGGAGCAATCAGAAGCTGCTCAACCAGACTGTTAATGATTAGGAGCAATCACTGCTCTTAAAAAATAACAAACAACTGCTGCTGTTTAGGAGTTGTTGGGAGCTAACAGAGAATGTTCTTCTCACAATCTGCTACTGCAATCTTCTTCTCTGACTTCTTCTCTCAACTTTTCCCAACTCTTTCTCCAACTCTATTCCAACTAACAAAATAATCTGCCTTCTATTCATTTTGTCCAAGACAAACATTCCCTCTCAAAAATTTGAAATCACCTACCTCAATAAATGTTGAATTCAAAAACAGCTACCATAATCAATTCTGAAGCTATCAAGAGCTACAAGGAGGATCCCCAAAACTGGAAAACTGCTCCTGATAGGTAGGTGAAGGCTACAGGTCACTGATAGATGAGCAAAGGCTCAGGGAACATTAAATTCCAACAGTTTACTCCCTCTTCTCTAACTTATTTTAATCTATCTTCGAATGGCTTTCACTCCATTTTGATCGATATCTTTAGAGCAATGCATTTTGACATGTTGATGAGCTTTAGCAAGTTTATGTTATTTGGTCGGCTCTCCAAAGTCTTTAGGAGAATACGTATAAACTTGATAATTAATGGTATGTGTAGGAAAGTGTAACGTTATTAGTAATCCAAAAGATGAAGTAAACTTAGCATAGTAATGGCTTTCTTTTAAGGGCCACGTATAATTTCATCGTGGAGATTTTTCTTTTTACTTAAAAAGTTTCATTAGTTTTCCTTTATAGCGAAGCTTCTTCCATGGTGTGGGAAGGTCGTAACTTTAAGAAAATTAAATAAATAGATATTGAGTGACCTTAGATTTTTAGAAAGAAAAGAATCTCTTTTTGTTAATTTTAAATGTGTTTTTTTAATATATTTTTTCTTTAAGAGAAAAGACATGGAATATATATTTAATAAATTCATATGATTATTACATATAATACAAAGATGAGTAATCTTAATATTATATATATATATATATATATATAAGAATTTTATTAGAAAGTAATTTATTTGTGTAAAAGTGTATATTTAGTTATTCACAAAATGTGTTTATATTTATATTTATTATTATGTAAAAATTAAATGATTTGTATTTTATTTAATACGTTTCCCTTCATTATTTTAAATGATTTTATAATGACGTACAAATATAACGTAAATTGATTATGTATTTGAAATTAGTAAGTTTGAATAAATGTATTTCTAATGACTTTCTAATTTTATTTATATATATATATATTTTTTCTCTTCTATAATTTGTTATATATATATATATATTTATATGATGTATATTGTTAGAATGTAATTGTGTAATTGAGTTTGTTGATAGAGTTGTAAATTAAATTGGAAGATTTGTTATTATGGGTTTGGGTCAACGTTTAAAGCAAGTTAGAATATTGGAGAAGGGAGAATTAAGTAAAGTTACATATATATAGCACACTTGTAGAATGTTAACACTTAAAATGATTGCTTCAGATAATCTTTTAAATGCTTACTCCCTAGTATTCTCTAATGATTGGATTGTAAAATTTGGAATAATTGATATTATAGACAATGGGTATTACTCTGAGATGCGAATATTAATTTTAGATTATAGTTTTGAATATTTGAATATTATGAATAGAATTAAACTGATTAAATTAAATTAAGTTAGAAGAAAACATTAGTTTAATTTATTATAGTTAAATTAGTCTAAGAGAAAATTGACCTATCTATATTGTGATAAGTGAAGGATGTGATTAAACAAAAAAAAAAAGTTATCTTTTCATTAATTATTGAATATTGGTTGTTTTAGAATTATTGTGCAATCGATATGAGACTAGTTATTAGATTAATTACTAATATAGTGAAATAATGAATTATCAAAATAGGTTTATTGATTCAAGGTAGAAAGTAGGCAAATTGGTTTTAGGATTGTGGAGGAATTTTTGGTAAGAGGAGAGATAGAAGGTTATTAATAGAGAATGGTAGATGGAAGATATTTGCTAGGACAAGCATCTTTGACTATAGACTTTTAGGTTTGTATATTCAACTAAGAGGTTTGACTTGTTTCCATGTTTGGATAATCGAGTATCTTCAATTGTTAAATTTAATTGTATCAATGCTTGGGTTGTGAAGGTTTTCCTTACTTATGGTGAATTGTGTGGATAAATAAGGAAATTTTAGTAAATGTGAAAATAATATCACCATTCGATGTATTTCTTGATGATGCGTTTGCTTAAATTGTTTATTAGTCATATTATTAACTTGTTAGGGCATCATGTGTGGAGAAAATTGAGGTCTCCCTTGGATGTCCTATTGGTTGACTTACTAATGGTTGATCTTGTATTGAAATGACTATGTAAGTTGGATTTGAGTTTGAAGGTCTCGTTATGATATTGCCTCTTTTATTCCTCTCTTTTCATTTTGTGATTGTGGATTTTATATAGTCATTTTGTGGGTTCCTTGATGTGAGTCTTTTTTTTTGTGTTAATCCTTATCAAGGGGAATTTTTGCAATCGGATTTCTTTTAGTCATATTTTGAGATGATTGGGAACCCGAAATGTTGAATTACCTTCAGTAGGAGTTTGTGGTCTTTCGGTATTTTAGGCTTCCAAAGGCAATGGAGAAATTTGATTTATAGTTTTTTTTTCATGGTTGGACCTTTGTAATTCATTTATCTTATTTCTGATTTTTGAGTTCTTGTGGGTGTTACCTTTTACTATGGTGTTGACTTTGATGTGGCTTTGAGCGAGATGGTAGATGCCTCGCATATGCGTTCGTTTGGTGGCTTTATGTTTGGTACACCCCTTGTGAGTTTTTTTTTGAAACTGTTGGGGAGGGTGGATCTTCATGGGGGTCAGCGCACAAAGGGGCAGTTAGGATAACCCATGAAAGAGCTTGCTAAACAAGTGAAAACCTAATAAAATAAACTAGTGGGTTTGGGTAGTAACACATTAATTAATATAGTAAGATACCTCATCCATGTCGTTAGTGCTTTCGTAGACTAAGGGTGGGCTGAGAAGACCGTAGTTTGCAAGATCACTACCTCGCCCTCATGAGAGGCTAGTGGTTCCACATGTGTCACCCTATGGGGCTGATGCCTAATGAGAGGTAGTCAGGATAACCATAGATGGGGGCCAACGCCTATTGTGAGGCAGTCAAGATAACCCATGATATGACCATGCGATGAGACTCTCCCATAGTATTCCTTTGGAAGCAGTCACCTTGTAAGTGGTCGTTGAGATTGTTGTATGTCATGTTTTGGTTGACCTTGTGATTTGGTCTTGTGATCGTTCTGCTTGTTTTTTTTGGTCGTGGGTCGTTTCTTGTCATCTCCTAGCATGGGGGGTGGACCTTCGGGTCCATGCGGTCGGGTGGAATGTGCTATGCACCCCATTGGGTTCCTAGGTTGTGTTCATGATGCATAAGAGGATGCAGTCTCCAAAGATTCACTTGGTTGAAGACTATCCCACATTTTGTACCTTATTCTCCATTATGTATGATTCTTGTACTCGATTTACTCTTCCCATTGATATAAGGGAAGCATCATGTAATGTATGGTTGAATCCATGATATGTTGTATCTCTGGAGATATGCTCCACTATTGTAATATTAAACCTTGAATTGAATTGTAATAAAATGAGGTATCCTTTAATTCCTATTGTTCATGGTTGGTTGCATGTACCATTATTTTATCTTGTGATTATGTGTATCTATTGTTATCTTCTTGGCATTATCTTTAACGATGTGGTTGGTATGGGTTTTACATTTAGTAATGCCACCACATGTACCCTAGAGGATGTAGATGATTATGTAAGTGCACAATGGATTTTCATGTAATGTATATACATATTCATCTTATGAATATTTATTTTTCAAAAGAAAAAAATTGTGTGGTGTTTGTTGCCCTCTGGGGTTCACACAGCGGGGCATTACATGAATGGTTGTATTGATGATTCGGGTTTTTATGGTGGATGGCATGATTGAAATGCTTGGTCCTTGTGAGACCATGTTCTAAGATACTTGAGGGATAGTAGATGATTTGTTGATCATTGGGGTTGCTTGGATAGTTGCCACCTATTGTTGTGATATTGATGGCAAGATGAGAGGATTCGGTATGATGCTTTTCTTTATGATGGGGGTTGCTTGGATTTGGTTGATTGATGACAGGTAAAGGGGGAAGACCTATCCCAAGGGGTGATGTGTATGTAAATGGTAGAGGTGGAAATGGTGGAAAGATGGGTTTTGCATTCTCTTGAAGAGATGATGATGAGGGATTGAAGAATCCCCTTGCTCAAAACAAATCACCTTCTCCTTGTGAGGTCATAGGGAGAGAGGTTTGCATGTCAAGAGGATAAATTGGTGTTGCATGAAAAGAGGATGAATGGGTAGGATCATGAAATGTAAGCGGAATGTAGGGGTGTAATGGATTTACTAGGATAGATTGGCCCAATATGGTGTTTGCATCCAACTCTTATTTATTCACAAGGGGATGTGCTTGAATTTCATGAAGCAATGAGCTTCCCTTGCTAAAAATTGGCAGAGTTGGAGCAATGGATGGTGTGATTTGCAGGATGCTTTGAGTGATGCTCTAATATGGAGGTATGGGGCATGATCCCAAGAGGTCTCTCCACAAGGGTGCTTACATCATAGTCGAAAGGGAGTTTAGCCCTATCTTTTGCCAATTCAAGCATGTATTGGGAGGGGTATAACCTCATCATGACATTAGCAATTTTATGATTTTTGGGATTTTGCACCATCTCAAGGATTTCATCTTGTTCCATCCCCAAGACACTATTGGTGATGTCTTCCACTTGACCTTCCTCTTGAGGATTTTGAGGTATTGGAGGAGGATTGATTGGGATGTCACTGGATATCATAGGATTGAATTTTGTTTCAGTTTGACTCAGATCGCTTGAAGTGGATGTTTCTTTGTTTTGCTCCATATTTTTCTTGTATTGAGATCAAGTTTGAACCATAAAATAGGGATCAATTTTCAGAAATGTAAGAGGTGAACCTCTAACACCTTAGATTGGTCTAAACATTAGGCTCAAAGAAGATAATCCAAGTTTTCTTTAAGGATCAAAGGATGGGAATGAGATAAATCTAGGATGGATGGTGTGGATGATTGAACTCTTTTAGAAATATTGAAAGAGATACTAGACTTTGGGACTCAGTTGGATTTTGATTTGGATAGTGAACTCATAAACTCTAAGAGGTTGGATGTTGTCCTAGAGTAGACTTATACACAAGAGAATAATTTGACTAATGTGTAAATAAGGATTCATCAAGTCACCCGTAGTCAAACAAGATGATTTTGATTAGATTTTTCTTTTGGATAATGAACTTATAAACCTCAAGATGTTGGATGTTATCAAGAAGTAGACTTGTTCACAAGGTTTGATAATTTGAATAAATATGTGGAGAAGGATTCATCTACACACATCTAGTCAAACAAGATGATTTGGATTTTCCAAAAGCCTATCATCAATGATTTTTTCAAGATTTTCAAGAGTTGTTGGTGAGATGATTTTGATTGATGTTTGAGAGATGGATGAGAATTATTGACCTTGATCCTAGATTAGAACTAGATAGAACTCCTTTATACAAGACCTCAGTATTGAATAACATGCTTGGTATTTCCTATGTAAGAAATGCAAACCTTTGAAAGAAACTTGAATTTTGTTGGTAATAAAACTCATACAAGTTAGGATTGTTCCTTGAAGCTTTCCTATAAAAATTGTAGACCAACCTTTCTCTAACTTTGTGAAGCCTTGAAAGACGTTCTTCAAAAGCTTTTGGACTAAGACTTTTGAACTTTGGTTTTTGAATTTTGATCTTTCAAGAAATCATTTAGAAGAACACATGTGTGGGGTTCAATTGTTTCTTAACTTTTCTTAATGAATTATTTTTACCAGAAATAATTCTTGATTAGGTTTTCAAACTATATGTCTATTGTCCTAAATTCTTATCATCCCACAAAGTCTGTAATGTGAGAATCAAGGAAATTAAGGAAAAAGTTTCTTAATGTTGACTTTAGTGAGAAAAAATTATGATTAAAACCAAATACTTAGATGCCTCTAAAGATGAAATCCCTAGGGCAAGCATGAGCACTTGGATTCGTCAATGGTATTTGTGCCCCCTAAAGGGTTTGAAATTTTGAAGATTTTGTGAATGTGTTGTTGATGGTTAAAATGACACAAACAACATTAAAACAGAATATTTCTACTCTATTTCTCCTGAAAAAGAAAGACAACATGTAGTAGCCTAACTCAAGAGGTCCTGGTAGTTGGTTCTCAACTATTTGGTGTCACTCAATCGGTTCATGCAACTGTAATGTTCAAGGGGCCTGTGCTGGTAACAAAAGATTCAAGCAATGACTCTTTTTATCGAAATAGTTCCTGTAAAATCAATGGGTTTTAAATAAAAGAAAAAGATAGAACAAAGGGGTAAACTAGTAAGTATGAATCAAATTTATCTAGTATTTGGACATATACCTTCAACAATGAATGTTTCCTAACAGATCATCAAACCATAAGATGACATAATCCATAGAATAATCTATACCACTGCATACATTCTAGGTGCTTAATTAACTTCGTAATTACTCTTCACAAATATTTCAAGGGTTTCAAAACAACACACATTCATTCATCATCAAGGTTATAGATCAATAGACTTTTTAATAACTTCAACTCAATGACAATCTAACAAGATAATCTTTAAATTTGGTTTCTTCTAATGATTTTCACCACATAAGAAACTATCATGCTACAACACAATCACTAGCATTCAGATGGATTATAACTTATCAAGCTTATCAAACAAACAATTTAATTCTAAATACCATATTTTGAGAAAAAACCTATAATTCTATTAACTATAAAAGATCAAGTACAATGTATCTCTATAAAATCACTACAAAATTCTATCTCCTAGCATTAGGTAAGCCAATATAATTCTCAATTAGCCAAACTTTACAATATGATACCCATCTGGTATTTATAGATATACAAAAAGTCTGAACTTCACTTCTATTTTAGGCTTTCCACCTTACTAGGAACAACAACTTTCTTGGAAACTCAGATCAATTTGATCTTGAGTTCTTACATTAGACGTTCAGTTTAACTAAAAATAGAAGATAGAAGAAAAGATAAGAAGTCATGCGCCCCCAAGACTGTCAGTGTTGTATGCATGCAACATGCAAGGAAGATAAAAATCATGCATGTGAAGCTGGATCTGCCATGAACACATCGTAGCTGGTGAAGACTTGCTGTAAAGTATCCATCTCCGGCCCATCAATCCAGTCATCTTCAAATTTGATTTGATCCAACTCAGCTGCAACAAATTCTTTCATACCCTTATCTTCAACAATTCTCTCCCTGCAGCTTTTATCTCTTCTTTGACTTCTACAAGCCGATCTATTACCAAGTCTTCTCCATCATCCTTCTCCTCCATGAGCCCTTGAAATCTTTCATTCCATTTCTCTTCAACCTAACTCAAAGGCATGCCATATTTTGTCATTACATTCACATCTACAATTATGGCCATGACTGCTTCCAACTCTTCCAAGTGCTCAGTCAAATTATTAACTGCCTCCTGAATCTCATCCTTGTGTTTGCTCAAAAAGCCAGTCCTAAACTTGAGTATGTGAGAAGTCTTCTCTACAAAGTCTTTGTTATCATCCTCAAGTATAGATTGTTCTAGAAGAGTAGTTAGAGGCAATGTGTTTACCTTTTCTAACTTTTCACTATACTCCTTATACTCTTCTTCTTATTTTTTTGATGCCTCAATGTATTGATGCATCTCTTTTATTACTCCTTCTGCCTCCTTGTAGGCTTCAAATCCTTTTGCTAAAACCTCACCTACCTCTCAGTTCAATTTTTTTATCCATTTGTCTACCATATCCACCTTACCTCTAACTTGCACCAAATCATCTACCTCCTTTTTGCTTAACAAAGCAGGAGTCTCAGTGGCTGCAACTTGTTGTAACCGTGAAGAGGAGACACTCTTCAAAAATGAATGCAACTGATCCAATGGAGCCTTAAGCTCATCCTTCTTTTGCTTGTCCTTTATCATTCTTGATTTAGTTGTCGAAGCCACCACATCAATTAAATTCATTTGCTGATTTCTAGTAGGTCTTCCCAAATTGACCGTACTCAACTGATAGTCTGTTAGCTACATATCCCCTACCTCCTTTTCTGTCATAGGCATGGCACATTCAACAACTATCTCCCCTTTATCTATGAGTCTGGTAGAATGTAGAATTTTAGCCTTCTTCTTAGGCTTTTCTTGTTCAATTCCCTTCATTATGTCGTCCCAATTGAGAGGTTGCAGAGGTGTTCTTGTTCTTTTCTGCAGGTCCAATTTTAACCATGTAGGAGCAATTGGAGCAGTAGTCATCGTAGAGGAAGAGGGAGCAATAACTATAGAAGGTGGCTGCATACTCACTTGAGATTGGGATTCAACCCTTGCTTTCTCTTGTTGTTCTTGTATTATATGCATTTGCACAAGTCTTTCAGCCTCTTCTCTATCCTTTTGTTCTTGTATTTTCTTATCTTCCTCTTCTTTCCTCAACCTCTCTTCCTCCAACTGATTTCTCTCTACTCTTTCCTTTTCCAACCTTTCATTTTCTAATTCTTCCTTCTCTATTCTTTCTCTTTCTAGAGCTTCCCTTTCCAAGTTCTCTTTTTCTAAGGCCTCTAGTCTTTCCCTTTCTAACCTTTCAGCCTCCAAAGTCTTAAGGTTTTCAGCTTCGGCTTCTTCTCCCTATTGTTTCCTAATCAGCTCTTCGGCCTCTTTTTCCTTCCCTATCTTTTCTGCTCCTTCCTCTTTTTGTCGAGCTTCTTCTGCAAGTTTCAACCTAGCAACCAGGATTTCATTTTCCCTCCGGTTTCTTGCTTTCTCCTCCTCAAGATCATTGATCTTTTGTATCAACTCTAACTTTTCATTTTCTACTTTAACTTAAAGCTCATGTTCTTGTTGCCTCCTTTGCTTCTCTACTTCATCAGATGCTGCCTCAATGTCAACTTGTTTTGACTGTAATTGTTGCTGGTGAAGTAGAGAATCAACTTGTATCTTATCATCCATTTCTTCTTTTTTCTTCGCTGCAGCCCTTGCATTAGAATCTCTTGTAGCATCTTAAAACATCTTCCATTGTTCTTCTTTTGTCAAAATCTGCTCAATACTCTGCTCTAGAGGCAAGTTTTCTTGCAAATCCTTCTCTGACAAATTTTCATCTGAATCTATCTCAACTTCCAAAATTTCCTCTTCTACCTCTTTTCCCTTGGCAGTTTCAGCCATGCCATAAAGTGCTCTTCCCCGAACTTCTTTACTCCTCTTCCTTGTAAGTGGGACTCATGCAGATGACTCACCCAATGTGGGTGTGGAAACAGCAGATCCTACTTGAACATCTTCTGGTGCTCCTTCTTCATCCTCTACCACCTCAAGTTCTATTTCTTCAACATCTGGAGGAAGGAATTGTAATGGCTCCTTGGGAGGTGTCTTTCTCTTGATTCTTTTATTTCCTTTGCCCTTTTTAAGAACCGGTCCTTGGGGAGCTTGAGTTTTCATCATCAACCATTGTATACTCCTATCCAAGGCTGTCCTTCCAATTTTCTTGATGTCAATTATTTCTTCAGCATCCCAGTCAATCGGATCCAAGCTCTTGGTGCCAATATTCAAAGCTTCATAGGAGGGATCCAATACAAGTCCATCATCCACCAATCTATCAGGAATGTTTTCTCTAATACCAAGCTCTGACATGAGTGAGACTAATAATCTTTCATAATTCTTCTTCCTCAAGTCATACTCATCTTGCCAATCGCACCAAAAGTCTTCTAACAAATTAAAATGTCTAGTGAACACTGAAGGTAATAAGGCATACATCTTCTTCTCCGGATCAAAATACTTACGAGTTGTATACAATCCCAATTTCAATTGTATCAACTCATTACAAACCACCTTTGCTCCCTTCAAGTGTTGACAGCTATATTCACCCAACTTCATGGGAAATTTGTGACATCCCATTTTATGCTTAATCCCAAACTGAGCATTAACTCCAATAGCTTGATATAAAAATTCCATTAACACCATCCTCTTACTACAACACCTTGGAAGTAAATGTGGATGGCCTTCAAAAACAAATAACCTGAAGTATGTAAATTTGGGGTACTGTATGTACCAACTTCCCCATTCAGCAATGAACGCCATGGCTTCTTGACTTAAACTGTATCCTGCATCTCCATTCAACTGATTAATGACCACATATAAGAATGCATCATTGACTCTTCTAAAATGAGTCTCAGCAACCTGAAGAGATAATTGATCATAGTGCTCCCATACCTTCTTTTGTCCATCCAAAGCTCCCATTATGCCCACTTTGTTCACACTTGGGAAAACACCCACCCTTGCTGCTGCATAAACAATGTAAGAGGTCATAAAGAAACACTTGGTTTCTCTAACCCTGGTTAATTGATCATGTATGGCATCATAAAAAATCATTGACCAATCAAATTGTTGCTCTCCTTTCAGGATAGTTCGAATAAAAGAAAACATCCACTCCTTGAAGTAAAATACATCCCTCTTTCCAAACACCCTAGACAACATCGCAATCAACCTTGCTACCTCTTCATAGAAATCTGCCCTCTTTGGCTGATCTACAAGCTTGGTTAGAGATTTCTTTTCTTTCTTTCAACCATTTCTTATTTAAGTGAGATTTATTCATTCCCTTATACTTACTATACTGCTCCAAGGCCTTTGCCTTATTTAATTGCACCAAGTTCTTTGGATCTGGAACATCAAATATAGTCTAAAGTGCTTGAGGAGTGAGATTAATAATCACATTGTTTTGTGAATCCGTACATAGTCTTGTAGCAGGATTGTAAGCACTGGCTACTATCATGATTAACTCCGAGCACTAGATATATATAGGAAATAAAGTGATATGAGCTAACCCAAAGCTGACAATTCTTTCTGTAGTCAATGTAATATCCTTGTCAAATGCCTCTGAATACCATTCCTCAAAATTGTATTGACCTAGATTGGTATCAAAGATATCCAACCAATCTGATTCCACCTTGCTCATCTTCACAACTGGACTCCTATGATTATACCTTAAGGTATAAGGCAATTGTTCTAGTTTTAACTTCTTTGATTTTGATGCTACCTTCGATGTTCTTGTACGCTGGTTTCTTTGAGCAGCTTCCCCTGGTGTTCCTAACATCTTTCAACTTTCCTGCAAACAAAAACCTCTAATTAGATCTTTAGATATTATCACAGAAACATGCTCTAAAAACCATACCTTCTTTATATGCACCGGAGGCAGAACCAAGCAGAAACACAACCTAAAATAGTCCCTTTTTACAACACTGTCGGACTCGGAGCTAAAATCGATACAAAAATTTCTCTAATAATGAATGGGCTCGGAGTCAGAATTGGGGAGGTGATCAGAACTGGGATCAGAATGAAAAACGGATTTGGTTTTCTTTGAATTTTCATTTTTTTCATATTCTATTTCCATTTCGCTTCCACTTTCGACTTGGTCATCATTATTTTGAAAGAAGATTTTCTCATTATGCACGAAGCCGGACACGGGATGAAAAATGGAATCGATACCTTTTGCAAAACCAAACCCTCAAGTTCAAGATCAATTCTGATCCCATCTCCACCCAGATTCACCGTGATATCATCAATGATTTTATCGATTTAACTCCTAACTAAAACCAAGGTCATATTAGATGAAAAGAAAGGATTTAAAACACTATACTCATATGACCATGAGGAACAACTGAATCCTAAGATATCATATTTTAATCATTTTTCTAAAAGTGATTATAGAGACCATCGAAACCCTAATCTAATAAACATGATAAAAACTAGGGCAGGGATTTTAAACCTTGCCACTTACCAGAATGCAAAATGCCCATAAGTAAAAACAATGAATCAATTTACCCTGACTCACTATAAATCTCTAATCTACCTCACACCATTTAAAACCTAAACTTAATCTAACTCACTGCAAATTTCAAAATAGCACGATGCAATCATGACTAAAGCATGAAAGCGACCGTGCCCTAAAATAGAAAGAACTAAAATAAAATAAACAGAAATGAGGAAACAACCCGACCAACAAAATAAAATAACCATTCAAACAAGCACGCCAAGAAACATGAATCATTTGAAAACAACATCATTCCAGACACAGGCAAACATATATACAAAACACAAAACAGTAAATAAAACAAAGAACAACAATAAGAAAACCTACCTCGAATACACAAGAACCCAACAAACCTTCTGAACCAATCTGTTCATAAAAAATCTTCTTCTCCTTCACTCCTTTCGCTCAGATGAACTCTGCCTTTGCTCTTTCGTGCTCTTCAATCTCTTAATAATGATAATAATAACTTGTTTAACCCTTATATGAATGTAAAACTGAAGATTTCTACCTACACGAGCAGCTATCATTAATGCATTAAAGCGTAATAAAGGTGGAGTCGGAACTGTGAGAGAACAAACACTTCACAATAGTACGACTTCAATCAAAAATTCAAGGACCCAAAATGACAGCAAGGGAAGAACTAAAATAGAAAGTTAAGTTTGGACCTTTTGAGAAATTTCCAAACTTCATTCTCATTTTGGTTTTGGGTCTGCCAACCAAACCTAAAACAAAACAAAACACAAAAATTAAAACAAAAGACCACCATAACAAAACTAAACAAAAAGACAAGACCAAAACCAAAAGTCAAAATAGCGGAGGTGGGAGCGGAGTTGATTATGATTTTGAAATTTTCGGTAAAGACTAAGTTAACACCCATTCCGACTCCATTTCTATTGAAGAAAAAACAAAAGATATAAACAAAAAGACTATCAGAATGGAAACAAAAACAAGTTTCAAAGGAACTTTCAGAACCCAATTTTGTTCCAGTTTCGATTCCGACGGAGAAACCAAAGAAAAACAAAGTACTGACCAAAACTAGACTCCAAACTTTGTTTCCAAAAACAACTAAGTACAAAAATAACAAAGGGGGACCCATTTTGACCAAGGAAAAAGATGGGGTGGTTATGCAAGGCATAACAAATGGTGACTCGGCTGGTAAAATGTTTTACCCATTTTCAAAATACACAAAGAAAATTTTAGTCACCCAAAAACTACTTGGCTTATAAACACTTTAACTTGAATAAGATCAGATATATGCAAGATAAGTTCGAGTTTGAATCTCATATGTTATGTGCTCATGAGTGATTTTCTGAATCTGAGTGTGTGCTTATATTGTGCATCATTCTTTGTAGATACTTTCTCTATTTGTGAACAACTATACCTAAGATTAAAGGTACATAGGTTGAGTCCTTTAACTATCGTGCAGTAAAATCCTGGGTATTGCTCTGCTGCCAGACAGGCGTCCATAGCCCCGATGGAGATACCTCTAGTTCTCTCAAAGCATTGCTCTACTATCAACCAGGCGTCCATAGCCCCGATAGAGATACTTGATTACCCACTTGATATTTGAGCTTGCTTCTTTCTTTCTTTCTTTTCTTTTTCTTTTACTTCACTGGTGGAAATTCTTTTATGCATCTTTCTCAAATATTCAGATTGAATGAATCTAAAATGTGGGTTGAGAACTACAATGGATTTCGTGATAGTCTTGGAATCGGATTTTTCACTTGAATCAAAGGTAGAGTCATTCTGAAAAACAAATAGGTAATAACTCATGCAGATGTTTTTCTAATTTGGTGACAGATCTTTGATCACAATTCATGACATATTCACATTTATATCTTCTGTCCTTAATAACTTTTCTAAGCCAGATTAGAATGATCATAAAACATAATTTTTTAGAATGAAATCCTTTTCAATGATTATGATGAGAATACCTAAACCAATTTCTCTCCTAGTACCAGTAGTATACTTTGAATAACAACCCCCAAGTCTTAAAATGAACAAAATAAGAATCCCCAATGAAACAAGACAAAACAAAACAAGGAAACAAAAAAAGAAACAAAACAAAGAAAGAAAACAAAACAAACCAAAACTAAAAACTAAAAACTAAAAAACTAAGTACATATGATACAGTATAGTACACATTTTTTTTTTAAAAACATCAGACCTTCTATGCACCAAAATAGTGCTTGAGAAACTGACCATTAACTAGTAATGGAACAGGCTCTCCTGTTAGGGTACTCAAATGAAAAGCATTCTCGCCCAAGATTTCAGCTACTTGATAGAGACCTAACCAAAGTCTATCAAACTTCTGGTGATCTCCCTTCTTTTCTCTAGCCTTATCCCATAATAACACAAGATTTGATATTCTAAAATCTTTTATCTTGGGTCTTTTTTCAAACCAACGTTTAACAACAACCCGATGTTTAGAGAATTGCTACAAAGTAGCATCTCTTTGTTCTTCCATATTTAATAAGTTAAGCAGTCTAACCTCAATCCTATCATCCCTATTATAAAACTCCTACATAAACTTCAGAACAGGTATTTGCAAATGAAAGATTGGATCTTGGCCATAAACTAATTTAAAAGGTGAATTCCCTAGGGCTGCTTTAATTCTGGTTTGATCTGCCCATAAGGAAAATCTGAACTGGGTATGCCAGTCCCTAGGGTTACTTTCTAACAACTTTTTTATAACTTCCAACAAATTCTTATTTGTGGACTCAACCACTCCATTCCCCTGAGGGTAATAATTGGAAGAATATTTTAACACAATCTTATGTTCATAGGCCCATAAAATAAACTCAACAAAAGAAAAAGTAGGGCCATTATCACATACCAGAGCAAATGGAACCCCAAACTTGGTTGTGATGTTCTCTATCAGGAACTTGATGACCACCTCCGTGGTACTATTCTTGCAAGGTAGTGCCTCCATCCAACACGTGCAATAATCAGTTGCAGTCAAGATGAATTTATGTCCTGTAGAAGAATTTGGATTAATCACACCTACAAAATCAAGTGCCCATTGAGCAAATGGCCTTACCTCATATACCAGTTGTAGGGGCATTGCAGGATTCCTTTCTCTAGATGCAGAAATTTGGCATACATGGCAAGTCCTGCAATGTTGATGTGCATCTCTAAATACATAAGGCCAATAGTAACCTGACCTTAAAATATGATGAGCCAAAGAATCAATAGATCCATGTCTTTTTCTATGCCTCCCATGAAATTCACTTATGGCATGCTTTGCTTCTTGCTGATCCAAACAACATAGATAGATTCCTTGAAAATGCTTCCTATAGATTGATCCCCCTTTGAGCATGTAATGGGAACTCTTCATCCTCAATGCTCTCCTTTGAGTAGCATTCATTCCTTCTGGACACTTGTTATTGAGGAGAAAGAAAACTAAATTTGTATACCAGGGATCTTTTGTGAATGATTGAACAGTGTATTGTTGGCAAGTTATACTTTTGTCCACTTCAGCCATTGCTTTTGACAAACCTTGACCTCTTACAAGCTTCATTGGATGAATCTCCAATTCAAATTCTTGTAAGATGGCCATCCATTTTCCTCTTCATTCCCCTAGTTCACTTTGCATCAGAAGAAATTTCACAGCTGGATCTGGAACTATAGCCATCACTTGACTTCGGATTATGTAGTTTCTGAACTTCTTCACTGCTCGCACTAATGCAAAGGCTTGTTTTTCTATTGATGAATACCTTTCTTCCGCATTCTTAAAGGGAGAGCTCATAAAAGCAATAGGCCTCTCCTCATTCTCTTCTCTTCTCTGTGTCAAAACTGCTACACATGAATATTCAGAAGCAAAAGAATAAAGGTAGAAGGGTTTTAGATAATCTAGGCTTGTTAAAACAAGTTCCTTAAATACAGCTTGTTTAATCTACATGAAAGTAGACTTGGCCTTTTCACTCCATTCAATTTTTGCATCCTTCTTCATCATTTCATTGAGTGGTTTGACAATCTCTACAAACCTTGTTATAAACTTCCTAACAAAATTAATCCTTCCAAAGAAAGATCTCATTTCCTTCTTACTTCCTGGCCTCGTTAACTTCAAAATGGCCTCTACTCAATCAGGATCTATGGAAATTCCTTCCTCGGAAATAATGTGACCCAAGAGCTTCCCATCAGAAACTCCAAATACATATTTCTTTGGGTTGAGAGAAACACCATAACTTATACATTTCTTTAACACCTTTTCCAAGTTAGCAACATGATCTTCTCTATTCTTAGAGTAGATGGTCAAATCATCAACATAGATGATTATATATTTCCCTATCAGATCCTTAAAAGCTACATCCATCGCTCTTTGAAAAGTAGCACCAGCATTGATTAGACCAAAAGGAATCCTTTTGTAGGCAAATGTGCCCCATTTTGTAGTGAAAGTCGTCTTCATCCTATCTTCATGACTTACAAGGACTTGATTGTATCCTGAATACCCATCCAAGAAAGACATCATCTGAGATACATTGAATTTTTGCAATACTTCATCAAGGGAAGGTAATGGATAATTGTCCTTCTCAGAGGCCTTGTTTAAATTTTTGAAATCCACACACAATCTAATCTCACCATTTTTCTTCCTCACAAGAACTAGATTAGCCATCCAAGTAGAATGCCTTACTGGAAATATTATTCTTGCAGCCAAAAGTTTATGTACCTCCTTTGAATTAGAGGTTCAATTAATGCATTGACTGGGAGTTGCTTTTGGTGAAACGGCTTGGCTTCTGGCTTGAGGGGAATTGTATGTGTGATGACAGATGTATCAAAAGTTTTCAAGTCATCATAGCTCCAAGAAATTGCTTCAATATTTTGTTTCAACACTTTGATTATCTCATCCTTAATCTCCTAAGGGCAATTTTTCCCTATAAGAACATTCCTTTTTGCCCCTGAGTGAGCCAAATTAATGGATTCATACTTGCCTTCCTCACTCTTTGTAGGCATTCTCTGATAAGCTCATGGATCTGAATCAAATATCCTTTCCAATGCTATCATCCCTTTTGGGATGTTATTGTTTTTTAAATCCATTATACCTTTCGGATTGTCACTTTTTCGATTTTCACTTTATGGATTGTCACTTTCTAGATTGCAGTCTCCTTGATCCCTATCAGAGTCATCAATTATCTGTCCTTGAAATACATCAAAACTCTCCAAAAAGGCCAAAATATGTTGATCATCATTAAACACCTGGAAGTGTCTAACACTGTCAGGAATTGCAGGGACTGAAATCAATTCCACTGAAAACCTCTTTAGATTTGAATCTTGCATGGGCTCTAATGTACTTGCTGCAACAACAAGAGCATTTGCTATTTGATTTGCTTCCCTTGGAATGAGAGTAATCTCAAAGGCATCAAAATCTTCTCTTAAATTCCAAATCCTATTTCTATATGCAGCCAATCTTTTATTATGGCACATGTATTGGCTACGTACCTACTTCACAATTACCTCAGAATCTCCCATTACTGCAAGAGCAGTTACCTTCTTCTTATGAGAAAACATGAGCCCTCTTGCTAGTGCTTCATATTCTACTACATTATTAGTACATCCAAACTGCAATCTATAAGAAGCAAAGTAAGTTTTTCCTTTTGGATTAGTTAGTTCAATTCCTGCTCCACTTCCTACTTTAGACTTAGAACCATCAAATTTAAGATTCCACAACTGGTCTTTGGCTAGGAGTTCTTTCTTTTTAGAAACAATGGGGATTTTGTCACTTGTGACATGTAGTAGCTCAGACTTTTGCTGATCATCAGCAATAATCTTGAGGCTAGGCTCAGTTGAAGGTTCTCCTATGTTCCCAATTTGTTCAATAACTATCTCCTGAGTGATCTCTTGGGTTAATTTATCATCTAATTCACCTTTCATTAACATTTTGGGCATTGGTAAAGCATCTGAAGTAGGGGTATTGAAATGGAATTGAGATACTTCCACTTCTTCTTGGTCTAAAAAACCTAAGAGATGAGTTTGCTCTAGTGGTAAGGAAACTTCCCCTAGAAAAAGACGGACTCGTGTAAGAATAGTTGCATCCTTGACTTGGAAGGAGAAATCATTGATGGGAGTCTCAATTACCTCTTGAGATTCTTGTTTAGGTAGATCTACATGCCTTATAATATCTATGCATGACTGACATGTCAACTCCGAATGGTTATGATAGTGTATTCTACACCAATTAGGAAGCAATAAATTACTCAAATCAGTTTCTATTCCTAAAACTAGCCTATCTTGTTGCAATTTCCTTATTAGAACTTGCTGGTTGATGTGAATCATCGAGTCACTATGATCTAAGGATAGTGTATCCTTAGGATTAACTACAGAGAAAGTAAGGACTTCCTCTTGCTTGTAAACACCTATCTCTATTTCAAAATATGCTACTTCGTTGGGAGCATCATATTCTGTGATCATGTGCTTGAGTCTAGGTTCACTTTCAATCCTTATTTGTGTAGCAACTCCTTTCCAGGGTAACCACATGTGTGAAAAATCCAAAGATAGATATGCCCCTATGCTTTTCATTAGCTCTCTACTTAAGAGCATACCATATGTTTCTGGGATATCAACTATTTGAATATCTATATAAGTCTGGATCCTTGGGTCCGATCCAACCTGGGCATGCATGTTCTTCAACTCACCTACAACATTGACTTCAGTTTTATCCAATTGAATGACCTTTTTGTTGGTTGGGATAGGACTCAATCCTAACTTCTTACAAATCGAAAAAGGCATAACATTCCCTGATGCCCCAGAATCTAATAAACAATTGTGTAGATTCTTTCCAAAGATTCTCAAACTTAACAAGAAAGGTGGGGTACTGGTCTTACCTTTATACATTGCTGCATTGGTCTACTTTGGGGGAGTCACTTTAACTTTCCCTTTTAAGTGATCTGCCTTTTCAAAAGCTTTTAATACCACCTCTCGTTGAGCTAGGCACCACTTCATGATATCAAAGAAAGATAATGATGTCTTTTGCCTTTGTAATTTTGCAACAAAATCAAACTCCGAATCATTCCTAAATTGGTACTTAGGAAAAGAAGGTTGATTACCTCTATTTTGAGAATCAGAAGGTCCCTTTGGTGGGGGTGGATTGTTATCTGCATTCTGATTTGGTGGAACCATGTTGTTAGGGAGTGCAGATGTAGTGAATGGCCCTTTATTCTGGTTCCTCAGAAAATGACCACCCTTAGATTGGAAAGCTTGAGCATCATAGACATCTTCCTCTGGCTCATTATCTCCTTGCATAGGGCATTGATACTTTTCTTCAATGGTTTCATAAGTCATGGCAGTGCTAACTGGCCCATTGCCTTGATTGGAATTTCCTGCTTGAGGATGGGCATCAGCCTGTGCAATTTTCACCATCTTCTCCATTTCTGGGCAATTGACCTCAGAATGGGCCATTGTATCATGCAACCTACACCAATTTGTCATAAAATCCAAATCAGCAACATTAGCAGTATTTTATATGTCTTCACTTGCTTGATAATTATGAGGAACTCCTCCATTGTTAGGTCCAGTGTTCCACTGCTTATTGTTGTTCTTGTTGAATCTTTGATTATATCCTCTATTCTGATTTTGATAATTCTGGTTCGAGGAGTTCTGATTTTGGAAATTCCTATTGGTGTTCTGATTCTGGTAATTTCCCTGATAATTATAACCTCCCTAATTGTTGTAGTTCTGGTTTTTATTATTGGGAGGGTTTTGCCTCAGCTGTGCCATGTCATTTGACATCTAAGAGAGAGTCTTTTTGAGAGTCTCTACTTCACTTGTAAGTTGAACAGTTTGATCATTCTGCACACTTTGAACTATGGCTAGGGAATGGACATGGGTTGATCCTCCCCCTTGTTGTGATTGACTTTGAGGTTGCTGTTGTGGTTGATGTGAGGAATCATGTATGTTATTGCCAAAGAAGGGCATAGTAGGTGGAGCTTGCAACTCAGATATAGGTCCATAACGGGAATAAGATGTCCCAGGGATAGTATTGTATAATGATGGATTAGGCATCTGATAATTCATTGGAGGAAGGGCTGCTTCTAAACCTGGTGGTTGTAGACTTATCTGTTGTTGCAATTTGATATCCAAATGGTAAATTTTAGATAGAGAGTCTATCTGATTAGGTTCATAAGTTCTTTGCAAGAACAAGCCAATCAAAGGATTAACAACTCTCAGATACGCTTGTATGGCCATACCCTCTGGCACTAAGTAAGGCTCTTATAGCCTACGATACATCCTTTGGAACCTAGTGTTGAATAAGGGAAGTGGTTCATGATGTTCCTTCCTGATGGTGGAAAATTGGTGATACAATATGGTAGGGTCTACATAAACCCTAAACTGATTAATAAAAGCATTCTTTAAATCTATCCAACCCAGGATAGATCCTTGGGGCAGATTTAGATACTAGTTATATGCCATATCTCCTAAATAGTAGGGAAACAATCTACATACCACATCTTGATGAGCAACTTGAGCTCGAGTGCAAGCATCTTTGAATGCTTGTATATGTTCCTCAACACTTCTCGATTCTCCATGCATGTACTTCAGACATAACTTCTCTGGGTTCTTTGGTAAATCATGGAATCCCCTAGGAATAGTCCTTAATGGAGAGGGATTATTCACAAAATAAGCCATGGGTGGGATTGGTTGAGCAGGTGGTGGTGATGTAGGCCGAATTGGTGGTGAGAAAGGCCTATTTGGTGGTGGTGTGGGTGGATTTGGTGGAAATCCTGGTGGAGTAAGCAGTGGGGGTAACGTAGATATCTCTACCCTACGAGCATGGGGTTTAGGTCTAACTGGAGTTTGAAGTTCTTCAAATGGTTTACGATTAATAGAGGATCTGAGAACCCTCTCATATCCCTCTGGTGAAAAAGATCTTCCATGAGCCAACTTGTCCTTTCAAGCCCTCCTTCTAGCGCCAACTTTTGTTGATGGTTAAAATGACACAACAACATCCAAACAAAATATTTCTACTCTATTTCTCTTGAAAAAGAAAGACAACATGTAGTAGCCTAACTCCCAAGGTCTTGGTAGTTGGTTCTCAACTATCTGGTGTCACTCAATCGGTTCATGCAACTATAATGTTCAAGGGGCTTGTGCTGGTAACAAAAGATTCAAGCAATGACTCTTTTTATCGAAATAGTTCCTATAAAATCAATGGGTTTTAAATAAAAGAAAAAGATAGAACAAAGGGGAAAACCAGTAAGTATGAATCAAATTTTTCTAGTATCTGGACATATACCTTCAACAATGAATGTTTCCTAACAGATCATCAAACCATAAGATGAACCAATCCATAGTATAATTTATACCACTACATACATTCTAGGTGCTTAATTAACTTTGCAATTACTCTTCACAAATATTTCAAGGGTTTCAAAACAACACACATTCATTCATCATCAAGGTTATAGATCAACAAACTTTTTAATAACTTCAACTCAATGACAATCTAACAAGATAATCTTTAAATTTGGTTTCTTCTAATGATTTTCACCACATAATAAACTATCATGCTACAACACAATCACTAGCATTTAGATGGATTATAACTTATCAGCCTTATCAAACAAACATTTTAATTCTCAATACCATATTTTGAGAAAAAACCTGTAATTCTATTAACTGTTAAAGATCAATTACAATGTATCTCTGTAAAATCACTACAAAATTCTATCTCCTAGCATTAGGTAAGCCAATCTAATTCTCAATTAGCTGACCTTTACAATATGATACCCATCTGGTATTTATAGATATACAAAAAGTCTGAACTTCACTTCTATTTTAGGCTTTCCACCTTATTAGGAACAACAACTTTCTTGGAAACTCAGATCAATTTGATCTTGAGTTCTTACATTAGACAATTAGTTTAACTAAAAATAGAAGATAGAAGAAAAGAAAAGAAGTCATGTGCCCCTAATACTGTCAGTGTTGTATGCATGCAACATGCAAGGAAGATAAAAATCATGCATACGAAGCTGGATCTGCCATGAACTCATCGTAGCTAGTGAAGACTTGTTGTAAAGTATCCATCTCTGGCCCATCAATCCAGTCATCTTCAAATTTCATCTGATCCAACTCAACTGCAGCAAATTCTTTCATACCCTTTATCTTCATCAATTCTCTCCCTACAGCTTTTATCTCTTCTTTGACTTCTACAAGCCAATCTATTACCAAGTCTTCTCCATCATCCTCCTCCTACATGAGTCCTTGAAATCTTTCATTCCATTTCTCTTTAACCTGACTCAAACGCATGCCATATTTTGTCATCACATTCACATCTACAATTATGGCCATGACTGCTTCCAACTCTTCCAACTGCTCAGTCAAATTATTAACTACCTCCTGAATCCCATCCTTGTGTTTGCTCAAAAAGCTAGTCCTAAACATGATTATGCAAGAAGTCTTCTCTACAAATTCTTTGTTATCATCCTCAAGTATAGATTGTTCTAGAAGAGTAGTTAGAAGCAATGTGTTTACCTTTTCTAACTTTTCACTATACTCCTTATACTCTTCTTCTTATATTTTTGATGCCTCAATGTATTGGTGCATCTCTTTTATTACTTCTTTTGCTAAAACCTCACCTACCTCTCAGTTCAATTTTTCTATCCATTTGTCTACCATCTCCACCTTACCTCTAACTTGCACCAAATCATCTACCTCCTTTTTGCTTAACAAATCAGGAGTGTCAATGGCTGCAACTTGTTGTGACCATGAAGAGGAGACACTCATCAAGAATGAATGCAAATGATCCAATTGAGCCTTAACCTCATCCTTCTTTTGCTTGTCCTTTATCATTCTTGATTTAGTTGTCAAAGCCACTACAATTAAATTCATTTGCTGATTTCTAGTAGGTCTTCCCAAATTGACCGTACTCAACTGATGGTTTGTTAGCTGCATATCCCCTACCTCCTTTTCTGTCATAGGCATGGCACATTCAGCAACTATCTCCCCTTTATCTATGAGTCTAGCAGAATGTAGACTTTTAGCCTTCTTCTTAGGCTTTTCCTGTTCAATTCCCTTCATCATGTCCTCCCAATTGAGAGGTTGCAGAGGTGTTCTTGATCTTTTCTACAGGTCCAATTTTAACCATGTAGGAGCAATCGGAGCAGTAGTCATCGTAGAGGAAGAGGGAGCAATAACTGTAGAAGGTGGCTGCATACTCACTTGAGATTGGGATTCAACCCTTGCTTTCTCTTGTTGTTCTTGTAGTATATGCATTTGCACAAGTCTTTCAGCCTCTTCTCTATCCTTTAGTTCTTGTATTTTCTTATCTTCCTCTTCTTTCCTCAACCTCTCTTCCTCCAACTGATTTCTCTCTACTCTTTCCTTTTCCAACCTTTCCTTTTCTAATTCTTCCTTCTCTATTCTTTCTCTTTCTAGAGCTTCCCTTTCCAATTTCTCTTTTTCTAAGGCCTCTAGTCTTTGCCTTTCTAACCTTTCGGCCTCCAAAGTCTTAATTTGTTTAGCTTCAGCTTCTTCTCCCTATTGTTTCCTAATCAGCTCCTCGACCTCTTTTTCCTTCCTTATCTTTTTTGCTCCTTCCTTTTTTTGTCGAGCTTCTTCTACAAGTTTCAACCTAGCAAACATGATTTCCTTTTCCCTCCAGTTTCTTGCTTTCTCCTCCTCAAGATCATGGATCTTTTATATCAGGTCTAACTTGTCATTTTCTACTTTAACTTTAAGCTCATGTTCTTTTTGCCTCCTTTGCTTCTCTACTTCATCAGATGCTACCTCAATTTAAACTTGTTTTGATTGTAATTGTTGCTAGTGAAGTAGAGCATCAGCTTGTACCTTATCATCCATTTCTTTTTGTTTCTCGGCTACAACCCTTGCATCAGAATCTCTTGTAGCATCTTCAAACATCTTCCATTGTTCTTCTTGTGTCAGAATCTGCTCAATACTCTGCTCTAGAGGCAAGTTTTCTTGCAAATCCTTCTCTGACAAAGTTTCATCTGAATCTGTCTCAACTTCCAGAATTTCCTCCTCTACCTCTTTTCCCTTGGCAGTTTCAACCATGCCATAAAGTGCTCCTCCTTGAACTTCTTTACTCCTCTTCCTTGTAAGTGGGACTCGTGCAGATGACTCACCCAATGTGGGTGTAGAAACAACAGATCCTACTTGAACATCTCCTTCTGGTGCTCCTTCTTCATCCTCTACCACCTCAAGTTCTATTTCTTCAACATCCAGAGGAAGGAATTCTAATGGCTCCTTATGAGGTGTCTTTCTCTTGATTCTCTTATATCCTTTGCCCTTTTTAAGAACCGATCCTTGGGGAGCTTGAGTTTTCATCATCAACCATTGTATACTCCTATCCAAGGCTGTCCTTCCAATTTTTTTGATGTCAATTGTTTCTTCAGCATCCCAGTCAATTGGATCCAAGCTCTTGGTGCCAATATTCAAAGCTTCATAGGAGGGATCCAATACAAGTCCATCATCCACCAATGTGTCAAGAATGTTTTCTTTAATACCAAGCTCTGACATGAGTGAGATTGATAATCTTTCATAATTCTTCTTCCTCAAGTCATACTCATCTTGCCGATCACACCAAAAGTCTTCTAACAAATTAAAATGTCTAGTGAACACTGAAGGTAATAAGGCATACATCTTCTTCTCTGGATCAAAATACTTACAAGTTGTATACAATCCCAATTTCAATTCTATCAACTCATTACAAACCACCTTTGCTCCCTTCAAGTGTTGACAACTATATTCACCCAACTTCATGGGAAATTTATGACATCCCGTTTTATGCTTAATCCCAAACCGAGCATTAACTCTAATAGCTTGATATACAAATTCGATTAACACCATCCTCTTATTGCAGCACCTTGGAAGTAAATGTGGATGGCCTTCAAAACCAAATAACCTGAAGTATGTAAATTTGGGGTATTGGATGTACCAACTTACCCATTTAGCAATGAACGCCATGGCTTCTTGACTTAACCTGTATCCTGCATCTCCATTCAACTGATTGATGACCACATATAAAAATGCATCATTGACTCTTCTGAAATAAGTCTCAGCAACCTGAAGAGATAATTGATCATAGTGCTCCCATACCTTCTTTTGTCCATCCAAAGCTCCCATTATGCCCACTCTATTCAAACCTAGGAAAACACCCACCCTTGCTACTGCATAAACAATGTAAGAGGTCATAAGGAAATAGTTGGTTTCTCTAACCCTAGTTAATCGATCATGTATGGCATTAGAAACAATCATTGACCAATCAAATTGTTGCTCTCCTTTCAAGATAGTCTGAATAAAAGGAAACATCCACTCCTTGAAGTAAAATGCATCCCTCTTTCCAAACACCCTAGACAACATCACAATCAACCTTGCTACCTCTTCATAGAAATTTGCCCTTTTTGGCTGATCTACAAGCTTGGCTAGAGATTTCTTTTCTGTCTTCAACCATTTCTTGTTTAAGTGAGATTTATTCATTCCCTAATTCTTACTATACTACTCCAAGGCCTCTGCCTTATTTAATTGCACCAAGTTCATTGGATCTGGAACACCAAATATAGTCTGAAATGCTTGAGGAATTAGATTAATAATCACTTTGTCTTATGAATCTATACATAGTCTTGTAGCACGATTGTAAGCACTGGCTACTATCATGATTAACTCTGAGCACTGGACAGATATAGGAAATAAAGTGATATGAGCTAACCCAGAGCTGACAATTCTTTGTGTAGTCAATGTAATATCCTTGTCAAATGCCTATGAATACCATTCCTCAAAATTGTATTGACCTAGATTGGTATCAGTGATATTCGACCAATCTGATTCCACCTTGCTCATCTTCACAACCGGACTCCTATGATTATACCTTAAGGTATAAGGCTATTGTTCTGGCTTTAACTTCTTTGATTTTGATGCTACCTTTGATGTTTCTGTAGGTTGGTTTCTCCGAGCAACTTCCCCTGGTGTTCCTGACATCTTTCAACTTTCCTGCAAATAAAAACCTCTAATTAGATCTTTAGATATTATCATAGAAACATGCTCTAAAAATCATACCTTCTTTATATGCACCGAAGGCGAAACCAAGTAGAAACACAACCTAAAATAGTCCCTTTTTACAACACTTGCGGACTCGAAGCTAAAATTGATACAAAAATTTCTCTAATAATGAACGGGCTCGGAGTTGGAATCGGAGAGGTGATCGGAACCGGGATCGGAATGAAAAACAGATTTGGTTTTCTTCGAATTTTCATTTTTTTCATATTCTATTTCCATTCCGCTTCTGCTTCCGACTTGGTCATCATTATTTTGAAAGAAGATTTTCTCATTATGCGCGGAGCAGGACACGGGATGAAAAATGGAATTGATACCTTTTGCAAAACCGAACCCTCAAGTTCAAGATCAATTTCGATCCCGTCTTCGCCCAGATTCACCTTGACATCATCAATGATTTTATCGATTTAACTCCTAACTAAAACCAAGGTCATATTAGATGAAAAGAAAGGCTTTAAAACATTATACTCATATGACCATAAGGAACAACTGAATCCTAAGATATCATATTTTAATCATTTTTCTAAAAGTGATTATAGAGACCATCAAAACCCTAATCTAATAAACATGATAAAAACTAGGGCAGGGATTTTAAACCTTGCCATTTACCAAAATGCAAAACATGATGAAACCCTAAGTAAAAACAATGAATCAATTTACCCTAACTCACTATAAATCTCTAATCTACGTCACACCATTTAAAACCTAAACCTAATCTAACTCGCTGCAAAATTCAAAATAGCACGACGCAATCATGACTAAAGTGTGAAAGTGACCGTTCCCTAAAATAGAAAGAACTAAAATAAAACAAACATAAATGAGGAAACAACCCGACCGACAAAATAAAACAACCATTCAAACAAGCACGCCAAGAAACATGAATCATTTGAAAACAACATCATTCCAGACATAGGCAAACATATATACAAAACACACAATAGTAAATAAAATGAAGAACAACAATAAGAAAACCTACCTCGAATACACAAGAACCCAGCAAACCTTCTAAACCAATCCGTTCGCAAACAATCTTCTTCTCCTTCACTCCTTTCGCTCAAATGAACTCTGCCTTTGCTCTTTTGTGCTCTTCAATCTCTTAATATTGATAATAATAACTCGTTTAACCCTTATATGAATGTAAAACTGAAGATTTCTACCTACACGAGCAGTTGTCATTAATGCATTAAAGCGCAATAAAGGCGGAGTCGGAACTGTGAGAGAACAAACACTTCACAACAGTACGACTTCAGTCAAAAAGTCAATGACCTTAAACGACGGCGGGGGCGGAACTAAAATAGAAAGTGTAGTTCAGACCTTTTGAGAAATTTCCAAACTTCATTCTCATTCCGGTTGTAGGTCCAACAACCAAACCTAAAACAAAACAAAACACAAAAAGTAAAACAAAAGACCACCATAACAAAACTAAACAAAAAGACAAGACCAAAACCAAAAGTCAAAATAGCGGAGGCGAGGGCGGAGTTGATTGTGATTTTTCAATTTTCGGTAAAGACTAAGTTAACACCCATTCCGGCTTTGTTTCCACTAAAGACAAAACAAAAGATATCAATAAAAAGACTGTCGTGATGGAAACAAAAACAAGTTTCAAAGGAACTTTCAAAACCCGATTTTGTTCTAGTTGCGATTCCGACAGAGAAATCAAAGAAAAACAAAGTACTGACCAAAACTAGACTCCAAACTTTGTTTCCAAAAACAACTAAGTACAAAAATAACAAAGGGGGACCCATTTTGACCAAGGAAAAAGAGGCGGTGGTTATGCAAGGCATAACATATGTGTTTTCAAGAATTTTGGATCTAAGCAAAGTGTTTCGATTCCAAGAATATGCACAATCTTAGGATGAAAAGACAATATTTTTTATTTTCCCACTTGGATAAATCCAACTACACATACTCTTAATAGATAATTAGATGCTTGATCACACAGGCTCCCCCTTACAACGCACTCAGTTCTTGGGTCAGCCAAGCATTAGTACCCATGAAACTCCCATGGCATACTTCTCATCTCTACTAAAATCCATAAGAATGTGGGATGGCTTTAGAACGACTGTTCTTGCACCAACAAATAGATAAGGATTTTGACCTTTCTAAACAAGGGGTTTCAATGCGGGCATTCCATTCATGGGGGACCAACTATGTGGCAAGAGACCATTGTTTCCCTTCTTTTCAAAATGACCCTCATGATACTCAAACTTTCCTTGAGTACCCACACTAATATACTAGTTGGAAGTCGCTTACCTTTAGTGTGTTACCGGTTGGGTCATTTCTTGGGGTGATTACTTTTTCCCACCAGGCAGGCCCTCTATGGATAAAAAAAAGTGAGCAAGTACAATTGTAGTTTGATTGATATTTGTTGAGAAACAAAGAGAGAACACTCGCAATGTAATCCACTCATGCTAAGAATATTTTGTTCAATTTTAAACCCAAACTTGAAGTGCGTAGGTAATTTTTTAGGCAATCAATGTCACTAGGATGCTTTTGGTCCTCAATATCATCATGAAGCATGAGAGAAGTGCATACGCATTTGAGTGATGCTAATTGCAAAAAAGATTACAAAACAATGAAAGCACAAGTTAGTTTTAAGCCTCAAAGAAATGATGAGTTTGTTTTGGAGAACCAAATGAAGTGTGAAGTTTTTTATTCATTTTTAGACCAAATCAAAATCTAGTATGTTTCTAAGGTTCAATTTTAATCCGACTTGAAAAAGATCAAATCAATGATTAATTTTAAACCCCAAAAAAAAATTGAGTTGGTTTAAAACAAAAAACGAGAGTATAAAATGGAAGCTCTAGATCATTACAATCAGCATTAAAAAATTCTTTTTCAAGTCTTCATTTTAGTGTTTGATTTTTTTAACTCCAATCCACTTGTTTTTGTTTAATTTTGATGCTCAAATTCCAATTCCAACCTACAAAGAGTGCAAAGTTATCAAAAACAAGATAACCCATCAAATATTTTATTCACCAACATGTTAAACATAAACTAAAATATAACAGTAAAGAACAATTAAAACATGAAGACAACCCATAACTTCTGCCTTTTCAATCTTTGTACACATAGCTAAAGATTAAAATATCAAAATTTTATGCTTTGACTCCAAATTAGTGCAAACAATGATTGTAAATTTCTGATAATGATTTCAAATATTTGGGAATTGTATATGTTTATAGCCTCCTTGTAGAGAGTGAGACGCATTTTCCTAATTTAATATCTACCTCCTTCAACACCTTTCTATGGACTGCAATATCAAAAAGTGGAACACTAAACTTGCAATCTAGATGCTATGTTTCATTTCAATGCATTTTTATCAAAAATTAATGCCTCTTTTATGCCTTAAATGGCTTGTATTAAATACTCACCCAAATTCTTTAAATGACTTCTCAGATCGATACACATGCATTTAATATTTCAATGTCAATATTTATGGGCACAATCAATAATTGGTCATTTCAATCAAAAAATGGTTGAATTTGGAAGATTTGAAAAATCTTAGCACAAGATATAGCGACATTTAATATTTAAGCACTTCTTCTTGTTGTACCACCGCTTCTACTACAAGTCAACATAATTACCATAAACACCAGCTCCATTTCCATTAATTTAGATGCACCATCTAGGATTTGGAAACACTCTTTTTACTTTTGTTGGAATGGCCTATAGGGAATTTTTGAATTTTGTGAATTGAGTAAATGGCGTGTCTTCTATAAAAAACTTTGTAACATGTATACAAATATGGAAGCATACACAAGGAACATGAACTAATTGATAGTAGGCCTCAAAGTCACAATTTTATGGACTGTGATGATTGTAGCATACATGCAACATGAATTCAATTAAAAAAATTTAGAAACTTTCAAGCTTAATGCAATTGGAAGGTGTAAAGATGAACTCCATGACTTTTGACCATCATAAAAGTGTTAAAAGCTTTCAAATTAATGCAATTGGTAGGTGTTTCAGATCAAGATAGACAAGCCACATGAACTATTGGACAAAAGTCCTCTAAGAAATGTGCTCTTCAAGTAAAGCAATGATCACACGATATGTGCAAAATAACATAGGTACTAAAACATATCATTTCAATCAACTAGATGCCATATTGCTAATGGTTGTTGGCTATGTTTTTAGAGGAAAAAGGAATTTCTAAGAAGTGGAATACATTTTCAATTCTAGGAATTTTTTTGATCAAATCTATGTTTTTTTTATTATGAGATTTTGTGTATGTCATACATCAGACACAACGTGTCAAAATTTTCCTTCCAATGTCACATGCATATTCTTGGAAACCATCTAGAAAGACCTGAAACTACATAGAGTCAAAAATAGCCAAAGACTGGTACATTCCTAGAAACACACAATGGAAAGACCTGACATTAGAATATCATTTACTTTCTATGCTATACGCCTGAAGTCTAGAATTGTGCGAGAGAAAGGAGATTGCCATTACATTGGCATAGATGGAGGGAAGCTGATACATTACTATTAGTGAACCAATGAATAATAGTAGTCTATGATGATAGGAAAAATAGTGCATTTAATGTGAAGAAAAATATTAAAGACAAGATAGCAAATTGCCAGCAAAATATTTCCACAGTAAGGCAAACTCTGAGAGACATAGATGCAAAATGTAGATCCAAATTTTAATGTTAGCTAGAGATTCAAATAAATAATTGCAGCAAGACAATTGATAAAGCCTGTGTTATTCAAATAAATCATTCAATGATACTCTTGAGTTGGTGAAAGGGTAAGTGCACCAATCTGTGACACAATTTTAGCTCTTAAGATGCCACTTTTTTTCTAAAATCAAAAAAATCTGATTTGCACAAGAAAATGAAGATAGTTACGCTAAAAATTTCAAGATGTAGCAAGAACAAAATTTGAAGTGTTGCAAGTCTATTTTCTAAGCTACTATTTAAAAAAAATAATAATGAAGATTAAGGGTCTCAAAAGGGGGGTGGGGGGCAAAACAAATCCTATTTTTATAAAAAATATATATCATAGCACCTAAGGGCTCCCCCCTTTTTGATTAAATTTTTCTTAGAATTTCAAAAATCCCTCTAGTGAGAAATTAGCTAACACCATTTAATTTATCCTCGTTCTTTTAGATAATTTTTTTAATGAATATATAATATTTTATGAATTTTCAAAGTGGACACATCCTGAAAAGCTGAAATTTGAGCATGCTCCCCCCCAATTTTTTTGCAAACTAATCGAAAATTGATTTTTTTTTTATCATGTGTAGAATGGAGTCTAGTTTCGAACAATTTAATTTGTTTCACATTCCGATGAATGAGTAAAAATATATCATAAAACTAGCACATGTTGGTTTTTGACCAAAAACAAAGGAATTTACAATAGAAGTCATGGATCAAAACCTTAACTAAATCAAAATGATTTTTTTTTATATATTTAGATAGCTAAGAGAGAGGTTAACACTATCAAGGTTTCTTTATAAACTTGAATTGAAATACATGCAAATGAGACAGGGAGCACAGACGAAAATATGAAGAAATTTGGCACCCTTTCAAAAAATCACGTCTTTTTCATGAAATGGTTGTCCAAACCTTTGGGTCGGATGTCCAATGAAAAATCCAACCCATAGGGTTGGGAATTCCCAATGCAACTTATTTGGCACATGCCAAATGGGCTGCTTTATTTGGCATGCGCCAAATTTGGTGAGCGCAAATGTCTTTCATGACTTTTGGAATGCATTTTTGTAAACTCTTTGATTTTTGCTTTCTTTGTCAGGGATACTATATACATGAAATAAACATTTAAGTATAATTTTACATTTACATATGGAAATTTAATTTCTTATATTTTAAGTTATATTTCATGTATATATAGGCAGGATGTTTGAGAGTGGATTTAGATCTCTAGGAGTTATAATGAAAATTCTAGTTTTTGGAAGATCTTAAAAATTTCAGACAGTCAAATTTCAGTAATCAACATGTCAAATTTTAGTAATAAGGAGGTCAAATTTCATCTGTCTCTCTCTATCTCACTCATTTTCATCTCTTATTCTCTAGACCTCTCTCTCTAACTATCTCCATCCGTTTATCCAACAATATCTTCCTTGAGCTCAAGAACTATGTCTCTACATGTCCATCTCTCTCTCCTTCCCTCTCCAATATATATCTCCCTCCCTCCTTCCCTCTCTACATTTCTCTATCTCCCCTCCCTCTCCTTTTATCTCTATACTCTACTCTCTATATCACCTCTCTCTATACCTACCTATCCCTCTCTCCCTCTCTCTCCCCTCTTTCTCTCTCACTCTCTACTTCCCTCTCTCTCCTTCCCTCTCTACTCTCTATCTCCCCCTCTCTCTCCTTCCCTTTCTACTTCTCTCTATCTCACCTATCTTTCTCCCCCTCTCTCTCTCCCTCTCTCTTCCTTTCACCCACCTTGCTCTCTACTTCTCGCTATCTAACCTATCCCTCTATACATCTTTCTCTCTCCCCTCTCCTTCCCTCTCAATCTCTCCACCTTCCTCCTTACCTCTCTACTTTTCAGCCCCATCACACATCTCTATCACGTATCTCACTTCTCTTTGTCCCCTTCCCTCTCTACTCTCTTTCTCTCTATCTCACCCCTCTCTCACTACATATCCCACCCTCCTCTCTCTTATCTCTCTCACCTCTCTCTCTCCATCCCTACCTCTTCCTCCCTCTCTCCTTCCCTTTGTACTTCTCTTTATCTCCTCCTCCCTCTATCTACCTAGACCTCTCTCTATTTCTGTCTTACCTCTCTCTCCATCCCTATGTCTCCCTATATCTCTCCTTTCATATCTACTTCTCTCTACTTAGTTGTCCCTCTATAATTATTTCTCTCTCCCTCCTTGCCTCCTCTCTCTTAATATCTCCACCTTATTTCCCTCTCTACTTATCTCTCTATCACCTCTATCTCTCTCCTCCCTCTCTACTCTGTATCTCTCTCCCCCCTCTTTCTATCTCTCTTTTCCCTCTCTCTACCTATATCTCTCTCCTTCTATCTATCTCAACTATCCATCTTTACCTATCCCTCCCGCCTCTCTCTCTTCCACCAAAATTCACTCTACATCTCTGTGTCTAACCTACTCCTATATACCTATTTTTCTCTCCCTCTCTCAATCTCTCTACCTTCCTCCTTACGCCTCTACTTCTCTCTATCACCTCTCTCTCTCTCCCCCTTCCATCTTTACTTTATTTCTCTCTATCTCACCTCTCTCTCCTTAAATATCCCTCCCTCCCTACCTCTTATTCCCTCTATCCTCCACTCTCTACTTCCCTTTATCTCCCCCTCCCTCTCCTAACCTACCTCTCTCTCTATATTGCACTCTCTCACCTCTCTCTAAATCCTTACCTCTCCATCCATTTCTCCTTGCCTTGTACCCTATATGTTGGACCCTCAACCCTAATCAATCAACCCTATACCCTCAACCCTCTACCCTCAACCTTAAACTCTTGACCCTCAACCCTTAAACCCTTTGCCATATACCCTATGCATGAAACCCTTAACCCTCAATTCTCAACCCTCAACCCTTAATCCCTTAATCCTCAACCCTTAAACCCTAAAAATTCAACCCTTATACCCTCTACCTTATATATTAGACCCTCAACCCTAATCCTTCAACCATATACCTTTAAACCTATACCCTACTATAGGAGTTGAGAAAATACAACTTCACAAACCCCGAAGATCACTTGCATGCAAATAACCTGTCACAAAAGAAGAAATGGAGACAAACAAGGAAGGGTTCTCTGAAAACTGAAAATGTATATATTAGAGAGAATGAGAGAATGAATTGATATGAAATACAATGGGATCAATCCTTATAAAAAGGAGATCATGCAAACCCTAATAAAACCCTAATAGGAAAAACCCTAATAGAAGCCCTAATAGGAAAACATTTAATAATTAATATAATTATTAAATGTCACTTTATGCAAACTAACATGAAATCTTAAGAAGGGAATAAAGGTAACTTAATCAACATAATTAAGTTAAGACATTTACTCTAACACCCCCCCTTAAAATGAGCAATAGTGCAGCTACAAACAAATGCAGAAAAGCAAAGGTAACTACAATGCAAGAAGGCAAACATGGGTCTCGGCAACTAGGCCAGATCAGAAACCCAAATACAACCAAATCTCTATAAAGAGGAGAAATAGAGAAAACCACATGGGAAAAAGCTCTACTCCAAAAAGAGATGCAGAAAGCCAAGAAGAAGAACATCACTGAAGCAGAAGAAGCTGTAAACAACTATCAAAAGATGACTACTATGGTGTTGAAGAACCTCCACTGAAGATAGGATGATTAGGAACAAAAAGACAACAATCTGTATGAGTCCCCCATATGACACTACTCGAATTAGATGGCAAACAAAGGAAAACACCCAGAATAAAGATACAAAATCTGCATGAGTGCCCCAAATGACACTACTCGAATCAGATGGCAAACAAAGGCAAACACCTGGAATGAAGATACAAATGGAATAAGTACCAATAGTCTGTCAAGAAGATAACAATCTACATGAGTGCCCCAAATGACACTACTCGAATCAGATGGCAAACAAAGGCAAACACCTAGAACGAAGATACAAATGGTACAAGAACCAATAGTCTGAAACACTGATCAACTGAGAATGGAAGATTCCTTCCAAGGCGAAACCAAGGAAGCATTAGCACAAATAGTATAATACCCCCCCATAATGGTGAACTGGGAGCTTGACAAATCAACTGAAATGGTGTGCAACACCCTGTAGTGCATGAAGAAGACACAACATCTGAAAGTGCACAAGAAAACACCTGCAACTGAAAAAGTGGTGTGCAAAACAAAGCACACATGCATGAGGCTCGAATAATATGGATTCACTATCGTCGTGGAGGGAGACTCACCGGACAAAGATGTGATGGCAAAACAAAGGCAAACTACACAACCCCTCATGGCACTTTATAATAACAGTGCGAGTACAAAATATGGCACAACCTTATGTGCAAAATCCCAAAAGATGCATGTACAATAGTGTGGCACTTTATCTCAGTGCATTTACATAAAAGATAGCTTACAAATAATGCTCAAAATGTCCTGAAAGGACAAAATGCTGGAAATACATGAAGAATAGCCAAGAACAAAGCATCCCATGTGAACAAAAAGTTTCCAAGAGCAAATATGTCCAGGTAATCCACCAGAGTGTGAAAACACAAATAACTTAATAAAATATACCTAGAGTAAAATCTGGAAATACGGTTCCAACGCCACTGAGATTGTGAAAAATAGTGAAACTGATCAAAAGATATGAGCTTGAGACTGAAAATAGCCCCTTTGTCTTCAACTGGCTGTAGAATGCACCAACGGAAAAATGAAGTGATGAGACCCACACCACTAGAAAGATGAGAAAACCAGCTTTTTGACGATATCTCGTTTGCCAAAAAACGATATCATATGCCCAAGTTACGGCCTCCGAAATAAATCAACTCCAAAGAGGGAAAAAACTAGTGCTGGGTTAAATTTGACGGTCATACGGCCGTCGCAGCAAAAATACTAGGTTAAATTTGATGGCCAAACGACCATCACCGTAAAAGTGCGATTGGGCTTATTTTCAAAAAATTGTTTTTTATATAAAAAAAAACAATAAAAAAAAGTTTTTATTTTTTAAAACAAAATCATTAAACAACATACAGATTTTTTTTGTAAAAAAAAGAAATTTAAAAAAAAAGTATGGGCGGGTCCCCCATGGGCCACCACCTGCCAATGTGGTAGGGCGGTACCCATGCGGTACCATCTGCTGCAGGTGGGGGCAGTGCCCAAGGGCCACCGCCTACCGTAAGGACAGGCGGCAGTACCCTTGGGTACCGTCCCTGCCTGCGTAGGGAGCCCGTAGGCTGGCAAGCCTTAAAACTGCCTAAATAATTTTGGCCGAAAATAAAGTGTTTTTTTTCCTTGATTTTTTTGAAAAAAATCTTTAAAATATACAGTAATTTTCCGAAAAATAAAATGATGGAAAAAAAATGGAAATTTCTTTTTACCAGCAAATGGACGGCCGTACGACCGAATTGTAAAAAAAATTTGCCTCAAATTTTGACTTTATCTAAAATGGATGAATGAACAATTGATTTAGGGGTTTTGGACCACTGCGGACGCAATGGCAATGTCTGTTTGAGCTGAAAATGCTTCAAAATTGCAGGTGTGCCCTAGTTCAAGAAAACAAACCCCAAACCCTTGAAGCTCCAAAAATCTTCAAAACAAGAATAAGCAACTATAGATCTGAAGCTATGATACCATGTAGGAGTTGAGAAAATACAACTTCACAAACCCCGAAGATCACCTACATGCAAATAACCTGTCACAAAAGAAGAGATGGATACAAACAAGCAAGGGTTCTCTGAAAACTAAAAATGTATATATCAGAGAGAATGAGAGAATGAATTGATATGAAATACAATGGGATCAATCCTTATAAAAAGGAGATCATGCAAACCCTAATAGGAAAAACCCTAATAGAAACCCTAATAGAAAAACATTTAATAATTAATATAATTATTAAATGTCACTTTATGAAAACTAATGTGAAATCTTAAGAAGGGAATAAAGTTAGCTTAATCAACATAATTAAGTTAAGACCTTTACTCTAACACCTACACCCTCTACTCTCAACCATAAATCCTCAACCCTAAACCCTTAAACCCTAAACCCCTAAACCTTCTACCCTCTACCCTCTACCCTCTACCCTCTACTCTATACCTCAACCCAATACCCTAAACCATCAATCCTATACCCTTAATTCTCAACCCTCTATCCTATACATTGGATCCTCAACCCTCATATATCTCTATCCCTCTCTCCTCTTCTCTCCTCTCTATCTCACTTCTCCCTCCATCTCTCCCTCCATCCTTCCCTCCCTCTCTACCCTAATCCCTTAACCCTATACCCTCAATCCTTAAACCCTTAAACACTTAACCCTCACCCCGATACCCTCTACTCTAAATCCAATACCCTATACCCTTAAACCCTTAAACCCAAGTAAACTCTCTACCCTAATCCCTCAACCATCAACCCTTAAATCCCTCAACCCTTAAACCCTCTACCCTCTACCCTCTACCCTCAATCCTCAACCCTCAACCCTTAAACCCTCTACCCTATACATTAAACCCTCAACCCTCAATTCTCAACCCTTGACCCTTAATCCCTCAACCCTAGGTAGGTAGGGAAACATAGGTGAGATATAGAGTGATGAAGGGAGAGGTAGGTAAACAAAGGGATAGGGGAGATAAATATAGGTATAGAGGGAAGGAGATATAGAGAGAGGAGAGATAGAGAGAAGTATAGAGGGGAGGGAGGGATAGGTAGGGAGGAGATAGAGGTGTGTGTGTGAGAGAGAGAGAGTGAGAGAGAGAGAGAGAGATGGAGAGGAGAGATAGAGAGTAGAGAGGGAAAGAGGTAGGGAGGAGACACGGTTGAGATATAGAGTGATGGAGGGATAGGTGGGTAAAGAGAGGGAGAGGGGAGATAAATAAAAATAGAGAGGGAAGGAGATGTAGAGAGATATTATAGATAGAGAGAATTAGAGAGTGGAGGGATGGTGGGAGAGGAAAGGAGGAGATAGAGGTGAGTGTGTGTGAGAGGGAGAGAGAGTAAGAGGAGAGAAAATGAGGGGAGAGAGGAAGGGGAATAAAGAGAAAGAGATTAGAGAGGTAAGGGGGGATAGATAGAGAGTAGAGAGGGAAGGAGAGAGTTAGAGAGAAAGAGGGGGGAGGGAGAGAGTGGTAGGTAGTGGAAGGAGAGGTAGGTAGAGAGGGATGGATAGGAGGGAGAGAGGAAAGGAGGGAGAGTGAGATGGAGAGAATGGTGAGATAGAGAGTAGATAGGTAAGGAGAGAATGTGAAATAGATATAAAGAGAGAGAGGGAGGTTGGAGGGAGGGAGAGGTAGAAAGGGATAAGTGAGACATAGAGAGGGAAGGAGGGAAAGTGGGATAGAGAGAGAATGGTGATTTAGAGACGATGGAGTGAGAAGGAAGGAGGGAAAGTGGTAGAGAGGAGGGGGTGATAGGTAGGGATAGAGATAATGGTGAGATAGAGAGGAGAGAGTGAGAGAGAAAGAGAGGGATGGAGAGAAAGAGAGAGAGGTGGGTAGAGGAAGGGAGAGGAGAGATAGAGAGTAGAGAGGAAAAGAGGTAGGGAAGGAGTCATAGGTGAGATAGAGAGGGATGGAGAGAGAGAGTGATTGAGGGAGAGGTATGTTTAGAGAGGGAAAGAGATAGGAGAGATAAAGAGTAGAGAGGGGAGGGAAGGAGGGAGAGGTAGGGAGGGAGATAGAGGTGTGTACGTGAGTGAGAGAGAGAGAATGGTGAGATAGTGAAAAGGATCAATTGAGAGAGAAAGAGGGGGAGGGAGGGATGGAGGGACAATAGTGAGAGAGATTGGGAGGAGAGACAAAAAGAAAGGGAGGGAGGGCGAGGTTGAGATAGGGAGGGAGAGGAGAGATAGAGAGTAGAGAGGGAAGGAGGGAGGGAGGGAGTGTTATCAAGGGAGATAGAGGTTTGTGTGTGAGAGAGAGATAGATAGAGTGGTGAGACAAAGAGGGGAGAGTGAGAGGGAGGGAGAGAGAATTATGAGATATAGAGGAGAGAGTTAGAGATAAAGTGGGGGATGAGAGGGATAGAGAGTGTGAGAGAGATGTAGGTAGAGGGAGGGAGAGGAGAGATAGAGAGTAGAGAAGGAAAGAGGTAGGGAGGGAGACATAAGTGAGATATAAAGTGATGGAGGGAGAGGTAGGTAAAGAGAGAGAGAGAGAGAGAGGGGGGAGATAAAGATAAGTAGAGACGGAAGGAGATGTAGAGAGAGAATAGATAGAGAGAAGTAGAGAAGGGAGGGAGGGAGGCAAATGTAGAGAGGAGATAGAGGGGTGTGTGTGAGAGAGAGAGAGAGGGGGGAGAGGGAGAGGAAGGGAGAGAGGGAGAGGGAGTGGAGAGATAGAGAGTAGAGAGAAGGAGAGAGAAAGATGATACAACTTGTTGACCACTAAAATTTGACCTCCTAATTACTAAAATTTGAATTGCTGATTACTGAAATTTGACTAAGTCTAAAATTTTTAAGATCTTCCAAAAACTAGAATTTGCATTATAATTCCTAAAGATCTGAAACCACTCTCAAACATCCTACCTATATACATGAAATATAACTTAAAGTATAATAAATTAAATATCCATAAGTAAATGTCAATAATACTAAAAATCTTGACTTTAGTGGCTCAATATTACTAAAATCCTTAAACACTATTCTAGGCTTAATTAACTCTTTAATTTATCAATTATTATACTTACATTTTTATTTTATATTTCATAGAAGATGTTTCTATACATGGCCTCAATTGTTTAGTTATATTTTCTCTTCATTTCAAAGATTAAATATTTCATTGTATTAATCATGAAGCTATTAAATTATAATTATTGAATGGAAGGTTTTTGTGTTTATTGGTTATTTATTATTTTTAAGTTTTATTACTATTATGTAAATTGATCTATTATAGTAATGTCAATTTTATAATTTGTAAGAATGAACCTACGAGATCATAAAAAATAGTTATTTATGTTCTTTATATATTGACCACTTTACCTCTATTCTTGGCATTGAAAAAAATTAAATAGTTTTGATCTAAGTAATTCAATTTATTTTAACTTATCTTTAAGTCTAAAATTCCTTCATGACCATTATACAAAATTATATAGTTTTAATATTTAAAAAATATTTTAAATTAGTCATGCCTAGCAAGGCCCATAGTTAGGTTAATTATTTGGAATGTATTTGAAACTATTATATAGTAGGAACAAATTTATTCAAAATTATATATATTTTATAACTATAATTATTATTAGAATTGCATGAATATAATTTAATTAAAATTAATGGAAATTTTCTAAAATATTTTTTTCTAATTTTAAATTATATAAGTCAAGTTTAATCCTAAACCATGATTAAAATACAAATTAATACTATCCATATAATATAACACCATAAAAAACTTAATAATATTATAAAAATTCATATTAAATTATCACCATTATAGCCTCAAATACATTAACTTAAAAACTAAAATAAACTATCAATTGAAACTAAAATATAGAAATCTAAAACAAGGTGAAGAATTAAACTACCATGAAACACGAAACCTTCATATACCATGGCCTTTATAAATAATAGTACAATAGGGAATATCTTACCTAGCAGAGAATAGGATGAACCTATTCAAGGCAAATACTTAGAGGTGTGATCTTCTATCACTTGATAGTACAAATTTTATTTCTAATTTACTTGAAAGTGTAATAGATAATCATAAATAACATAAAAATAAATATATTACATTTTGATGGGTTCAATAAGGATTTTTTTGACATGATTCTTCATATCTTTGCTAGAAATGCTAAAGCCATCTCTCTCTTTGTAGAAAACTTGGAAACACCTTGACATGTCATATGCAAAATCCTTGATGCAAGTTGGAACATTATCTTGCTTCAAATACTCCAAGTTCAATTCTTTTAGATGTTCTTCTAACATAAAACGAAGATACTTCAGTGCATCTTCCTCACTAGATTCTGGATGATCTTGCATATAGCATGCTATGGATGAAGCAACTTCTCCATGATTTGATTCAACCTTCAAAAAATTGGAATTAAGATTCCAATACATTATAAGATTATTTATTTATAAAAATATTCCTAATGCCAATTATCTATACCTAAATTATTATATTTTGATTGATATGTTATTGCACAACTTAAATGTTCTAATATCACCTCTTAATCTCAGGGTCAATCCCAAAAGATCATTAAACCTTGATGGATAATCAACTTTTTGAAGATCATTTTCTGAAAGTGCATCTAATGTTAATAATGCTTGCAATGTAGCTGAACGCGAGGCTGAACTCTCTATTCCATTTTTTAAATATTTCCTTAAATTTGGTATGTGTCCACTCGCTATCCACTTAGCTTCTTGCATCATAGAACCTAAATAGTCATCCCACTGCATGAAAACAAAAATTTCATTCAAACTCAACCATAAGTATTTATTCTATTAATTTTGTTTTATATACATATCTAAAAACTAACACTATTTTAAAAAATAATAATTATATGATCATGAGTGTACAATTTTAAAAATATCCTTTTAAAAATTCTATACATGAATCACTCACTCTACTATAAAGCAACTAAATATCCTAGCCATTTTATTGACAAGAATACCTTGTACCTAATAGTTTATAATTCATGTGTTATAAATTATCTATAAATATATAACATTTAATATTTTTTATTCATTGTTTATATAGATTAAAGTGAGTATTAAAAAATAAATAATAGATTCTAATAAATTTCAGTGTCTAGGGTTCAAAATATCATAAATAATATTATAGGTAAATAATATAAATTGAAATTTTAATGATTAAATAATTTAATGCTAAAATCATTAAAATTTTTATTAAATATAGGTAAACTAGACACATAGAAGCTACTTAATATAAAAAATTTGAACCACATTTATGTGTATATATAAATAAATTTGTTTCTAAACTTCTTAAAATATAAATTTAAATAATTAACACTAATATAACAAGTAAGGTCATTTTAAATTTAATTTGAACAAGAAATATGCATTGGAATAAAATTAATAGACACATAACGAAAGAGTTGAAAAAGAAATGAATAATGAAAATATAAGAATTAAATACAAATATTATAATTATTTTTAAAATATTATAATTTTTTATAGATAAATTTTAATAATAATTGATATTTATAAAATATAAAATTTTATATATGATACATTCAATGAATTTACTCTAATTTTATCACCTAAATAAAATTGAAATATAAACCATTCAAACTAACATATAATCATTTATAAGGAAATGTTAAAAGAAATTAATTATGAGGGGCATCTAACAATACATTGTATTATGTATTATTAGTTATTAAAATATTAAAATTTATAGCTTATATACTTATTTAATTTAAAATATACTTATTCATACAACTTTGCGAGCATGGTGGAGTGTGTCGCGTCCTTGAATCTTCTCTGCATCTTGCACACTTTCATTAATTGCATCATAAAGTGCATAGTATGCAATTTTCATATATTCTGGAAGATAATCTACAAGAGGGTACTCCCACCTGAACCACATTTTGATACTATATATTAATATTATGTTCTAAAAATTAATATTTAAAATTAAGAGTTCATAAAGGAGTACTTACCTCTTAACAGCTTCTGTGAAAAGTTTAAGTTCATCAAGAGTTCCATAGGTATCATAAATATCATCAATACATGTTGCAGGAACAGAACATTTTGCCAAGGCACTTCTAAAAGGTGCATGTTTAGGTTCTACAGTGATTGCACATCCTGAAAAAATATATTTGATTTGTCTGTGACGACAAAAGTCCAATTTACATAATCTGGAATTCTGCCACCATCTAAAAATGACAAACACAATTAATTTTTAAAAATAAAAGATATAAATACAACATTACACTAATTCAATTTTATAAATATAAATTATAAAAAAAGTCAAAATATATATAAAAAAATATTAATATTTCATAAAATTAGAAACAATTGGTAATCCAGAAATTAAAACCCATTTAAATTCAAATGCTCAACCAAGATGAAATATTAACAAATCACTTTTAGAAAAAAACATCAAATATCTTTATATCAACTCACCTAGAGATTGTTTGAAGCTCAGGTCGATACAATGATTGCATAATATTAAAGTCCAATTTAGCTAGATAGAAAATCTTTTTATTATCCATGATCCTGAAAATCAGTCATTAGAGAAAACTTTTCTTAGAATTTTTCTTTAAAACATTAGTACAAAGATAAAAATCATTATAAGTTAAAAGTACAAAATTTACTTGATCCATGGACCATTTTCTCCATAAATATCGATATAATTCCTTGCTTCCAATCTAGGCAAATTTGTGCCCCAGCCATACTCTAAATTATATGTTATTTGTGCATATGGCAAATTTTTGTTAGGATTTAAATAAAATTAAAATAATTGATATGCATTACCTTTATTATATTTCCTACCATCTAACATAATAACAAGAAATATAGCTTATGTACTTATGAATTGATATGCATTACCTTTATTATATTTCCTACGATCTAACATAATAACAAGAAATATAGCTTATGTACTTATGTGCACATATTATTACTACCTCTTGTAGAATATTGGAACCAACAATGTGAGCCTTTTGAAAGATTTGATTTAAATACATAGTACTGAAGGATTTAGCTTCATCCATTATTTTCTCATTTGGAAAGGAAATCAATGAAGCTCGAAACAAATTTGTAATTGTAATACCCCTCCGTTTTGATTCTTGTTCAAGTTGTTTTATGCTATTTTTGGTTGCAATTACTTTGATACTGGATACATTTTGTTATGATGTTTTGATCACTACTATTGAGCGACAACTATTATTGTGGGATGTAGTTATCTGATTATTGTTTCACATGTATTATGGATTAATGATGTTGTAGAGCTAACATGAGATGTTATTATGAGATTACTGGATTATGATGGAAGTGTCAGTTTCGATGAGTGTATTGGTGAAGAGGACGGTTTCGCATCACTCGTTTGCGAGCGCCCTACGAATCCGTAATTCCTTCTTCACGGTGTGTATTATATGCTGGATATATTGTATGATATTGTTTACTTGGTTGCAGGATTGCAGGTACATGACATCAACTCCACCTGGTTTCACAGGTTTGAGCATGTCGATCCAACGGTTAAGTTGAATGGGAGATAGTAGCTAGGTAACATGTGTCAAGTTTACACCCTAGCCTTAGTGTGTCGTCAGTTGTGTGTGTCGAGTCATTGTCTGGTCTTGCTTTGATATTATCTAATTATGAAGAATTCTTGATTTGGAAATAGATACTTAAAATAATTGCATTTAAATCATGTTGATGGTCATTTAACTTAAATAATGCAATGTGGATAAAAGTTTATATTTAAATTAATTAATTATATTTAATTTATTTAAGTAATTAAATTTAATCCATGGGGTTGAATTTAGTTATTAAATAATTAAATTAATTAATTAAACGTGATGCAAGAGAATGAAAGGAAATAAAAGAATTAGAATTAATTTTGGAATTTAATTCCAACGTGTGAGAATTAAATTTGAAATTGTAATTAAATGTTTATTTGGGAAATTGGTTGCAACTTTGGAAATTAATTTATTATTGGAAATTACATTTTAAATTGAAAGTGGGTTTTTGAAAAGTGAAATTGAAATTGAAAATTGAAATTGAAATTGAAATATCTAATTTGAATGTAATGTGAATTAGGGTTGTAAATATTGAAATTGAAATATCTAATTTGCATGTAATATGAATTAGGGTTGAATTAGGTATTTTTGATTTATAAGAATATATGTTTTAATTTTAGGGAAGAGGAAGTTTTTAGAAAAATACATTTTTACAGCAGGGAAGAAATTTTGGAAAATTTGCACAAGGGTTTGAAGAAAGTTTGATTATAGAATTGATTGAAGGAAAGATTGTTTGCATTTGTTGGATTTTGGATTGGATTCTTTGGAGGATTGAAGAAAATTCAAGAAATCTTTGGATAAGACTTGCATCAGAAATTCATCTCTTCCTATAGCTTCTTGTACCAGATTTTCCTCTTTGTGTTATTATTGTTTTTTATTGTCTTCTTTAAAAGAGTAATGATTAAAGATTTGTTTGTTAAATCTATTTTAGAAAATAAATTTGATATTAGAGGAAAAGAATTAAACAAATTTACAGCCTTTGCTTGTGAAAATTCTTGAGTGAAAATTGTGAAAACCTTAGTTGAATTTAAATTATTTGGGGAAATCAATTTTGTTGTTATTGAAATCAAACATAGAGATTGAACAATGCATTTAGAATGGTTTTTTTAGAAAATGAAACCTTCTGTTTATTATAAAAAAACGGATTTTAAAATCTGCAGTATAGTTATATTTTCATGGTAAAATGGTCTAGCTGCGCCACCTATAACTCCACTTTTACAAACTGGGTTGTCAGGAAGTTTAAAGGGTTTTTGCATTTTGCAATTTTCTAATCCCTGTTCAAAAATCTCAAATACCCAGATCGTAGTTTTTGAGTTATGCTTTAAACATGAGACTGCTGTTAAGATATTTTCTCATGGCTGTTCTGAAAGTATAATAATAATAAATTGATATTTATAAATATTAATATTTTATGTATTGTTATTATAATATTAAAATATTATTTAATAATATTTTATATTATAATTTATAATACTAAAGTATTATATTTATTTATATTATTTTAAATAAAATTTGTATATTAGATTAGTGGAATTAAAATTATAAACATATGGGGAAATTATTGTTTATTTTAATATGACATGTTAAAGTTTAATTGAAGGAGTTAAATATTTGATTTAAAGAATGCATAATTTAAAATTGAATTGTGAAATTTAAATCCATATGTAAAAGGTCCAATTATTAATTTGATTTAATTGGAAAAATATATTTATATTTTGGAATATTGATGATAAAGGATATTTTATTTTGAATTAATCAATTTGATATTCTGCAAAGGATAGAAGATATGTTAATGATTAAATATATTTAAATATATTAATTTATATTTAGTATATATATAGTGAAGGTATATATCCATTTGAGAGAATAAATAATATTTTATCTTATTTTATTCTACTGTTTGCAAATTGGGTACTATTAGTGTTTCTAAAAGAAATGATTAGTATGTGTAGAAAATGTATAGAGAAAGATTTTTTTTTTAATAGAAATAATTACTTGATTTAAAAGAAAACATTTATTTTGTTAATATGATTGAAGAAAATATATTGAAATATATATATATATATATATATATCCATGAGTATTTTCAATCAGTATTTACCTTGTTTTATTTGAGTGCGTGTAATTTAGCTTTGCATGAAGAATTTAAATGATAAGTTTTGAATGTATGGTCAAAATTGATAAGGAGAAAGATATTTAAATATATTGAAAAATTATAGAAATATTTATATTTAAATGTATGTTTTAATTAATGAGATTTAATTAGAAACAATATGAATGCGTGGTCAAATAGATAAGCCAAAAGATATTTTGTTTTATACATTGATGAAATTGCATGTTTTTAAGTGGATAGTTGATGAGACATAGACTCCGGATAGAAAATTGGAAAAGATTGTTTGCAATAGTGTTATGTTGCATTAGAAGTAAATTTAGGAACTAACTATATTGAAAAAGGCAAATAGTTATTATGTGTTATTTAGTTCCATAGAGTAATCTAGTTATTGTGAATGGAATATTAATGGTGTCTATATAATACAGAGCATATATATATATATTCAGTATAAAATTCATTATCGTATTTTATTTTTATGAGATGCATGCAATGTATTATTGAATAGAGATTTAAAAATGGATTGATTAGTATATATGAAAAATGGATAGAGAAACAATATGTTATTATATTAAAGTGATTGAATGTTTTAAGTAGAAAATTGAATGAGATGCAAAATTTGGTTTAGAAATGGAAAGAGTTTACTTGCATGGATTTGTGTCGATTTAAAAATAAATTAAGAAGTTGTTTTATTGATGAGGCAATCAATTATGTTATTTATTAATTTCTATTTAGATGAATTGAATCATTGTGATTGGATTATGAGAGAGGTATGGATTTAGTATATCCAAAAGTAGTATCTTCCTCATGATTATCTTAAAGGATTTAATTATTTGTATTCAGTAAAGGGAAGTAAGTTTAATTGTTTTAGATTTTCAATAATGAAAAGGGTAATAGGGGTTATGATTATTTTAGATCATCTACTTATCATGTCTTTGACTTTGTCAACACTACCTATTGAATGAGTATGGATTTAGAAAATCCAAATATTAGATTTGATTGATGACTTGAATGCTTTGGTTGCTATGTCGTCAAGTTGCATTGTTGGTTTTGGGATTTAGTGTTAGTCCTAAATTATAAGTCTTCCAGAAGAACTTAGAGGATAAGAGTTGTTGAATCTTTATGCCATCCAGTTGTTTTCCCTTGGGTAGTGCATGTTCAGTTTTACCTGGTTTTCATGAACGGGGATGTTTGCACCTCCTTGGTTTAGGAGCGGATTATGGGATCCATGTCTCCTTGTATGGAGTGACCTTGTGATGTGGTTTCATCTTGTTGCCTCCTGTGAAAGGAGTGGACTACGTGATTGTTTCCTCCAAGATGTTTGGAGTGAGTTTCTATTATTTGAATCCTCCTTGTGTTGGAGTGGATTATGATGCCTAGTTGGTATGCACTTGTGGTTCCCTTGGTGGATTGTTTGGATGTGTGTTGTCGAATAGAAGAGTGGCTTCTGTTAGGCGCTAGAGCCCAAAGAGGTAAACTGGATAACCTTCAGGAGTGATTTAAACAAGTGATAATTAAATAATGTACTTAGAAGATTAGGACTAACTTCACATTAATCAAGATAATTTAATCCTCACTCATAGATGCAAGGGCTTTTTTAGACTTGGGATGAGTGAGAAGGCCTAGAATGGCAAGATCAACTATCTAGTTCTTGCGAGAGGTAGTTGATTCCGCATGAGTGAGTATGAGTGCCAGGATTCGGTTGAGGCCACCAGGATTACTTGTGCCGAAGCCTATGAAGAATGTCCAGAGGAGATCTCATGACAAACCTTGCGATGACACTCTATCTATGACAACTATTGTTAATTATGTTATGTGTATGGTTATTTGAACATACTTGATCTACTTTATGTCTGGAAACAATGTGACCTATGTCAGTGATGTTGGAGTTGTACTTGTATTGTATTTGATTTATACTTGTATTATACTTGTATTGTTTTTTATTTGTACTTGTATTGTACTTGAGTTGTACTTGATTCATACTTGTATGGTGAATGAGTTGTACTTGTTAATTCATTTGGTTGGTTAAAACAGTATGAGTCAATATGAGTTTGCCTTTGGTTAGGGGTAGTAGAATCTTTGTCCATGTTACTTTGTTACTATCTCCTAGCATGGTGGGTGGGCCTTCGGGTACCACATTGGTTGGGTGGAACATGCACCAAAACCGTTGGGTCCACATCGATCTTCAGTATTTGGTGGCGAGACATCCAGATGGACAGCTCGCGGTTCTTGTTGTAATTTTGTAACTATTGTTTAAGATAATATTTATGAGATTGTATCTTGGTTGATTATCTTAGTATGTTATGTGGTATTCTTATGATGTATGATGTTCATTTCATAAAGATCATAAGGCTATGGTTATATGTAATATGTATGTGTGGGTTTAAGTAATCCTAACCTTGTAGCCTTAGAGGTTGTTGTTAATTAGTAAGTGAATGTGTATGTTAAATGCACTTTATAAAAAAAAAATTGGTTCGCTTATGATGTTAATTGCAACTTCCTTTAAGGTTACTTGGCGGGGCATTACAGTAATACTCTTGATCTCGTCCTCTGATTGAGTGATGAAACACAAGAATTGTCCATCTTTTTCTTTGAACTGTTCTAAGACATCTGTCATTGTATCATCCAAGATAATTCAACTAGTTAGAATAATAAAAGTTTAAGTTCAAATATAAATAGTAAAATAATTTTCAATGCTTAAATATTCACTTCCTATTTTTTCTATTCAAAAATAGGATGTAATACTATTATACTTATGCACACATTATGTGATAAGAAGAAGAATAGTAAAACATAGTTCTTGAGAGTAGGTAGTTGTAAGTTTAAGTGTTATGACATTCTTATGATAAATGAGTTTTTAAAAATAAAATAAAACAATCTAATAAGAAGAACAATAAAGATAGATATTTATTAGGATGAAAAGTCAAGAAAGAAAGAAAATTGATGGCACAAGTATGGACACTATGAAATAAGGGGTCTATTTCAATTACAATGACTCTACTATAGAGAACGAAATTTAGTGTATTAAAATCTTCAAAAGCATAAATTGTAGAGTGATTTTTTCAAAAATAGAAGGGTAGACAAGAAAGGAGCAATTCTAGAGAAAAGGAAGAAAACAAAGAATATTGTGTCCCTTTCTTGGGGATAGTTTCTTGTGTCTAAATGACATGAAAATAGCATGATCGGGGACAAGTCCATACCAAGAAAGCATATTAAATTCAATTTTCTATGTTAAACATATCTTCAACAATGTTCTTAAAGATGAAGGGAGATTTGAGTGACTATAGATAAACAATATCTTCAACATCATCTCAAGAGATAAGTATACTCCTTCTCTATATTGTTTTCCTAAAAAAGTGTTTAATTATGAATTGTTCACTCCCACATTGAAAAATAATTAATCTAGGCTAGTCATAGGACATGTAAGTGATACTTTAACTATTACACATTGCAAATGTGAAAACCTAGATAAGGAATACAAGGCTTTATTATAAAACACCTCAAAAATATGACCTCATGGAATTCCATGGTGGAATAATACATGCAATATAATTTGTGAAAAGAATATTATACATTTCTTTCTTACTTAGTTTAAAATAGTGAGCTTGAGCAGATGGTAATAGATGCCCAACAAAGCATGCTTAAAATTGGCTTTGCTATTAAATATTATAAATAGCATATCCAAATCATATCACAGTGGCCCAAACAAAATAAATGAATAGAAGTCAATAAAGAATATTTTATGCACAAAGTCTCTCATTAATCAGTTTATATTATAATTAATTCTTTGGTAACTTCTATAATTTGAAATTTTGAGTTATTCACCACTATAGATGGAAAATTATTAATCTAGGATGATTTATGCTTAGGTATAAAATATTGCTTGTTCAATAAATTGAAATGTATATTTTCTTGTTCTAAATTGTGATGAATTTTTTTTAGTAAGTTCCAGAATGGTGTGATGTTTTGTAAGGTTGTTCATATAATCTATTGGCCACAATATAAAATGATATTAAATCAAATAAAAATCATGCATTGTAAGTAATTGAGAATCAAAATCTAGAGGAAACTAATATCTAATAATGTCATCAAAAAATTGAAATTTACAATATTTAATATGAGAAAGGATATTATATGATATTCATAAACCAAAAACTTCCTATAATCAAGAGTTAACTATTATAAAGTCTAATTGTTTGGACTTTCGACTAGACAAAGATGAAAGATTAAAATAATTCACGTTATCTGAAATTCATTATAAAAATAAGGAGACTGAGTTCTTTTAAGTCAAATCTCAAAACTATAAAATTACTCTATAATTAAAACCAGAAATAAGCCTATAGTTTCAATCAAAAAATCAAAATAAATAATGGCAAACCATAGTATAGCATATGCATCACACCTGAAGAAACGGGATATCTGTGAAGTCGAAGGATTCGGAGTCCCAAAGCAGTGGTATTCAGATCTTTAGTGCTGTCGTTCCAAAACCTGCTACTCAATTACTTTCAGTAACAAATCATACATATAACATGCCAATCTTACTCTTCATCATAGCTTTGCTAAAATATACCTATAAGCATAATCAAGTGCTTCTGCTATTTCCGTTTGAAAGTGTCACCCAATTCCGAGGCGTTCAACATTATCCACCATTTCAAGGCGTTTCAGAACATTTTCTGCAGAAGAATTCAAAGCACCCACTGCATTGAACATGTCTTTGATATCCCCAACAAGTGTCTCAGCACGCTCACGATACTGAGGGGCCTGCTTCATTCCAAATCAAAACCATTGTAATTCATATTATCATGTAAAAATAATGGAATAAGAAAGCATCATGGTGTGAAAGAAGCTTACATCTTAAGGCAACTTTGGGAGAGACTGTATGAAATCATCGTCCCACAAGTTGGGATGATGGTTGGCTTTGCGCCGAGGCACACCTTCAACACTAGTGGAGGCCAAGGCGTTACTCATGATCGGAGTCCTCAAACCTTTTCTGACCAATGTGGGGAATGATTTAAGGGAAGGACTAGTGTGATGGGCAGGCATAGCTTTCAAGCAGAAGCTCAAGGTAGAGGAAGGGATAGATTTTAGAGCCATTGCTAAGGGTGATTGTGTACAGCATATTTCCTCGCCTTTTATAACCAAAAATTAGTTAGGTTTTTGTCTTCTTTTCTTAATGATAATATGCATTATCATTTACAGAAACGTGGAAAAGTAATAACAAGCATTATCATTTACAGAAACGTGGAAAAGTGATAACATGCATTATAGGTGTGTTTTGAAAAAGGAGAGATGCATTATTCTTGCTATTGTTTATTTTTAACTATTGTTGTTTTGCAACAGCTGCGATGTTGATCTTCTGATGTAAATTTATTTTTTATTCTTTTTTTTAATAAAATAAAAAATAAAAAAATCTTTTGTGAAAAAGTGATAAGATGCATTAAAGAAACGTGAAAAATATGTTTCTTATGATTTGAGTTGAAAAGATTTGGAAAATTCAAATGGGTTGTTCTGACATTATTTTAGTACCCTTGATTTGAGTTGTAAAGATTTGGAAAGTTAAAATGGGTTGTCATATACTTTTGATTTGACTTGAAAAGATTTGCAGAGTTAAAATAAATGATTATGATTTAACACCGTGTTTGAGATGGTAATTTGTACTATGATCCTTTTCCTCTTTCACAAAAGTGAAAAACAAAAATGATAACATGATGTTAATTTTAATGGACATTGATTTGAATTAAAAAGATTTTGGAGAGTTGATAATGCTGGGACTCTCGGACATTTTCTGCCCAATGTAGGAAATTCTTTAGCGGAAGGCTTAGTGTAATGAATTGTACTTTTTTAACAAATTAGCAAGACAGCTGTATAAGACAACATGTTCACAACAGCCCCACATTTGATGCAAAAATAGTCCGACACAGACATCCACCAAAATTAAAAAAATGGGAATCACAATCTTTATTCCTTTTTTGAAGTATCAGTGGAAACGTGACAAAGGAGTGTGTCCACAACTCGTTTGTTTTAGGTGCGCATTGATTTGAGCTGACTAGACTTTTCATAATGAAAATGTGAAGCAAGTTCAATGTGATGGCGTAATGATTTGAAAGAACTTTTGCTGATGATATTAAAAAAATTTCTGTGAGATATTTGAATAATCAGTCACCTATATTTTAATCTTCTAAATTTTATGTCTTTATATATAGATATCCTAGTATCTAGGTGATAAAGATATAATAATATTGTTTGTCTATTTTTATTAATCTTATCATCTTATATTTTATAAGATTTGATAATCTTCAATTTGTGAAGTTATATTGTTATATCATTTACGAGTCACCTTTGTATTGTATATTATGTGATTGAAAAAGAATTAAATGAAAATAGATGAAACAAATGAGTTGTATGAGCTACAAACCTAATCAAGAAATTTCATAAAATTATTTATGAGAAAAGTTCCTTCTTATATAACAAGCAACCATCCTTTAGTTAGGGGTATGGAACAAAGAAGGGAGACTACAATGTCATTGTAAGGAATGACATCCCCATCTCTTTGTAGTGCCCCTTCATGTTTCACCCTGACATTGTTGTCCATCCGTAATTTGGTTCCTCTTTTGTTGTGGTATTGTCCTCCATTTCGCTTGTGTGATTTGGTACTACTCGGTATGTTGTGCATTTGATTTAATTTGGATTGACTAGCACTTTGATTATTTATTGCATTAAAAAAGAAGATTATTGAAATAAAAATACATGATAATTAAAAATTTAAAAAAATTATATAATCGAAATATTGATTAAATAAAATATTATTAAAGTATTTATTTGATTTTAATAAATTAAAATTTATGGTTTAATAAGAAATGTTAAAATAAATATATTAAATTGTTGTATTGTGCAAACAAAATTATATGAAAGATTAAATTAATAAATTAAATATTTTAATAGTTGATTTTGTAATAACCCTCCGTTTTGCTTCTTGTGTGTTTGCTTTATGCTATGTTTGGGATGCAACTACTATTATACTGGACACACCTTGTTGTTTGTGTTTTGATCGCTACTATTGAGCGACATTGATTATTGTGTGATGTGGATTATCTGACTATTGTTTCACATGCATTATGGATTATTGATGTTAGTAGAGTTAGCTTGAGATATTGTATTACGTGATTTCTGATTATGATGTAATGTTAGTCTTTGATGAGTGTATTGGTGAAGAGGATGGTTCGCATCACTCACTTGCGAGCGCCCTGCGAATCTGTGATTTCTTCTTCATGGTGTGTATTATATACTGGATATACTGTATTATGTTGTTTACTTGGTTTCAGGTTGCAGGTACATGACATCGACTCCACCTAGTTTCACAGGTTTGAGCATGTCGATCCAATGGTTAAGTTGAAAGGGAGATAGTAACTAGGTAACATGTGTCAAGTCTACGCCCTAGCCTTAGTGTGTCGATAGTCTTGTTTTGTGAGTCATAGTTATTTGATTTAATATTATGTGATTTTATTAGATGCTTTATTATTTAATCAATATTTTAGAATTATTGCATTGTTGAAAGTAGAGTTTATTTTAATATTAAGTGAAATTTATGCTTAGATGAAATATTTATGTTGATGATGAAATTGTATTTAATTAAATTTTAATTTATTTAATTAATTAAATTAATCTTGGAAAAGGTTGAATTTAATTATTAAATAATTAAAATTAATTAATTGAGCTTATTGAAATAAATTAAATTAAATTAAATTAAAAGAATTGAAGGAAAAGTGAAATTGCATTTTAAAATCAATTTGGGGTTTTCGAAAATGGAAAAAGGAAATAAATATCTATTTTCAATTTGCATGCGTTTGAAAATTAGGGTTGTGTAAGATATTTTTGGATATATGTGAATTGCATGTATTGGATAAAAAAATATATATATATTATTGAATATATATACAGTATATATATATTTAAATACTGTGTATTTGGTTTATTAATTAATAATTATATTTTGTATGAATATAATATAAATATATATATACAGTAGGTATATATAAATATATTTTATATGAATATGAGATTGAGTTATTTAATTTAGTATTCTGTTTTTTTTTAGAATTATAGATTTGGTTTGATTAAATGGGGATGAGATTATTTTCAGTATTAAACAAATATAAATATCTAGATAATAGTCAGTTTTTTTTTTAATTTATATTTAAATGTGTACTTGATTAAGAGTTTGCATCTATTATTTAATTTGTGAATATGAAAGAAGTGGATAAGTTAGTTAAGATTTCTGAAAGAAAAATTTCTTCCATGAGTTTATTGATTTTAATGCAAATTTGATATCTTATTTTGTAATATTTGAAATTATCCTTTCTATATAAAAGTAAAGATAATTATTTCAACTTAACATTTATCTGATTAAAGTAATTGACTATTTATTGAAAAGTGTCAGATAAGAATATGGATTTAATATATCCAAATATAGCATGTTTCCTTGTTTGTGTTCTTTCATTAATTAAATTCCCTTGTTATTGATTGCTTGGGAAAGGGTGAATTGTGTAATTATTGTAAAGTCTTCCAGTGTATGTGGGTCATTCCCATGTTAGCTCATGTTCATTTTTCCTTGGGTAGATTTATTTGAGTTGTTTTCCTCCAAGTGTTGGAGTGAGATTCTTTATTTGTCGTCTCCTAGATTAGGAGAGACTGAGTTATTAGTTCTATAACACTTGAGTCACCCTTGGAGTCTAGATTTGAGTAGTGAGTTATCCATTAGAAGAGTGGCTTTTGTTAGGGGCCGGAGCCCAAAGAGGTAAACCGGGTAACCTTCGAAAGTGTTTTTAAGAAGTGATAATTAAAGCAAAGTACTTAGATGACTAGGATGCATTCACATTAACCAAGATAAAATTAACCTCACTCGCAGACACAAGGGCTTGTTTAGACTTGTGGTGAGTGAGAAGGCCTGGAATGGCAAGGTCAACTAGCTTGTCCATACGAAAGGTAGTTGATTCCGCTTGAGTGAGTATGAGGGCCGGGATTTGGTTGAGGTCACCAAGATTACCGGAGCCTATGAAGGATGCCTAGAGGAGATCTCATGACGCACCTTGCGATGACACTCTATCTAGGATAACCTTGATTATATGTTGTGTGTATGGTTTATTTAGCACACTTGATTTTATTATGTCTGGAAGCAATGTAACCATGCTAGTGTTAGATTTATATTGTGCATATGTATGGTTGAGTCAGTTTGTTCAATTAGTTAGCCTTTGGTTAGAGGTAGTAGATTTCTTGTCCATGTTGTATTTTTACTATCTCCTAGCATGGGGGGTGGGCCTTCGTGTACCACTAGGTTGGGTGGAACATGCACCAAAACCGTTGTGTCCCCCTTTGTTCTTTAGTTCATGGAAGCGAGACATACAGTTGGACAGCTTGCAAAAATTGTTACTCTCTTCTTGTACTGTTGTAATTCTTCTTGTATCAGTTGTATTTACCCCTCTTGTTGTTATGAGGTGGATCTTGTAATTATTATACTTATGTATTTTTACTCATTCTGGGAATGAGGATTGTAATCTTGTAATGGTTTATGTAATGGAATTATGTGATGGTTAATCTATTCTTATCTTGTATTTACTTATGTTGAATGTATGTCATTTTTGAGTTATTTAATGCAATGTAAGCTAGATGATGTATGTTAATGGGAATTAAGTAATCTCGGTTACGTAGCCTCAGGGGAGGTTGTCAATTATAGGTGAACATGTATGTATAATTCATCTTAAATAATAAAAAAATTTAGTACGCCTTTGTAGTGAATTGAAACTTCCTCTAGGGTTGCGTGGCGGGGCATTACACATTTAATTTGTTCAGATATTAAAGTAAGGTTGAATTATAAAATAATAATTAGTGGCAGTTATTGGTTTTTGGGGAGATTGTAAATAAATTAGTTATATTGCATAAAGAAAAGGGCTTTTGGGGGTTCCTCTGAAAACTAATCTTTCTTCTCTGTCGTGAATCAATTTTCTTGTTCTTGAAAAACTTTTCTTCTGGATTTGGGGGTTTTTCATTTGGTTTTTGGAAAAAGCATGAATTGAGTTCGACAAAGTTAATGGAGAAATCTGTAGAAGAATTTGGAGTTGTAAGCTGAATTTTGGAGACCTTCGCATCAAGATTTCAACTTTGACAAGCAAATAAACACGGTTCCATTATTGTACCAATTCTTTTGAAAATAAATGCCTGAAAGAATATGTTGTTGGAAACAGAAACATTTATCAATTGGTATATTTCTGAAATTGAACAATTTGTAAAAGCATTACCTGAAGATTTTAAAGCTCTATCTTTGTCATTCAAATTGGATTTTCTTATTACTTGAAATTCTTAAACCCTCAATTAGGCGCCACTGGAATTTTTCTTTACTTGCTCCTTTTTTGTATTTCATTTCAATTCATCTCTATGTATTGGAGAGTGTAAATGATAGTACCTATTAGACATTCGAATTGCGAGCTTGAAGATTGATTTATGTAGATAAAATTCCGGATTCACTCATGTAACCATCTTTGGAGATACGCATGTAGCTACTCTAAGATCCTTAATGTAAAGATGGTAATCCTGTTATTCTTTCAATTCTTGTGTTTGGTTGATGCTTTGTCTCATAAGCCTTATTGTTTGCTTGTCTGGTCTCTAATGCACTTTTAACTTTAGAATTTCTAAGGGAGACTATCATGCTTTCACCATTTAAAGAGAAGCCTTGCGTTTTCAACCCCATCTATCTCTAGCCTGGTCTCACCAAAACTAAAAGAACAACTCTATGATTATGCATTGACATAGCTAGTATGAATACTGAAGTTTTGGTTATTATCCACCTCTTCATAGGAATCTATCCTCTTTCTTTCTTCTTTTATTCCTTTCGAATGCAGTAAGAGGATAATCTATTGCGGTATGAGAGGCGTTAAGCATGGGTGGTTGCACAAGGATTTAGATAGTTTGGAGTGTTGTGTGGTATTTGATTTAAATCTTGCCTTTTCCTCTTAGTCCTAAATTTGTGCAAGCCTATTCCTTGGATTGTTTCAATTTGCATCATTGATATTCTACACTAGAATATCAAACCTGTTAAATGATGGAAATGGTTCACATCTCTCCGAACAATATCTCTTGCAACAATCTTGGAAATGAATTTTAAATGCAATGTAGCAATCAAAACATACTGAGAGGTTCTTAACAACCGTAATAGTTGTGTCAGGGGTCATGTTTAACAACCAAATGCTATTGCTAACTTTTCACTATGTTGGCAGACAAATGATTCATTTTTCTTCTCTTCCAAAGCATTAAGTAAAATTCTTGAATCTAGAAACACCTTGTTGCTTGCATTTGCCAAGCTAATTTCTCCATCTTTGCGTAAATCTTTCAATTTTTGTGGAAGTGATCTATCTCCTACACAAAAGCATGTACCATTTAAAGGCCTTCAATCCAACTGCATCAGGGCATCTTTTTAATTCCTCTATCTTTCTTTAATCTCCTTACTATTTGAATCTCACTACAGCTGCCCACTTCTGCACAAAGGTTTAGAGAAGAACATAAGTTGCAGCAAAGGTTTAGAGAAGAACATAAGTTGCAGCAATTTTAGGATCCAACTAAAAAGTAATGTGGCTGGAAATGCTTAGCCTATATTCATATATGATCGACATATTTTTGAAACCACACTCCTCGAAGCATTTTCCTTATAAAATTTGGATGAGACTAAAATGCTGTATAGTTAAACTTTTATCATGGAACGCTTGGCAAACAACAACGTTCTAGGTCAATTATATGATGGCCTCAAGAATAATCTTGATAATATATTTCTATTCGACAGGGGTATGTAACTTTTGTAGAATGTGGGTCATTTGGATTTGAGCTAATCTCATTTTTTTATTTTTTTATTTTGTCTTCCCTCTGTGCAATGTTCACCCGGGCCTTTGCAAATAAGATGATACTTAATCAGAATATTATCACGTTTTAAAATGATAATAAAAGGTTTGCATCTGTTAGAACAAAATTGCTTTGTGTTGAACTCGATTCAATTTGCATTGGTTTTTATAAACCTCGTGGTTATACATAAAGTTTCCAATGGTCTTTTCTCAGCATATTTATTCGTTGTTTATTTTATTCACACCAATAACTTCACCTCATCTCCATCGCTGCCCACAAACTGATCACTTGATTGGGCAATCTAAAATATATGTGTTTATATAGTGGTCTCAAAATATTATACCCTATTCATCATAGTCGTGATTTATAGTTACCATTTACACCTTCTTAAGGTGTTTGTCATTTTTAGTTGGGTAGAGATTTTCCACCCATTAGAGGCTATAACAGTGTTGAATTCATTCATTTGATTTAAGAACTTGGAATTGCAAAATCATCAAATTTTAGTTGGAACATTAGTATGCTAAAATGCTTAGAAAAGTAATATAGAGTTTAAGGAAATATCATTAAGCTATATTAGATGAATAGATACAGAACATTTATTTTTGTCTTTATGGAAGATTGTTGTGTTTCTATACTCTCTCATTGTATTGAGAAGAAAATTCTCCAAAGGTGGACTTGAGTTTTCTTTATATTAAATATTTATATAATAATTATTGGTATTTATTTAACTATTGATATTGAAATTATTGGTATTCGTAAAAAAAACACATTATAATTTATATTGCTATCAAACTAACTAGAAGTGGAATTAAGGATGAATTATGATAACCTATGTCCTATCTTGAAATTTGCCTAGTCCTATGTATATTCAGGTCTAGCTATTAAGGGTGTTTTCTTTTAAGAAGTATATTTTATTCATTTAGTTGTTTGCTCTCAAGATTTAGGGTGATGTCTATAATAACTTATTTTGAGTTTGTATACTGGTTAGATTAAATATGGACGGTTTTTTAAAATTTGCCATAGTAAGTTATCAATCAGTATTATTAGACATTCAAATACTTATATGTATTATTTACCACTAACAAGACGATCTTATTGTTTTCTTTTGTTACAAAATATTTTTAGCTTGAGATTAATTGATTTTGTAGAAAAGTGATTTAGATTAAATAAGAAAGAATATTCAGTAACATGATATGTATTCTTTGTACATCCACTCTAGATTCCATATCCCTATTATGTGTTTTAATTGTTTTCTGAAGCAAAGTGAATGGTTGTTGTTTTGGGAATGAATCATGGGTTTTATTTAAATAATTAAGTCATCTTGTGAAGTGAATACTAGGAGTCTTCCAGAGGCTAGGGGGAAATTATCTTCTTGATGGAATTCATTGATAATGATTTAAGATGACTGTTTTGTATTAAATGAGTATACGATTGTCACTAGACTTGCACAATATATTCACTAGTGTGGTTGGAAATTGTTTGTGGGATGGTTTTTGCCTCACCTTGTTGTGTGTGTTACTAAGGTTTGTGTGATTGTGCAAGTTGGTTTTCCCCTATTGTTTTTCAATGGGTCTCCTAGTTGCTAGTAGGGGAGTGACTCTCAATAGGGGCCAACACACAAAGTGGTTCTAGGGTAACCCTCGTGGGAGTTTCGTAATTAAGTGATAACCTAAAATGAGTTAGGGGGTTGAGTAGTATTCACACTAATCAAGATAAGTGAATGCCCCACTCATGGCTCAAGTGCTCATTTAGGCTTGAGATGAGATGAGAAGGCATAGAATGGAAAGATAAAATACCTTTTTCGCATGAGAGGTATGTTGATTCTACATAGGTTTGTATGGGGCCCAGAGATCGCTAGAGGCTGCTAGGGTAACCAGGATGGGGGTCGGGGCCTAGGAAGATCTACTAGGGTAACCCATAGAAAACTATGTGATGAAACTCCTCCTTACTTCAACCTAGTATTCCCTTGTCTCTTGTCTCCCTTTGATATCTATGTGCCTCGTGAAGTGGTGTCACTATCGTGAGATGTTGTACTATACTTGTACATTGGAGTCATGTTGGTCTTTGTGCCATCTTCTGCTTCTTGACTGTTTTATGGTGGGACCTTATTTCCATCTCCTAGCACGGGGGTGGACCTTCAAGTTCCACATGGTCAGGTGGAATGTGCCTTGTACTCCATTGGGTTCCCTTGTTGATATTCATGTTTGTGGTGACTACTCGTGTCAATGTGGACTTCTGCACTTGTTTTAGTTCAAGTGGTCTATCTCACATGTACTTGTATTGTATTGAAAAAAAATGTATCATGTATTGTAACTCTAGCATATAATCTCCCCAATTCACCTTAGGGAAATATTGATGTTCAATGTAATGTTGTAATTCATTGTTGAACTCACTCTTGTAATGGGAAATATTAATGATGTACCTTGTTTATGTTAGTTAATGAAATTGACTGAACGGTATCTATTAATGTCACGTTATAGTTAATTCATATTGTTTGTTCAACTAAAGGTGTTGGAGTAAATGGAATTTATATTATTAGCTGAACCTTGTTTAATGTGACAATAGTGATGATTTATTATTCTTGTTAGTTTAGTTAATGGGATTCTAGTAGCGTAGTCATGAAACCTTAGAGGAATTAGTGTAGATACATGTTAACTTGTATTCTGCAATCCTAGTATGTTGCACTTCAAAAAAAAAATGTTTCATTTTTAAGTGTTGTAGCGTGTTGTCCTCTAGGGTTCTATGGCATGGCGTTGCACATGGTATCAGAGCCAGGTTCATACACTGGGAACTCTGGATACATATGAGCCCCTTACATTGACCTAATTTCTTGTACTCTTGAGTTTATGTCTTCACCTTTCTATCGTCCTCACTTAGTAAACCGAGACTTGTCCTTTGGTGGTGTTGGTCCAATGATGTAGAAAGCTTGTGGAAAGGATAGGACCCTCGGTGTAGTGCATAATGCACCGATATTCTTCCTATTGGGGACACATTATGGACTCTTGTGTGGCCTTGTGATGTGACTTTAGGTGATGTGAAATTGTGTGGGTATGTGAAGAATGTGTGTTGAATCTAGAATTTTGTGTTTATGAAGTGATAAGTTGTGTTTTTTTGCTTCTAAAGAGGTGTGAAATCATAATTTTTTGTTGAATATGTTATGGTATATAGTTTTTCCTAATGAATAAGTGGAATTTATTTCATGTGAATAAGGGAAATTTAATAAAAAATGTGTGCTTTGAGTGCATAAATATGTTGTGTTTTGTGAAAGTGTGGCATTTTGATCTAATGAATCAGTTGTGATGATTGATATATAGTGGATAGTTTATGAGTTGATTTGATTAACGAGTGTTGTTTTTGGTTGTATCTTGGTGAAATGGATAGTTTCGCATTACTCATCCATGAGTATTGTGGCACGCTATGATTTCCTTTCATGGTGTGCTGAATTGTATTATTATATATATATGTTCAATCGTTTTGTTTGCTACAGATTGCATGTAACAGGATTGACTCCACGTGAATCAATAGGTCTTAGTGTGCCTTAAACCCAATGGAATATATTGATTCATAGATAACATAAGATCCCCTACCCCTTCCATCATCCTCGAAGAGAATGAGTATTTGGGTTGATACCCTGTCAAAACTGAAGTCAGTTCATGTCGTTTGAAGTTTTTCTTGTACCCGATCGAGTATTTATTTGAATTTTGGTTTGCTTGATAATTTTGATGTTGCTTATAATTTCATATGTTTTATTTTAACCTTGCGACTTCTAGGAGTATGTCAGATCTTAGAGGGGCAGTATGTAGTGCCCCTCCGCATTTCACCCTGGCAGTGTTCTTCATCTGTAATTTGGTTTGTCTCTTTTACCGTGGTAGTCCTTCATTTTGCTGGTATGATTTGGTACTGCTTGGTATGTTGTAAATTTGGTTTAATTTGGGTTGACTAGTAATTTGATTAATTATTGCATTAAAATAAAATATTATTGAAATGAAAAGACGTGATAATTAAATATGAAAGTTTTTTATATAATCAAAGTATTGATTAAATAAAATATTATTAAAGTATTTATTTGATTTTAATAAGTTAAAATTTATGATTTAATAAGAAATTTTAAAAATAAATATATTAAATTTTTGTATTGTGCAAACAAAACTATATGAAAGATTAAATTAATAAATTAAATATTTTAATAGTTAATTTACTTTGTTCAGATATTGTAAGGTTGAATTATAAAATAATAGTTAGTGGCAGTTGTTGGTTTTTGGGGAAATTGTAAATAAATTAGTTATATTGCATAAAGAAAGGGGATTTTTGGGGTTCCTCTGAAAACTAATTTTTCTTCTCTACCATGAATCAATTTTCTTGTTCTCGAAAAACTTTTCTTCTAGATTTCGGGTTTTTTCATTTGGTTTTTGGAAAAAGCATGAATTGAGTTTGGCAAGGTTATTGGAGAAATTTGTAGAAGAATTTGGAGCTGTAAGCTAAATTTTAGAGAGCTTCCTATCAAGATTTCAGCTTTGACAACCAAATAAACCAGGTTCCATTAATGTCCCAATTCTTTCGAAAATAAATGCTTGAAAGCATATGTTGTTGGAAACAAAAAAAATTATTGGTATATTTTTGAAATTGAACAATTTGTAAAAGCATTATCTAAAGATTTTAAAGCTTTATCTATGTCATTCGAATTGGATTTTCATGTTACTTGAAATTTATAAACCCATAGTTAGACGCCACTAGCATTTGTCTTTACTTGCTCCTTTTTTGCATTTCATTCAAATTCATCTCTATGTATTTGAGAGTGTGAATGATAGTACCTATTAGACATTCGAATTGAAAGCTTGAAGATTGATTTATGTAGCTAAAATTTTGGATTCACTCATATAAAGGTCTTTGGAGATACTCTTGCAACTACTCTAAGATCCTTAATGTAAACATGGTAATCTTGTTCTCCTTTCAATTATTGTGTTTGGTTGATGCTTAGTCTCATAAGCCTTACTGTTCCTTTCCTAGTCTTTAATGTGCTTTTACCTTTAGAATTTCTAAGGGATACTGTCATGCTTTCACCATTTAAAGAGAAGCCCTATGTTTTCAACCCCATCGATCTCTAGCTTGGTTTCACCAAAACTAAAATAACAACTCTATAGTTCTACATTGACAGAGCTAGTATGAATACTAAAGCTTTGCTTATTTCTCCACCTCTTCATATGGCTTTATCCTCTTACTTTCTTCTTCCATTCCTTTAGAATGTAGTAAGAGGATAATCCATTGTGATATGAGAGGTGTTAAGCATGGGTGGCTACACCAAGATTTAAATATTTTGGAGTGTTGTGTGGTATCTGAATATCGAACCTATTAAATGATGGAAATGGTTCACATCTCTTTGAACAATATCTCTTGCAATAGTCTTGGAAATGAATTTTAAATGCAGTGTAGCAATCAAAACATACTTAGAGGTTCTTAACAACTTTAATGGTTGTGTTAGGGGCCATGTTTAACAACCAAATGCTATTGCTAACTTTTCACTATGTTGGCAGACAAATGATTCCTTTTTCTTCTCTTCCACAACATTAAGTAAAAGTCTTCAATATGGAAACACTCTTCTTCTCGCATTTTCCAATCTAATTTCTCCGTCTCTGCATAGATCTTCCATGTTTGTGGAGGTCATATATCTCCTACACAAAAGCATGTACCTTTTTAAGGCCTTCAATCCAACTACATTAGGGAATCTTTTTAATTCCTCTATCTTTCATTAATCTCCTTACTATTTGAATCTCACCACACCTGCCCACTTCTACATAGAGGTTTAGAGAAGAACATAAGTTGCAACATTTTCAGGATCCAACTAAAAAGAAGTATGGCTGGAAATACTTAGCCTATATTCATATATGATCCACATGTTTTTGAATCCGCACTCCTCAAAGAATTTTCCTTACAAAATTTGGATGAGACTAAAATGTTGTATAGTTCAAATTTTATCAGGGAATGCTTGGTGAACAATGACATTCTAGGTCAAGTATACAATGGCCTCAAGAATAATCTTGATAATATATCTCTATTCGACAAGGGTATGCAACTTTTGTAGGATGTGGGTCATTTGGATTTGAGCTAATCTCATTTTTTTATTTCTTCCCTCTCTCCAATGTTCACCCGAGCCTTTGAAAATAAGATGATACTTAATGAGAATATTATCGCAGTTTAAAATGATAATAAAATGTTCACACCTCTTAGAGAAAAATCGCTGTGTGTTGAACTCGGTTCAATTTGAATTGCTTTTTTTAAAAATTCATGGTTATACATAAAGTTTCCTATGGTATTTTCTCAACATCTTTATTTGTTGTTTCATTTAATCACACTAGTAACTTCCCCTCATCTCCATAACTACCCACAAATTCGTCACTTGATCGGCCAATCTAAAATATATGTGTTTATATAGTGGTCTCACAATATTTACCCTATTCATCATAGTCCTAATTTATAGTTACCATTTACACCTTCATAAGGTGTTCATGATTTTTAGTTGGGTAGAGATTTTCCACCCATTAGAGGCTATAACACTGCTAAATTCATTCATTTGATTTAAGAACTTGTAATTGCCAAATCATCAAATTTTAATTGGAACATTAGTATGCTAAAATGATTAGAAAAGTAATATAGAGTTTAAGGAAATATCATTAAGCTATATTATATGAATAGATAAGGAAAAAATATTTTTATCTGTATGGAAGATTGTTGTGTTTATATACCGTCTCCCAAGGTGAACTTGAGTTTTCTTTACTAAATATTTATATAATAATTTTTGGTATTTATTTAATTATTGATATTGAAATTATTGGTATTTGTAAACAAATCACATTATATTGTTGTCAAACTAACTACTAGTGGAATTGAGGAAAAATTAGGATAATGATGTAGAAGAATCTAGGGTGTAAGAGCAATCTTGTATCTCAAAAAAAAAGGTTGTTTCTTTTCAATAAGGGCTAAATTTGGTAGGATTACTATTTTAGTAAGTTTGCATTTATGCACGGTTGGACACAAATTCTTACATAGACTTCTAGAATAATAAATTGAAGCAAATGGAAAAGAAATCACTTCAATACCATTTGTCATTTGAGAGATATTAAATTTTCAATTTTCAAAAATCCTACTAAAATCTTTGGAGTCAATTTTGAGGCACTTAGAGGCTTTGAATGGGCCTGAAAACTGGTGGAAAATGAAAGTGGTTAGTCTTTAGGTCCCACTTTCTTGTGAAACATTTCTCAAGAGTTTTCTAAAAAGGTGTTATAATAGAAAATCCGATAGTTGGATCAAAATTTATGACCCCATGAAGTTGTACTACCAAATTAATAAAATTTCAAAATATCTTCCTGAGGAAGTTATAGTTTCTAGAAGATTCTAGGGAAGTTACATCATATTTAGCTTTATAATGTGCAATGAACCTTGCCTAAGGTTACTTATTAAAAAAAAAGGGAAAAGGGCAGGGAAGAGAGAAGGTTCTTGGATATGAAACTACGAATGAACAGTGATCATGGAGGCTGCCACAGTAGACAAACTCCCTAAACTGGGTTTTGCTTGGCTAGGAGAAACCTACAGTTACACAAAACCAGTGCAATCTTCTAAGGACTGCTGATTTTCATATTGCAAATGCACATCATGAACATGCAATTGAACTAAGTTTCAGCAATGAAATATGGAAGCCCGGGCTAACTTTGCACAACAACTTATCATCAACAAGTGCCAAAAGTATGGGTTGGAAATTCATCAAATACTGTAACAACAAACACCATCATCACTTCCATTCAAAAAACTAACAAATAAAATAATAGGGAAGTAGAACCATGCACACATAATGAGAAAAATCAAAAGGAAACACCCATAAATCATGCAATGTTGCTTTCTATTTCTACAGAATTCCTTTTACACCAACTCTCCAACCTTGTACAAATGAGGGGGACACCCCTATTTATAGTTTTACAAAGCCTAAATGAATGGCTATGATTGAGTTACATTGTCTGGCTCAAATTCAATTACATTAGGGATTCACCTACCCCACAATATTCAGCAATTTAAAATACATATGTTGTCTTTTCTCTATTTTGTCTTTTAGCACCCAAGTGTTGTAGCAGTTTGTCTTGTAGCTGATTTCCGTTTTACTATAGTTGAAACTCCCTCAAAGCTACCCTTTGCTTGATGGACTTTCAAAATTATTCATTGGATAAAATGGGCTAGATGATGATTGGCATCAATGGATTGGTTGCCCCTGATTTGAGGGGGACAACCCCTTAAATATCATCATCATCCGGTGAAAAGTAGGACAGCTCCCTTATGCTTTCTTCAAGACCACCCCCTTGCATTTTTCCATTGGCTTCCTTGACACATTCCTTCTTCTAATCCCAGTTCTATTGATGGGAGCCACAAGGAGAGGTGGGCGTAAAATGAATGGTGATAGGAGCTATGTGCTTTCCTTGTTCAGCTTTCTCAATAGGTCTCCCTGACGAACCCATGGTAGGCTTCTTGAAACTTGCATACATAAAGTTTCGTAAGTGATTTTATACACAAATCAAGGCAAATGTTAGTCAAATCTTGCAAACTCTTTGTTAGATCCATTCATGCATCATCAAAAGATCATAATATTCATATTTCGAGCTCATTTGGACCATAAACATTAATGCATTCTCTAGGGGGGCCGGCACCAAGGTGGATGATGGACGAAAGGAAGAAGGAAGGTGAACAGTGAATGAGGGACAAGATTCCCCAAGGCTAGGCCCAGAAGCACCGATGGAAGTTAGGCGATGGATGGAAGAAAAAACGGAAAAAGAGAGATGGAGTTCCAAAAACAGCCATAAAGGGGCCAAGTTCTAGAACAACCAAGGACAAACTAAGTTCCCGGAATAGCTGTGGAGGGATAGAATTCCAGAATCAACCACAGAGGGGCTGAGTTTTGGAAACCGGAATGTCGGGGGCGGATAGATGGAAAAAATGGCAAAGGAGACACAAAGTTCCAGAAACAGCCATGGAGGGGATGGGTTCCAAAATAGCCAAGGACAAATGAAGTTCCTGGAATAGCCATGGAGGGACGGAGTTCTAGAAATGGCCATAGAGGGGTCGGTTCTAGAAGCTAGAATGTCGGGGGTGGATGGATGGAAAAAATGGAGAAAGAGAGATGAAGTTCTGGAAATGGCCATAGAGGGGCCGAGTTTTGAAATAGCTAGGGATAGACGAAGTTCCCAAAATAGTCGCAGAGGGATGGAGTTCCAGAATGAAAATTTTGCAACTTCCCGAAACTTAATGAAACCTTGGTAGTTCACTTAGGCACCATAAAATCATCCCAAATCCATGGGAAACTTGTCCCCATAGTCAAAATGAAGGAAAAATTGAATTAAGAGAGTAGGGATGAGGCCTGGAGGACGTCAGGGCAATGAGCAAAGGGAAACCCATAGGGGAACTTCCGCGAAACAAAAGACTTGAAACTTTAGGTAGGTGAATTTGGTCAAGGGAATTTGGTTGTTTGACAACACATGACCAATTTAGGCTCCAAGAAAGGGGCACGCAAAATGAGACAGGAGCAAAGCAACCCGTTGGGAATGAAAAGATAGGGTCCTTGCCTATGGGAGGGCATGTGTACAAAACATGCACAAAAAATGGTGACTTGCTGGTGAAATTCTCTAGAGAATTTTGATGACAAATTGGAATCACGAATCCAGAATCTCTGGTTCCGATCTTCACACTCAACCAAAGGATCAAAACCCCTAGTCAACCCAACCTTCAGTATGCTGAAAATCCATGTTTGTGCAATTGTGTTAATTCCCATCCTTTAATTGTTGCAAGAACCTAAGATCCATCAAGTTAAGCTACATAATTTATTCTAACTCCAAAATCATCTGGGACATTGCCTCGCTCCCATTCAGGCATCCATAGCCCCGATGAGGTTGTTGTTGTGATTCTCCAGAGCATTTCTCTACTATCAGTCGGGCGTCCATAGCCCTGGTAGAGTTATTTGTATACCCTTGAGAAGCTTAATTTATTTTATTTTGATTTTTAATATTTTTCTTTCTTTCTTTTGTTTCTTTTCTCTTTTCAGTTCTTTTATTTCAACCCATAAGAAATGAAGCTCGCACTCAGGGCTAAGAATCATAGTGGTGCTAGAGCAGAATTTTAGGTTTTCCACTTAACTAGACTTCACAAAGGACCTACAATGTCCGTTAGATTCTTAAAATATTTGAGAGATATAAGATTCTAGAATACTTCAAAATCAGACCAACCAACAACTTATCTACTTTGAATCAAACATCTAGATTGCCTGATACTAACATAAGACCCTCACCATCCACTCTAAAAACTTGATTAGAGTTTGATGAAGAAATACATAGAACAACCCAAAATGATAAGTATGGTTTTTGTGCGCACAGATGTGCCCAGTCAAAAGCAAAGTGACCTTGAGCAAAGCAGCAACAAAGTGAGAGCAAACAAAAGCAAACAAAAGGAAATGAAAAGAAAACACCAAAACTAACCAAATCAGGACAGCGAAAGAAAACAACAAAGAAACTACTCTAAATCAAGAAACCTAAAACAAACCAACTAACCTAAGGAAAGCAGGAAAGTAGAGTATTTATAGGAAACCTAAACTACTCAAAATGAGTTATGTACAAAGAGATATTTACAAAGCACTATGTTCAGGCAAGGCCAACTGACACTCATGCCCATTGGATTTTGTACTGCATGCACAAGCAAATGGGAAATCGTTATAGTTCTCAACCATGCAGATTTATCCTTATATTCAGAGAGAATAAATTCAATATTGCAACATTCAAATTCTACCCCAACATCACAAAGAATCAACAATTTAGGAGGCTCATTAAACCTATGATTAATCCATAAACATGTCCATTTTTCCTCATTCCCATAATCAAAATGATAAGTGCAGCTATGACAATTAACAAGAGCAAGAAAGGATAGAACTTGGATTTCGTCACATGGAGGTAGCAGCATTTGACAATCAAGAGCTATCACTACATCGTCGATTGTTGCATCAACAACCTTAGGTAGGCATGGTGGAGGGTGCAGCACTTCAGGCATCAAGCTTGCACAAGGTAGGGAGAATTGGGTAGCAAACACTTCTTCCACATCATGCGTGGGATCATCAATCCCTATCAGTTGTTCTTCAAGAAGATAGACTTCATCTCGTTTATCTTTAGCAAACCTAGTGTCCACTTGATTGCTATCCTCAAAAGGCAACACGTTGTCCCACTTCCTCTCCCAAGTGTTGTCCTTATTTTCATGATGTTTAGTGTCATGGGATGATGATATGCATGAATCTGTCCTATTGCAGCCATCTGAGTATGAAGGAGGATCAACAATAATCATGGCAGAAGGACTCCAAGTTGCGTCTTGTAGTCGACGGGTGCTTCATCTCTATGGGAAACTATCTCAACACCCCCACCTTGGTCTTCTTCTCTTTTTTGTTCATGCATCTCATCATGATGTTCACTTGTTTCCCTTTGTTCACTACCGCTATAGACAGAGAAGGAACCCCTCTCCCAATTTGGAAACTCTAGTGCATCACCGTTCAGAGGCTCAAGGAGTATGTCTTCATTGCTACCATCTTCTAGGATGTGCCCTTCCTCAACATGAGCATACGTTTGTAGTACAACTCCCAATGGAAGGAAGTCATCCATTGATGGTACCTCATCAAGGAGGCCAAAATTTACTATTTTATTTTCCTCCAAAGACTCACCATAAAGCCTATCATCCATGGTGATCAAATGCCCTTGAAGAGGGATAAATTCTTGATGTCTGGTGGATAGCCTTCCTTTTTGATCTAAATGATCACTCAGAAGCTTTAGATTATATTGTTGTCCTACTTCCATTTTTGTCCCAACATCCTTTTGAGGACTACCTTCAGCAAAGTTATTACTTGGCTCGGGCTCTTGATCTTCACGTTCCATTCGAGCAGCAAGTAGAGGATGTCAGGCACTTGGCTGCTATGCTTGTCTTCTAACTTATTGGATGCCTTCTTGGCATAGTTCACACACAAACTCAGAGTGGGATGAATCAAGGAGCCTGCACCAATTTGGTATCAACAATACCTCCAAATCCACTAGACATTTTATCTTAGACCAATCCCTTGCTAGCCTTGGCACTAGCTCATTATATCTGTCCATGATTGGGTTCTCATTATCATTTGAAATGAAAATATGGTAGTGAATAGTTGTGACCTGTAGTTGTTCCCACTCCTCCAAATCTTCATTTCTAGATGCTTGGTCACTATCATTGATGAAGGAGAGGTCTTCCAATCTAATCTCGCTTATTTCTTCATCATTATTCTCTACTATCCCAAGGATGTCAACCTTTTCCCCTTGCTGATTTTCCTCTTTCTAATTTTCAACATCCTCATGAGTTGTTGCAAATTTTGTTGACCCATATTCAACTTCCAATGTCTCCTTACTGGTGAAGGAGAGGATTTTCAACTCCATTCTTAGTGAACCTTCACCAACACTTTTTTTTGTCCACAGGAAATCAACTTCTCCTTCTTGATTTTCAGCTTCAGTGTTTGTTGTCCCAAACACTAGTTTGTGTTGGATTTCCTAGTTTATCTGCAATGTGATGTCCTCCAGATGTTGACAGCTTATTTTCCTCATGGAATGACTCATCCTTATGGAAATTTGGTTCTTCCAACTTGTTCAAACAACACCAGGTTTGAGTGATAATGTTCATGCATAATGAGCAAGTGAATTCAGAGTGAGGCGTGTTGTGAAATCTGCACCAAGTAGACATCAACACCTCCTCCAATCTTGGTCCATATTTTTTGTTCAAATGTTCTTGGATCAGCTCTTCAAATTCCTTGGCTTCCATATTAGCCATTTCCTCTTCTGAATCTTCAGGAGCCAATGGTTGGTATATTTCCCAAAAGAGAATTTATCCTTGCAAGACTCTTTCAATCCTACTCAGAAAAGTCTGACACCCCAATTCGTTATGCCCGCAAGTGCAATGGATCCAACATCTATCCACCAATGCAAATTGCTGCAATGGTCTTCTCAATCTCCTATTTAAATCTGCATGCATCTAAGTGATGTCAATTTGCATGTGCTACTCCATTTCAACTCAGCTGTTGTTTACCCTCAAAATTTTCTGATTTCAAGTTTTAGCATTAAAAGAGATCTTCTATCTCATATTTCTTCTCTGAAAGTGTTCTTTTCAACTTCCAACTTTTATCTTTGTAGCCACAACATGTCATGCCCTCCTTCTGCCACTAGTTCTATTGATGTGTTTTTTATGCACTTCTCAACACAGGTAATGCATAAGTGCATCACCTCTCTTGAAAGACAATCTCCCACAATTAGATTGTAGAACACTATCCCAAGGTCTCTAATGTCAGGTCTTGATAGTGCTTGGAATATCTTAGTTGATTTATGTGATTTGTTGGAATCACAGCGCGGTCTTATGGATGAGTTACAAAGTGGAAAAGTTGGATTTGCAAATAGAATTTTTAAGATGAGAGAGTTGTTATGTGTTTGTTGCAGGTTCAAACAACAATCTTGAACTCCATTTCAACATCAAATTTAGCTTTATAATGTGCAATGAACCTTTCCTAAGATTACTTATTAAAAAAAGGGGAAAAGGGTAGGGAAGAGAGAAGGTTCTTGGATCTAAAACTAAAAATGAATAGTGATCATGGAGGCTGCTACAGTAGACAAACTCCCTAAACAAGGTTTTGTTTGGCCAAGAGAAACCTACAGTTACACAAAACCAGTACAATCTTCTATAGACTATTGATTTTCAGATTACACATGCACATCATGAACATGCAATTGAACTGAGATGCAGCAATGAAATATGGAAGCCCAGGCTAACGTTGCACAACAACTTGTCATCAACAAGTGCCAAAAGTATGGGCTGGAAATTCATCAAATACTGTAATAGAAAACACCATCATTACTTCCATTCAACAAAATAACAACTAAACTAATAGGGAAGTAGAACCATGCACACATAATGAGAAAAATCAAAAGGAAACACCCATAAATCATACAATGTTTCTTTCTATTGTTGCATAATTCCTTTTACACCATCTCTCCAACCTTTTACAAATGAAGGGGAGACCCCAATTTATAGTTTTCCAAAGCCTAAATGAATGGCTATGATTGAGTTACATTGTGTGGCTTAGATTCAATTACATTATGGCTTCACCTACCCAACAATATTCAGCAATTTAAAATACATATGTTGTCTTTTCCCTATTTTGTCTTTTAGTGCCCAAGTGCTATAGCAGTTTGTCTTGTAGTTGATATCCCTTTTATTGTAGCTGAAACTGCCTGAAAGTTGCCCTTTGCTTGATGGACTTGCAACATTCTTCATTGGATCAAACGGTCTCATCGATGATTGACATCAATGGATTGGTTGCCCCTGATTTGGGGGAGACAACCCCTTAAACATCATCATTATCCAGTGAAAAGTAGGATAGATCCCTTATGCTTTCCTCAAGACCACCCCCTTGCATTTTTTTATTGGCTTCCTTAGCACATGCCTTCTTCTAATGCCAACTCTATTGATGGGTGCCATGAGGAGAGTTGGGCATAAAATGAATGGTGATAGGAGCTATGTGCTTTTCTTGTTCAACTTTATCAATGGGTCTCCCTCATAGACCCACAGTAGGCTTCTTGAAACCTATGTATACATGAAGTGTTGTAAGTGCTTTCATACACAAATCAAGGCAAATGTTAGTAAAATCTTGCAAACTCCCTATTAGGCTCATTCATGCATCATCAAAAGATCATAATATTTATATTTGGAGCTCATTTGGACCATAAACATTAATGCATTCTCCAGGGGGGGTAGGTACCAAGGTGGAAAACGAACGAAAGGTGGAAGGAAGGCGGACAACGAATGAGGGACAACATTCTCCAAGGCCGGGCCCAGAAGCATCGATGGAAGTCGAGCGATGGACGGAAAAAAAAATGGAAAAGAGAGATGGAGTTCTGGAAATGGCCATGGAGGGGTTGGGTTTCGGAACAGCTAGGGACAGATGAATTTCCCATAATAGCCGCAGAGGGATGGAGTTCCTGAAATGGCGACAGAGGAGCCGAGCTCCGGAAGCCGGAACGTCGAGGGCAGACATATGGAAAAAATGGCAAAGGAGAGATGGAGTTTTGGAAATGGCCATGGAGGGGCCGGGTTTCAGAACAGCCAGGGATGAACGAAGTTCCCAGAATAGTCATGGAGGGACAAAGTTCCAGAAATGGCCACGAAGGGGTAGGGTTCCGGAAGCCAGAACACTGAGGGTGAACAGATGGAAAAAATGAAAAAAGAGAGACGAAGTTCCAGAAATGGCCATAGAGGGGCCAGGTTCCAGAACAGCCAGGGATGAACAAGGTTCCCAAAACAACCATGGAGGGATAGAGTTCCAGAATGAAAATTTTTCAACTTCCCGAAACTTAACGGAACCTTGGCAGTTCACTTAGGCACCATAAAAACATCCCAAATCCATGGGAAACCTGTCCCCATAGTCAAAATGAAGGAAAAAGTGAATCAAGTGAGCAGGGTTGAGGCTTGGAGGACATCGAGGCAATGAGCAAAGGGAAACCTGTAGGGGCACTTCCACGAAAGTAAAAAACTTAGTGAAACTTTAGGTAGGTGAATTTGGTCAAGGGAATTTGATCATTTGAAAACATATGACCATTTTAGGCTCAAAAAAGGGGCACGCAAAATGAGACAAGAGCAAAGCAGCTCATCGGGATTGAAAAGAGAGTGTCCCTACCTATGGTGGGGCATGTGTGCAAAACATGCACAACAATATGTAATAATAGAATCTATAGCAAATTGAATGTAGTTTCTAAACTATTAGGTATTTTTTTTTTTTTTAATTATTTGGTGAAATTTTGAAATTTCATTGCAGTAGTTATGTACTTAAATTTCAAGAAAAAAATTAGAAGTAGGTGTCTTTCTTACCACCCTAACCATAGTAAAATGATAATATATTCTTATAATATATTTAGATATAAGTAGAGGACTCATCTCCTAGTGTGATGCATATTTTTTTGTAATTTTTTTCCAAGTAAATAATTAATAATGAATATTTTATTAAAACTTTTAAAAAATATAAAAAATTGTATGTCTGACCACCTTAACTTGGTCAGAACTTCATGAAATTCAATTTATTTTTTAATCCTATAGTATGCAAAGAATAGAATTTGACGCATGTTTCAGATTCAAAAAATGTGACACCGTTTGAAAGCTATATATGTTTTTCAATCATTCTATCCAGCGGGACTTTAGTTGTAATTCAAATAGAAAATGAATAAGAATTATTTATTAAATTCAAAGTAAAGCATAATTTATATTGGTTGAAAGCTGAGAATCTCCTTTAAAAACCTTTTTTGTTTCATCAATTTTAGGTAAAAAAAATTGTCAAGCACATGGGCCATCATATCACTTACATATCGCCACTTTTTGGCCCATCATGATCTTGAACATACCCTGGAGTTTCAAAATTTTCCATAGTAAGTTATCAATCAGTATTATTAAACATTAAAATACTTATATTTAGTATTTACAACTAATAAGATAATCATATTGTTTTCACTTTTTAAAGAATATTTCTAGCTTGAGATTAATTGATTTTGTAGAAAAGAGATTTGAAAAATTAAATAAGAAAGAATATTCAGTAACATGATATGTATGCTTTGTAAACCCAATCTAGATTCCATATCTCTATTATCTATTTGAATTAATTTTTGAAGCAAAGTGAATGGTTGTTGTTTTGGGAATGAATTGTGGGTTTTGTTTAAATGTTTAAGTCATCTTGAAAAGTGAATACTAGGAGTATTCCAGAGGCCACAGGATATTGTCTTCTTGATGGAATTCTTTGATAATCCTTTGAGATTATTGTTTTGTATTAAATGAGTATATGATAGTCATTATCCTTCCATAGTATACTCACTAGTGTGGTTGGAAATTACATGTGGGATGGTTTTTTCCTCATCTTGTTGTGTGTGTTACTGAGGTTTGGGTGATTGTGCAAGTTGGATTTGCCCTATTAATTTTAAATTGGTATCCTAGTTTCTAGTAGGGGAGTGGCTCTCAATGGGGACTGATGCACAAAGTGGGGCCATGTTAACCCATGTGGGAGTTTCATAATTAAGTGATAACCTAAAATGAATTAGGGAGTTGGGTAGTATTCATACTAATCAAGATAAGTGAATGCCTCACTCATGGATCAAGTGCTCATTTAGGCTTGAGATGAGATAAGAAGGCCTATAATGGCAAGATCAACTACCTTGTCCTCATAAGAGGTATGTTGATTCTGCATAGGTTTGTATGGGGGCTAAAGATCGGTAGAGGCTATGAGGGTAACCCAAGATGGGGTCCAAGGCCTAGGAAGATCTTCCAGGGTAACCCATAGCAAACTATGTGATGACACTCCTCCTTATTGCAAGATAGTATTCCCTTGTCTCTTGTCTCCCTTTGATATCTACGTGCCTCTATAAGTGGTATCACTATCATGATATGTTGTACTATACTTGTATATTGGAGTCATGTTGGCCTTTGTGTCATCTTTTGTTTCTTGAATTTTTTGTGGTGGGACCTTATTTCTATCTCCTAGCACGATGGGTGGACATTCAAGTTCCACATGGTTGGGTGGAATGTGCCTTCTACTCCATTGGGTTCCCTTGTTGATATTCATGTTCATGGTGACTATTCATGTCAATGTGGACTTCTGCACTTGTTTCAGTTCAAGTGGTTTATCTCACATGTACTTGTATTGTATTGAAAACAAATGTATCATGTATTGCAACTCTGATGTATAATCTCCCCAATTGACCTCGAGGAAACATTGATGTTATGTAATGTTGTAATTCATTTTTGAACTCACTCTTGTACTGCACAATATTAATAATGTGTGTTGTTTATGTTAGTTAATGGAATTGACTCTGATGGTATCTATTGATGTCATGTTATAGCTAATTCATATTGGTTGTTCAATTAAAGGTGTTGGAGTAAATGGAATTTATATTATTAGATGAACCTTGTTTAATGTGATGATAGCAATGATTTATTATTCTTGTTAGTTTATTTAATGGTATTCTAGTAGTGTAGTCATGGATCCTTAGAGGACTTAGTGTAAATTACATGTTAAATTATATTTTGCAGTCCTAGTATGTTGCACTTCAAAAAAAAATGTTCCATTTTAAAGTATTGTAGTGTGTTGTCCTCTAGGGTTCTATGGCAGGGCATTACACTCTTGAGTATGCAATTCCATCAAAGCATAAAGGATGAAGTAATTTCATTAGATATTTTTTGAGCGGAAGGGAAAGACAAAAAGAGGGTGTCAAGTTAATTTTATTGCTCTAGTAGATAGCCATGTTAAGTGTACGAGTCTAATCGATGCTGATTTAGTTTTGATAATATGAAACAATGAGAGAACTTCTAATGGAATACCATTATTGTAGGTTACAAAAATGACAAGATTCCTTGTAAGGAATTATCATAGTTTAATCAAATTTAATAAATTTGTTTCCAACTTGATCACTTTTCCTTTAAAAGCATACTCCCTAATTGGACAAAAATAAGAGCCTTCAATGAGGTTGTGGATATCCATCAAAACTTATAATGGAATGGAGGATTTTGTTAGATGTTGTAGTTGCGAATTCCTTGTATAAAAAAGACAAGTTAAATAATCCACATAATGCCTCAAATAGATGTGGTGTCATGAATTTTAATCATTGTAGGATATTCATAAAGTGGGTTTGTTGAAAAAGCCTAACAGGTGTTCAAAAAATTGAATCTAGAAAGTGTAAATATAGAATTTACAATATTGCAAGTGTTCTCTCTACTTGTAAAAATGAGATCTTTTGAATGGGCTTTGTAGCACCATCAAAGAAAAAAATATGTTCATAACTCCTAGGACATGGGTAAATGGAAGACAAGGAAAAATGTATGTTGAAGCTTTTAAGGATATCAAATGGTTTTTTAGATAAAGCTATCAAATGTTGTCAAAGGGAATTCTCAACTATTTACTTTTTCTTTTCCTTCATATTATTATATTATTTATCTTTGATGAATATTTTTTTATCAATTAGACAATTGAGTGCCTCACTTTCCACTATAATTATTTAGCATATGAAAATAGTAGTTTAGATTCTATATTAAAAGGTTGTTTCAAGGGATATGTATTATTTCTTTTAGTTGCTTATCAATTATATTTTATGTAATATTGGAACTCAACTATGCCATGTCAATTTTTTCTTGAGTTCCTTCCAATTGTATGCCTATGTCATATGATCCCTCATCAATAACTGATCTACGATATTTTTTAGGAGCCATAATTTGTATTGTTCTCTTTGTTGTGTTGTATTCCCTTGTTTTCGGCCTATTTCCTAAAGTTAAAGTCAAAATATTAGCTAAGTAATAAAATGGTCAAAGGTTCCATAGGAAATAGGATTCATTTATTCCTCATTCTCATGGAATTCCGAACAAGAATGTGTTGAGGAAGAACTAAGCCCAAAGAAAAGTGTGGAGTGTGAATGGAAAGTAAACAGATGAGTGTGCATGTGGGCAGTGTTTGTCCCTATCAACATGAAACCATTGAAAATGGATGAAGAGGGTTGCATGTGTGTAGTGATGGTTCCTTACAAAGGTATAAATCTCGATAAGGAAGAGAACATCACATGTACACTTATTTTTAGTGTGCAAGAGGCATGAAGAAAAAATAACAATAATATTTTAGTCATGGTTGTCAATATAATGGATCATTCTCCATGTACCCATAACTATGCTTCCATCTAAAATTACTACCAAAATTAATTTCAAATCATCCTTCTTCCATCTAATACACCTATTTTGGATGAGAGTTGTCTTGAGTTGCAAATTCAAAATGTGAATAGTGCACAGTAATTAGGGTTAAGGCCATGCTATTATTATAGGCATGATTTTTGTAACTTTAAATGAAGTTTAATATTCTATGGTTCTAAATATTTTGAGGTGGTCACCAAAGATTTTTAAGACACAAACTTTCCTAGTTTAGACCTTTTTGAGAAAATTTTGTGCTATTCATAGGAAGATACAAATGTTTCATATGACATATCATATATGAATGTCTCTATGAATGGTTGTAGATATTAAAGGGAATCTTCTTATCTAGGGTTTACTGAGTTACCACACTTTATAGTATGATTGTAACATGAAACTAGTGAATGTCACAACATTCTAAATAGTAAAAACCTTGTAATGGTCTTATGGCTATTTCAAGTGAATTTTTGTAGTGTGTTTATCGATGAATAAGTATTTTTGTATATTTTTGTCAATATTATAGAGCATATGAATGCATACATATTTTCTTTGTGCTTCCAATTTATTGTCCAATTATATTTGTGAGTCTATACCAAATGGATAAGACACTTGTCTAGAAACTTGATCAATCTAAAACCATCAAATAAGCACAAACCAATAGTGTACAAGTATTAGTACCTCCTATGCATAAATAACACTAATTATAAATATGGATATATCTTTACTGAGCTATGAAATAATATATCTCATCTAGGTTATCCTTGCACATTTATCTAGTCTATATAGTGGTTTAAAGATAACTAGTTTTACATAGTTTAGTGATAGTCTTTGGAGCCAAGTAGGAAGGTTATTTTTATCTATCATTTAATTGATTTTTGTTCATTATATATTATATCAATACATATTAAGGTATACATCTATAAATACCCTCTTGATTCTAAGGTAACCTCAAAGCATAACCGATATAACTGACTCTCATAGAGTTAGCTCAAAGTCCATTATTATTTTGTTGATAAATTAATTTCACTTGCATGATGAAAACCTTGGCCTTGTAAGTGATATTTATATCTTAGAAGTGCAGTTGAAATCTTAAGGCTTAACATAATAGCTCAATTGTATGGAAGAACCTAAGGCTGGTTAGCTATTGTTGTTAATGGTAAAAAATGATGTACATTTTATTTAGGTAAGTTTTCCATATTGTAAAGTTAAGATAATAGAATTGTGCCTAACGAATGACAAGGGTTATTGGGTTTAAAAAATATTGAAGAATCTATTGGTGGCTAAAACCCTAAAAAAAAATTGTCTTAGAGGCTCATGTACTTCAAGGATTTCCTCACTTTTTGTGATGTGATGACTCTTTTATCCAAGATTTTTCTTTTGTTTTTATTGATCATGTTTCATGGACAAAAAAAAAAAAAAATTAGTTGAGAAGAAAGTACTATATTCTCTATTATTTTTATTTTATGGTAATCCTCAATATAGAAACATTTTCCCATTGATATTCATCCTTATTTATTCCTAGTTTCAAGCTCATAGTCGAATTATCAAGTGTCAAGATTTATTTTTCAACTTTCAGAAATTTTCACCAAACCTTATTAAGAGATGAAGAGGTTCATCAAACCTCATCGATATTTGATGGATTTTCTCAACTTATGTCCAATGTAAAAATTATTATCTTATATCATATCCTCAAGGTGTGAAAAGTATTCCTTTCTTTTTCCTTTTTCTTACTACGAATGTTTGAGAATTTTATGAGGTTCTCAAAACCTTTTCGAATGTCGAAATAGTTTCTAAAACCAAGACCATACCCACAAGTTTGATCTTCATGATGTGATTCAATAATTTACATTAAGTTTATTTAAATGGAAAGATAAAAATTACTGAATATTTAAATGATGGTGTAGCATCATAAATTATCTCTCTTGATAATTTCAAACTAGATTTTTCTCCCCCTTATGTGCTTGGACCGACTTATATGTGCCTAATATCCTAAATTATGCATATGGCCCATTTTAACATCTATCAAAAAAATAAAAATGTGAAAAACCAAATCTAGAAGATAGAGGCTATAGACCAAGGACCTCAAGTCTATGAAATACAATTCAGGTTTCAATTCCCCAATCTATGGCTTCCTTGCACCCTAGACCACCAATATATTGCTTAAACTTCAATCATAGATGCATCAATGCCAACTCTATTAATAAGTGGATTTGAATTTTGATTTTCAGTTTCCAAATTCTTAGAAATCCCAACTATAGTGTAGGAATTTGTATATCTTTACAATTCCACACTATGTTTGGGTCCCTTAATTTATTGGACTTAATTAATTTTCTCATTTTCCAAATTATGCATTCCAAAGCCTTATTTTTCCTATTTTTTGAAAGGAGAAGAGACATTAAATAAATGCAATCAATAATTAGATCACCATGGAATATGTGTGTGTTAGACTTATAGGCCAAAACCCATTCACCCATGGGAAAATGGGTGCCCTTTATGTGCCAAGACCCATTTTAAATATGTTTTTGGTGACATTTTAATGATTGAAATTAAACTTACAATTGATGGCGTTTGGAATCAAACTTTGGGGAAATTAGATAAACACCTATAAATACAATATTTCTATCATTTGAAATCTAGTACACATCATCTAGCATTAAGTAAAACTTCAAGAGAAAATATCATTGTCAAGAGCATTCAAGAGAGTATTTATTAGTCATTTGTTACATCAATGAAGATCCTAACATCATGTGCCCAAGTTTATGTGTGTCCATGTCATCTTCTAAAGGATCATATGCATTATTGATCCTAAAGCATCCAAGCATGTCAAGTATCCAAATCAATCAAGGAAAGCAAGATCCAATTCCTTTGGAGAGATGTGTTTGACTTTATTCCTTCAAGGGAAGCCATTGAAGGGTGGTGAGTTATATCAAGCATTCCTCATTCATCATTTCCTTCCCTTTTTAGTATCTTTCTATCAAGGTTTAATTACCAAATTGGGGTTTTCCTTAGTCAAACCCCTATACAAAAAAAAAAAATCCTCTTTGTGTATGTGTAGATTATAGGTTGATGAACTAAAGAAATCTTGATGGAGCAATTTTGTATTGTTGCACAAGTTGTCATTATTATTTTCAAACCATGGAAACTAAGTTGCATTTTTTTTACATTCTGATAGTGGGACTTGTGTCAAACAAAATCCAATATATAGCATCAAAGGATTATCGAAAGTTATTTTGGAAGCCCTAACAAGGACCCATTCGAACATGGGTGAACCAGTCCCTTAGTGGCTCTTGAAAACAATTTTGGTGATAGGTACATGCCATCAAACCCTTCTCAAATCTTCCTACAAACTATCATTTTTATTTTTACACATTTTTAAATGTACATTTTATGTATTAGGTCTTGTTGTTCATTTATTTTGAGAGCTTCAAAGAGTTTCCATTTGTTTCTATATCTTTCCTATTGTCTAAAGGATTGAGATTCACGTTTGATTGGCTCACTATTGAGGTTCAATGTTGATATTTACACCTTGTGATCTCTTTCCTAATGAAATCCCTAGGTAAAGACACTTATTGAGATTCCTTAGTTGTTAATCACCCATATAAAACTCTGGGGATCCCTTTCCCCACATTTCAATAATAAAATTATGCATTTTTACAATTTATCTAGTTACATCATTGCATTGCATAAAAATATCCAATTGCAACCCCCTACCATTTAAATCCAAATCAAAGGGAAAATTATTTGATGCTCAATCACTCATAACCTTTGGTTAGATCTAAATTCCCCGAATATTAAGGATCCCCACATCCATATCACACCCCCATTTGGAAAAGGCACTGATTATAATGGTTAGACTTAGGATCACCTTTTCTACCTTAAAATTTTGGTGAACTAGATGTATTTACATTATACACCTTCTAAAATACAAATAATATCATTTTATATCTAAGGTTAATCTCTTTTTTTTTTGAATTCATCATTTAAGCATCCATCATTTCATAAAAGTATTGAAAAAATAAAATAAAAAATTGCATACCATATTGCACGCAAACTTCAAATAAGGTTAATTTTAGTTCTCATAGGTTAGATCTACATCTTATTTGTAAATCTGCATTATGTAATATTAAATCTAAACTAAAATTTGAAAGTATTCAAAGCATCTATTTAGGCATTTTGCATATAGTTAAAAGGTGAAAAAGTGCATTGTTTTTGTTACAAATAGGCATCAAGATCTTCATTTCTAGATTTTTCACATTAGGATAAGTAAATTTCTGCACCTTAGTTTTTAAAATTATATTTGGAATCTGATTTTGTTGCTTTAATATTTTGAAAATTTCTTGCATACTTGCATTTTGCATTGCACAATAATAAATCAGTCAAATTCTAGAAATTCATTCACTATAAAACCTTCACTATCACAAAAAAATAACACTTAAATAGTATTACACACATCAAAACGTTAAAATTTCAAAATAGTTTGCTAGTCTAGGGAATCCTTGTGCCCTAGACTAGGCTATTTTTCTCAAATTTTTGTGGTAGAACCATCTTAGGATCTTCTATCTAGATCTATTTTTTAGTTTTCTATTTATTGTGTCATAACATTTTGAACTCTAGTGCATATATATCATTTCCATAATGGTTGAATTATTTGGTAGAACATTGTCTTCTTTAAAATATTTGGTGGATGTTTCATGCTATGTGTTTGGAAATGATCCTACTTTAGATGATGAAACACATATTCCTTCATCTCCCAGTGTATATCTCCTTAATGAATATATCTTGAGGCAAGATGAAGCAATCATCCTTGAATTCATAAACTACATTATCTAACCTTGAAAAAAATGTGGTCATTTTCCCTTTAATAGCATGGCCTACTCATCCATATCAACAATCAATAACACTTACCCTACTACCACTTGACATGCTTTCCACATCAAATAGAGAATGTGACTTACAATTCATTCCTTAACCCATGCATATGCAAATACCCATTGATAACAATCACATGAGCCTAAACCACTCAATTATTCTCCATCCTATAAAAATAAAGAGACTAATATTCCTATTAGCTTAGAACAATACTACAACCAAGGCTTTAGGATCTCAAAAAAACACAGAAGTGACATAAAAACGAACATGAAATCCATTAAAATTTAAAATATATACCATCTGAAGATACAAAAAGTATATGTTATCAAGGTCCTCCACCTTTACATAATACATTTACTCCATCATCTAAACCTCATAAGACTCATGGTCCTATTAGAAAAGGCATATTACATGCTTCCCAACACCTATCTAAAACTAAACATAGTTAATGTACACTTTTGCAACTAGGATCAATTACACTACCACTTATGCAAGAAAGTAGAGATGTGTAACACAAGAGTAAAAACTCAATATTTTTTGCATATCTATAGTGTAGAAAACTCTACTCCTTTCTATGTCAGTACAATTTCACACTTATTTTGGACCTATTTTAGTGACCTTTCTTTTATGCATTGTTAAACCTCATTGATAGGCCCCTAATACCTTTATTATGGATCCCAAGGCTTATTTTAATTATTTTCTAACAATACAACCCACATTGAATAAATGTTATTAATTGATTAAATGCACCAACATAATCTAGGTCTTACGATTTTAGGTTAGGACCCATTCTCCCATGGGCGAGTGGGTCCCCTTTAAGTTCATAAATTCAAATAAAAATGTGTTTTGGTGGCATGTCAAGGTCCTAAATTCAAATTTTAAGTGTCAGCTTTCAAGACTTAATAAGCAGTAAATTATAAAGGAATCCTATAAAGCTAAGTCTTTCAATCATTTTTCACAAGACAAGAGAGACTCACATGAGATCACAAGGATTTACATTCAATAGTAAGGATAAATCAATCAAGAATTCAAATTTGAAGTCTTGGAGCAACATTCTATTTATTTTTGTAGGTCTTCAATCTCATTTTGTCAACAAGATAAAGCATTGTCAAAGGTTGATGATAGGTGCCTATGGAGGATCATGATGGATTCTAGGTTTTGGGAGATGCACCAATCCATTGAAGCAAGCCTAATGACTTGTTTCCTAAGTGGTTTTACTTTCTACTATAATTCTACTTTCAACCTAAAGGAAGGTATATTTAGATTTGTGACCTATTAGGGTGATTTGACATCTCCCAAAGTAGGTCTTCATTAGTAGTCATTGTTTCATTTAGATATCCTATTCTAACACACTTGAATAGGGTTTTTTTGTATTTTAGCTCTTATTAATCTTAGACACACTTAAGATTAGGTCTTTCACACACTTTCATGTTTTAGATCTGTATTTTTCATCAAGTTTTAATTACCAAACTTGGGGTTTGATTGAGCCAAACCCCTATCCACCCCACAAACAACAATTGTTTTTTATAGATTTATCATAGGTATAGATCTAGGAGTGAAGGTTAAGAAGTGCAGGAAGGAAATACGGATAGAGGACTCATATCTCAATTTTTTTATTTTCCAAAAAGGGATAGTTGGACCCATTCGCTTATGGGTGAATGATTTCATGACAAGCTTGTAAAACCAAAATTTTGTGATAGGTGCACAACTTCTAGAACTTTTTAAATTTTCTAGATCTTTAATGTTTCTCTCAGTTTTATGTTTAATCTACAAGATCCAAGTGTTAGCTAGAATTTTTGAGTTTATTTTCTATTTTTAGTTTTTCTCCCAAAAGTTTTGTTTGGGCTAATACCCCCATCCTCAAGCAAGGGGAAATCTGAAGATTCTCACATTGAGTTGATTCACCTAAGAGTTGTTATTCAATTTTTTGTGGGGATCTCATTTCCTAATGAAAATAGGAAGATAGGATCTAATATCACCCTATTAACTTACCTTTCCATTTTTGGAAACCCTATTTTTCTATATTTCATTTTGGTGAATCTAACTTTGTACAACAAATGTCTAAAATTTGGAGTCTATTTCAACCCTAGCTCTAGGTTTTGCACTATGTTGGAATTAAAATTGTATTATTTTCTTTACATTTAGGGATCTCTAAACTTGAACTATTGAATATTGCATTTAGGTCTAATTTTTCATTTTTACATCCTTTAAATTCATAGAAAATCTAAAAAATTGCACTAGGTTTGCATTCATTTTTCATTCATCGTGCATCAAGATCATTATTCAATCATTTAAGTGGGTGATCCCACAAAGCTGGTTTACAATTTTTGAGAGGAACTGATTTTTGCTCAAATCACATATTTTTAGAAAATATAATGATTTAAGCCTTTAAAAGTTTCATTTTAAGGATTCCAATTTAAGAGGGTTTGATCAAAACACCTTAGATCAAACCCCCTTGGATAGAACCTTGCTAGTTTTCAACCATACCTATAAATGAGTCTCCTTTACACCTATCAAAATACTGATAAAAAATTACTTTTGATTTACCTTTTGTGGGATCAAATGAATTCTTTTAAAATTTATTTGAAATGATTATGGCAGCCCTCGAAATGAGCTATCCCATGAATATAATTTTAATATGTTTTGGTTTTATTATGTATGAGTTTTTTTAGTTTTATTAAACATAGGTTTTTCACCGAAAATCAAGCTCTTTGTTTTCCACATGTGGAAAAATATAAAACTATCAAAATAAAAAAAATTAAAATATGTTCGTGCTGGGTATTGATGTCCTTGATCCATTAAAAAAAAAAATTGAATTTTGATACATACAAAAAACATTATGTTGTATACAGTCCGCCTATGTCTGAATTACAATTGGTTTGACTTTGAAACTCTATTAAGGAAAAAATATTCAATTAAAAACTATGAGACCAAATGAAAGTGCTAGATATCATAGTTACAAATCTAAATTTGAAAAAAATAGAATTTTATCCTTCATACAAAAAAAGTTATGTTGTATACGGTGAGCGTCAGTTTTTAAAAATGTTGTTTTCTGAAAAAAAACCAGTTTTCGTGGGAGATGGAAAAAGAAGTGCAATATTATTCCAAAAATTTTGAAAAAAATATTTTTAGAATCTATAGAAAAAATTTGATGAGACTCTAGCTTGCATCATCTCCAAATTCCTCACGATTTGGCCGCTATAGGTGCCCGAATGTGAAGATTTAGTTAAAAATAATAATTTCAGTGTCCAGTTTGGCCAAAAATTGTAAACCACTATTGTGGGATCACCTTGTACAAATTTAGGTTCAAATTGCATTGTATAAATGGTCATCTAGTTTATCATTTCACCTTATTTGAAATTAAATTTAGACACCCTTATTCTAGAAAAAAATTGTTTCAAAACACTCAATCTGCAATCAGGAACATAAACTAAACACAATAAAATCAGATTTTGGAAAATTCAATTTTAAAAACCTTGAGAAAGGACCCACTCACCCATGGGAAAATGAGTCCCTATACAAATATTTTAGATAATTTTTTGGGTGATTTTTAGGCTTTGTTTTTCCTTTCTTTTGATGTTCTCATATCTAAGCATTGTTTTCCTGAAAAATTCTATTTATGAATTCAATTTATTGCTTCTTTAGTTAGATCTTGCAAAAATTTGGAAAATATTTCTTGCATATTTCAGCTAACAATAGTGTTTTTTTTTGTACTTTTTCTTTTTTTTCAGCATCATTTCATAGCTTAGATAGATTAGTTTACATTTTTCAATCATAAAAAAACATAAACAAAACCCAAAAACATCAAACAAAACAAGTACAAATTAATGAAAACCTTGGAGAAAGCATAGGCATTTGATCATGTTAAAACACTTTTTCCTAGTTAACATATCCCTCAAGTCCTTTAGTAGTGATGAATTTCACATGTTAGATGAAGCCCTTGAGGATTTCATCTCACAAGGTTCATCCACTAAAGCCTGTCATAATAAACAAAAAAAACTTATGCTTATCTTAGAGACATCTAAAATGAAATCATTAATTCTAGGAGATATCTTTAATTTTACAAGGAAATTTTCTAGAAACAATGTTTCACAACAATCAAGTTACAATAGTATTGCTCACACATATAATACAAGGAAAAATAGGAAACCACAACTCACTCCTATTTCATTACCATTTCCTCAACTGATCTTTCTTAGTTCTCCTCATTTTTTCCTACATAGTGGAAAGGAGTATGATCTTGTTGAAAAAATTAAATATAATCCTACAAAGATATCATTATGGGATCTTATTCAAGACTCAACTAATTAACATACTATGCTTCAAATAGCTTTGCAACAAGTTATGGTTCCTCCTAGTACAAATCCAAATGATGTAACTTAGCCCTAATTAAAGGAATGAATTCAGTTAATATAGACATTGTTTTTCACCAAAATGAGTAACACCATCCTTGGAAGTACAAAAAAAATGTATCCTTCATGATAATTTAGCTATTATTAATAAGACTGGGATAAAGAGAACCCTTGTTGACAGTGGCTTGACCCTTAACATGTGTATCATAAACCTCTTGGATAATATTGGAATGGATAAGAGCAAGATTGAACCTAATTCTTTGTCCATTCATGGGTTTGATAACATAGGAAAAAACTACTCGGTGTGATCACATTACCTATTACAGCTGGAAAGGCCACATTACAAACTATTGTCCATGTTATGCCTCCAGATTTGCCATATAATCTTCTTTTAGGAAGACCATGGATTCATAATATGCATGTTGTGCCTTCAAACCTTCATAGTATAATGAAGTATTTCTACAACAACAAAGTGTACACAATCAAATCCAATCCTAAACTAGAAAGATTTTTACACACTAAGAAAGACAAGGAAAATGTTTTGAAAACATTGAAACCAACTACAAAAGTAGAACTTGTGCAAGAGGAATAAAATGAAGAGAATAATGAGGAAATCATAGATCTAGTGTATGATGATTGGGGTTCCTTAGATTTTACACCTAAATCCATGGGAGAGTACAAGATCATAATTGAAAAGGAAAAAGAACCAATGATAATGTCAACACAAAACTTGGAAGAACCCTCACAAGAATCTACATCGACAACTGGAGAAAAAGACACAAGGTATACAACAAGTTTTGATGAATTTTATTATGAACAACCATCGAATCTGAAAGAAATGGAAAGGCTTTATGGAATAGGTTATGAGCTCTTGAAACAACTTGGTTATAGTGGAAAATAATGTGGTGTGAAAGAGCAAGGCATTTTTGTTTCTATAGAGCCCAACACACAAGAAACAAAAATTGGTATGGATATTAATGTCCTTCTAAGATAACAAAAGAAAAGAAAATAGGCCTTCACTCAACATTAATACCATCATGTGCAGTTCTTCTAAGATAACTCTCACTTTAAAGCATCCTTAATTGATTGGTAAAACAAGTGATGCATCATTGGAATACTTTGAAGATGATGAAGCCTTGAAATAAATGTTAGGATTTTATGAGAAGTCACCAAATTCCCATCATAAATATGGGTTTCACTTGTGTTAAGGTTAGTATCAAACAAGATGATGAAGAAACAAAAACAAGTGACATTGAACAAGAAAAAGAAGAACACATTCTTGGAATTCTGAGACAAAGTGCACTACCTATGGGAGATACAATCAACATATCAATGGACACGTCTAATGAAGAAACAGTGATTGCAATAGGAAATTTTCTTGATGAGGATGAACAAGAAGATCATGCAAAATTATTACATGAATTTCATAAACTCCTTTCTTGGAATTATTTAGACATGTTGGGCATTGATGCTAAAATAGTTATTCATAACATTGTCCTTGCATGAGATACTAGGCCATTAAGACAAAGGATATGTAAGATGAATCCTAAGATAGCTTTATTGGTTAAATTTGATATTGAAAAACTCCTTGAAGATGGCTTTATTTTTCCTATTGACTATTCTTCGTGGATCTCAAACATTTTCATAGTTGCCAAGCTTAATAATTGTATTAAGATGTGTACGTATTTTTGATACCTTAACAAAGAATCTTTAAAAGATGAATTTCCCCTTCCTAATATTGGCATGATAGTAGATTCAACTATGAGCCATGTTTTTTATTCATTCATGGATGTATTTTCTAGATATAATCAAATCTTTATCAACCCTCAAGATCAATACAAGACATATTTACTACAGCTTGGGGAACATTATATTAGGTGGTTATGTCTTTTGAATTAAATAATGTGAGTGTAACATATCAAAGACATATGGTGTTGATGTTTCATGATTACATGTACTTAAGATTTTAGAATATTGTGTTGATGATATTCTAGCCAAATCTTTAATAGTCAAGACAATGTTAACATCCTTTGGAATTTTTTTGAAAGAATGTGAAAGTATAACATGAGATTAAATCCAAAAAAATTGTGTCTTTGGTGTGGATAGTGGAATTTTTTTAGTTTTTATAATATCCAATAGAGGCATCAAGGTGCACATGAATAAAATTGATGTTATCATTAACATGCCACCTCCTAAAAACATTTCTCAATTGCATACTTTACAAGGAAGAATTCAAGTTATCCATCATTTTGTATCATCCTTAGTGGATCAAACATTACCCTTTACATAACTTATTAATAAGGAAGACATATTTAAGTGGAATGAGGATTGTAAACAAGACTTTGAAAGTTTGAAAGACTACCTCACTACTACTATTTTACAACCTGCTATGTAAAAAAAAAATCATTTATCCTTTATACAGTAGCATTAGCCCATGCTTTAGTAGTATGCTAGCTCAACAAGATGATAATGGTAAAGAACACCATGTTTCTTACATTAGTCAAACTATGATTGACTATGAAACTCGTTATACAATGATAGAAAAAATAAATTGGATCTTGTATTTTCTACTAGTAAATTGAGACACTACTTATTAAATTTTAAATTTATCCGAAGACGAAGTTTGATCCTTTAAAACATCTTTTTGCTAAAACCGATTTATTAGGACACTTAGCTAAATGGGATATTTTGTTAACTGAGTTTGATCTTAAATTTTTCTCTCAAAAGTAAATCAAAGTACAAGTCTTAACTGACCATTTAATTGATGCTTCTTCTCCATTAGTGTTACCTAATATGGACTCGTTCCCAAATGAAACTGTGTTGACTATCGAAAAGGAAACATGGGAATTGTACTTCAATGGATCTAAGTGTAGAACTAGCATCAAAGTAGGGGTTTTAATAATACCACCTTTTGAAAAACCTATTCCCTTACCCTACCAATTACACTTTTTATACAAAAATAACACCATAGAGTATGAAGCTTTAATTATTGGATTACACACAACTTTAGCTCTTAATGTTCAACACATTAATATATTTGGTGATTCTCAATTAATCATTAAGCAAATAAGTGGTTCATATCAAGCAAAAAATGACAAGTTATCTAAGTATAAAGATCTTAAAATGACTTTATTGGAATGCTTTGAATCATATACCATTGACAACATACCATGAAAGGATAATTAACATGCAGATGCAATGGCAAGCACAACTTCCCTTGTATCTCCTAAAGATCCTTTTATCGATTTCACATTTATAGTCAATACGATCATTAAACTATCAATAGATGATAAGATCAAAGAAGTGTTATTAACTAATATTGAAAAATCTATTGAATGGTACACAATAAAATTCACATACTTAAAAGAAGGTACCTTTCCTAAGCCTAAAACTAAAAACAGTAGAGATCATCTTTCAAAACTTGCATCTAAATATATAATCCTCATAGACATTCTATATAGATGAATTTTTAATGGTATTTTTCTTAGATGTCTTGAGCAATCATAAATCCATATAGCTCTTGAAGAAAACCATGCAAGTGCTTGTGGGGGTCATTTTGGAGGAAGATCATTAGTTCAAAAGTTAATTTGTATAGGATATTATTGGAGACATATGGAACAAGATTGTTTTACTCATGTTAAGAATTGTCCTAAATGTCAAGAGAAAAATAACTTGATTCACTCTCCTACTTCAAAGCTTCATGCCCAAGTTCCTATTTGGTCATTCTTGGTTTGGATTTTAGATCTTATTGTAAAAATATCACCACCCTCTTCCATTAGACATACTTTTATAATCACCACAACATATTATTTCATGAAATGGGTAGAATCTATCCCTCTTCATTCCATAATAGCCGACATAATATGTCATTTCATATTAGAAAACAATATTGCTCACTTTGGTCTTCCTTACACATTGGTTTCAAGTAATGGAACTCCATTTCAGAACAATGACGTGAAGAAATTTTTGGAAACCTTTCATATTCAACATCATTTTTCAACACCATATTATCCACAATCAAATGGTCAAGCAAAATAAACTAAAAAAATTATTGAACAAATCCTATGAAAAATGGTAAGTAAATATAATGAATATTGGCACTCAATTAACTTATTTGTTGTGGGCCTATCATATGAGTATTAGAACATCTATAGGAAACACTCCCTATAACCTATTTATGGTGTCAAGGTAATAATTCCCTTAGATTTAGAAATTCCTTCATTGAGACTCTCATGGGGCTTATTGATGACACTACCTATAAAGAGCAATGATTGCATCAACTTGAAATTCTTGATGAATGGTTTATCAACACTCTCAAGCATCTCTAAGCTTATTCAAAATGAATGCAACATAGTTATAGTGAGAATGTCATTCCTCATGTGTTTCATAAAGGTGACTTGGTGTTATATGAGAATCAACATAATTTCAATGCCACCCCAAATGAAAAAGGAAAGTTTAAGACCTTACATAAATGATGAAAGTTATGGGTCTAGAGCATACACATTAATGGAAATAGATGGTACACCTCTCAAAGTACCTATCAATGCCATGCATTTACATCAGTACTGCACCTAACATATTCTTTTAATTGTATGTATATTAAGGTTAAGTGCACCAATTTGTGACACAATTTTGGCTCTTAAGATGCCACTTTTCTTTGTGAAATCAGAAAAATCTTACTTGCATGAGAAAATGAAGATAGTTATGCTCAAAATTTCAAGATGCGGCAAGAACAAAAGTTGAAGTGCTCTGAGTCTAGTTTCTAAGCTACTATTTTTTAAAAAAATTAATGAAGATTAAGGGTCTCAAAAAGTGGGGGGGGGGGAAACAGGTCATGTTTTAAAAAAAAATAGCATAGCACCTAAGGGCTCCCCCCTTTTTGATAGACATTTTTTTAGAATTCAAAAAATCCCAACAATGAGAAATTAGCTAAAATGATGTAGTTTATCCTCCTTCTTTCGGATAATTTTTTTAATGAATATATAATATTTTATGAATTTGTAAAGTGGAAACATCCTGTAAAGCTAAAATTTGAGCATGCTTCCCCCTAAATTTTTTGCAAACTTATCAAAATTTGATTATTATATTTTTCATCATGTGTAGAATGGAGTCTAGTTTCAAAAAATGTAATTTGTTTCATGTTTCGATGAACAGATAAAAATCTATCCTAAAACTAGCACATGTTTGTTTTTGACAAAAAATAGAGGTATTTACAATAGAAGCCATGGATCAAAACCTTAACTAAATCAAAATGAAAAAATAATTATACATTTAGATAGCTAAGAGAAAGGTTAATGATATCATGATTTTTTTTATAAACTTGCATTGAAATATGTGCAAACCAGACGAGGAGAACATACGAAAATACGAGGAAATTTGGAAAATCCTTTCAATTAACACATCCAAAGCAGGCCATTTGGTGATCGCCAAATTTGGCGCTCAACAAATGGCCTTCTTTGCACATAACAAAAATTTCCCCTCTTTGGTCAACAACTTTGATAATGCTTAGAGTGCACAATTTATGATCATAGATGGATAGTCTAGGTTTTACCTTTCATACCTTCTCTAACTCGTTACTTTAATTGGATAACTCTTTATCCCTCTAAATTCTCTCTCTCTTAGGTCTCACTCCCTCCCACACAACCTAGACTACTCTCTTAGTCCAATCCCCTCTCTTAGGTCTCTTTCCCTCCCACATAGGTACCTAAATAAATCTATCTCACTCCAACCCCCTTTCTCACTCTTCATCTCTCTCTCTCCCTCTTTGGTCTTTTTGTCTCTCTCACTCCATCTCCCTCTCTTAGGTTATCTTTATCTCTCTGTCTCTCTCTCTCAAGTCTCTCCCTCCTACCCCCTCTCCCTCTCTTAGGTCTATCACTCACTCCCTCTATCTCTCTTCCATTCCCTCTGTCTCACTCACTCTATCTCTCTCCCTCTCTCTCACTCTCTCTCGGGTATCTCCATCCTCCCTCTCTTTCTTGCACACACACACACAATCCTCTCTCTCCCACTTCCTCTCTCTCACTCTCTCCCACTCTGTCTCTCTCCCTCTCTCTCAGGTCTCTCCCTTCCAATCCCTCTCCCTCCCTCTCTCTCTCAATTATCTTCATCCTACCCCCTCTCCCTCTTTCTCTTTGTCAAGGCTCCCTATCCTACCCCCTCTCCCTCTCACAATCACTCCCTCCCTATCTCACTCCATCTATCTCTCTCCCTCTACCTCTCCATCTCTCTCAAGTATCTCCCTCCCACCACCTCTCCCTCTCTCTCTCAATTCCCTCTCTCTGTCATGCCCTTTATCTCTCTTCCACTCTCTCTCCCTCTCCCTCTATCTAATTTCTATCCCTCCCACCCCCTATCCATCCCTCTCTATCTCTCAAGTCTCTCCATTCTACCCCCTCTCCCTCTTTCAGGCCCCTATTTATCTCTCTCCCACATCCTCTCTCTCTCTCTCACTTCCTCTATCTCTCTCCCTCTCTCTCTCTCTCCATCTCTCTTATATACCTCCCTCCCACCCTATCCCACTCTCTCTCTCCCTCTATCTCAGGTATCTCCCCCCACCCCCCCTCTCTGTATATATCTCTCTCACTCCCTCCATCTCTCTCAAATCCCTCTATCCCGAGTACTCCCTCTCCCCTGAGTACTCCCTCTCCCCCGAGTACTCCCTCTCCCTCTCACCCCCTCTCCATATCTCAAGTATCTCTCTCTCACTCCTTGTATCTCTCCCATCCCTCTATCTCCCACTCCCTCTCTCTCCTACTCTCTTAGGTCTCTCCTTCCTACCCCCTCTCTCCCACTTTGTATCCCTCTCCTTATCTCTCAGGTGTCTCCCTCACACCCTCTCTCTTAGGTTTCTCCCTCCCATCCCCTCTCCCTCTCTCTCTTTCTCACTCTCTCTCTATGTCTCTCCCTCTCTATCTCTCCCACTCCCTCTCTCTCTCTCACTCCCTCTATCTCTCTCCCACTTTTTCTCTCTCCCTCTCCCTCACTCCCTCTATCTCTCTCCCACTTTGTCTCTCTCCCTCTCTCTTAGTTCTCTCCCTCCCACCCTCTCTCCCTCTTTCTCTCTCTCAAGTATCTCCATCCTACCCCATATTCCTCTCTCTCTTTGTAAAGTCTCCCCCTCCTACCCCCTCTCCCTCTCACAGTAACTCCCTCACTCTCTCACTCCTTCTCCCTCTCCCTCTCTCTCAATTATGTCTCTCCCACCACCTCTCCCTCTCTCTCTCAAGTAGAGGGTTTAGGGATTAAGGGTTGAGGGTTGAGGGATTAAGAGGATATGGGGGTTGAGGGATTAAGAGGGTATAGAGGTTGAGGCATTAGGCTTTAAGGGTAAAGGGTTAAGGATTGAGGGATTAAGATTATAGAGGGGTTGAGGGATTAGGGTTTAAGGGTTGAGGGTTGAGGGGTTGAGTGATTAAGAAGGTATAGGGATTGAGGGATTAGGGTTTAAGGGTTGAGGGTTGAGGGGTTGAGGGTTGAGGGATTAAGAGGGTATAGGGGTTGATGGATTTTGGTTTAAGGGTTGAGGGTTGAGGGTTGAGGGATTAAGAGGGTATAGGGGTTGAGGGATTAGGGTTTAAGGGTTGGGGGTTGAGGGATTAACAGAGTATGGGGGTTGAGGGATTAGGGTTTAAGGTTTAAGGGTTGAGGGATTAGGATTTAAGGGCTGAGGGTTGAGGGATTAAGAGGGTATGGGGTTGACAGATTAAGGTTTAAGGGTTAAGGGTTGAGGGTTGAGAGGGCATAGGGGTTGAGGGATTAGGGTTTAAGGGTTGAGGGATTAATATTGTAGAGGAGTTGAGGGTTAGGGTTTAACGGTTGAGGGTTTTGGGATTAAGAGGGTATCGGGATTGAGGAATTAGGTTTAAAGGGTTTAGGGTTGAGGGTTTTGGGATTAAGAGGGTATAGGGGTTGAGGGATTAGGGTTTAAGGGTTAAGGGTTGAGGGTTGAGCGATTAAGAGGGTATAGGGGTTGAGGGATTAGGGTTTAAGGGTTAAGGGTTGAGGGTTGATGGATTACGAGGGTATATGCATTGAGGGATAAGGGTTTAATGGTAGAGAGTAGATGGGTTGAGGGATTAAGAGGGTATAAAGGTTGAGGGATTAGGCTTTAAGGGCAGATGGTAGAGGAGTTGAGGCATTAAGAGGGTATAGGGGTTGAAAAATTAGAGTTTAAGGGTTGATGGTTGAGGGATTAGGGTTTAAGGGTTAAGGGTTGAGGGTTGAGGGATTAAGAGGGTATAGGGGTTGAGGGATTAGGGTTTAAGGGTTGAGGGTTGAGGGATTAAGAGGGTATGTGGGTTGAGGGATTATAGTTTAAGGGTTGAGGGTTGAGGGTTGATGGATTAAGAGGGTATAGGGGTTGAGGGATTAGGGTTTAAAGGTTGAGGGATGAGGGATTCAAAGGGTATGGGGGTTGAAGGATTAGGGTTTAAGGGTTAAGGGTTGAGGGTTGAGGGATTAAGAGGGTATAGGGCTTGAGGGATTAGGGTTTAAGGGATGAGGGTTGAGGGTTGAGGGATTAAGAGGGTATGGGGGTTGAGAGATTAGGGTTTAAGGGTTAAAGGTTGATGGATTCAGTTTGTAGAGGGGTTGAAGGATTAGGGTTTAAGGGTTGAGGGTTGAGGGGTTGAGGGATTAAGAGGGTATAGGGGTTGAGGGATTAGGGTTTAAGGGTTGAGGTTCACAGGATTAAGAGGGTATAGGGATTGAGGGATTAGGGTTTAAGGTTTGAGGGTTGACGAATTAAGAGGGTATGGGGATTGAGGGATTAGGGTTTAAGGGTTAAGGGTTTAGGCTTTAGGGATTAAAAGGGTATAGGGGTTGAGGGATTAGGGTTTAAGGGTTGATGGATTAATATTGTAGAGGGGTTGAGGGCTTAGGGTTTAAGGGTTGAGGGTTGAGGGGTTGAGGGATTAAGAGGGTATAGGGGTTGAGGGATCAGGGTTTAAGGGTTGAGGGTTGAGGGTGAGAGTTGAAGGTTGAGGGTTGAGGAATTAAGAGAGTATGGGGGTTGATGGATTAAATTTGAAGGGTTAAGGGCTAAGGGTTGAGAGATTAAGTGGGTATAGGGATTGAGGGATTAGGGTTTAAGGGTAGAGAGTAGAGGGGTTGAGTGATTAAGAGGGTATAGGGGTTTAGGGATTAGGGTTTAAGGGTAGAGGAGTTGAGGAGTTGAGGCATTAAGAGGGTATATGGGTTGAGGGATGAGGTTTGAGGGATTAAGAGGGTATGGGGGTTGAGGGATTATGGTTTAAGAGTTTAGGGTTGAAGGTTGAGGGATTAAGAGGGTATAGGGGTTCCTAGATTAGGGTTTAAGGGTTGAGGGTTTAGGGATTAAGAGGGTATGTATGTTGAGGCATTAGGGTTTAAGGTTTAAGGGTTGATTGGTTAGGGATTAAGAGGGTATAGGGGTTGAGGGATTACTATTTAAGGGTTCAGGGTCGAGGGATTAAGAGGGTATAGGGGTTGAGGGATTAGGGTTTAAGGGTTGAGGGTTGAGGGTTGAGGGATTAAGAGGGTATGTGGGTTGAGGGATTAGGGTTTAAGGGTTAAGGGTTAAGGGTGGAGGGATTAAGAGGGTATAGGGGTTAAGGGATTAGGGTTTAAGGGTAGAGAGTAGAGGGGTTGAGTGATTAAGAGGGTATAGGGGTTGAGAGATTAGGGTTTAAGGGTAGAGGGTAGAGGGGTTGAGGCATTAAGAGGGTATAAGGGTTGAGGGATTAGGGTGTAAGGGTTGAGGGTTAAGGGTTAAGGGTTAAGGGTTAAGGGTTAAGGGTTAAGGAATTAATATTTTAGAGTGGTTGAGGGATTAGGGTTTAAAGGTTGAGGGTTGAGGGATTAAGAGGGTATGGGGGTTGAGGGATTAGGGTTTAAGGGTTAAGGGTTAATGGTATAGGGTTTACGGTTTAAGGGTCCCACTCCCTCTCTTAGGTCTTCCCCCCCACCATAACTGAATAAATTATTTCCCTCTCAAGTCTCTCTCTCTTTTGTCTCACTCCCTCCCATGATACCTAGACTAATTTGTGTCACTCCAATGCCCTCTCTCACAATCCCTCTATGTCAAGCGTCACTTACCTCCCACCCTACTCTCTTAGGTCTCTCCTTCCCACCCCCTCTCTCCCACTTTGACTCCCTCTCATTCTCTCTCAAGTGTCTCCCTCCCACCCTTTCTCCCTCTCTCTCTCTCCCACTTTGTCTCTCTCCCTCTCTCTCAAGTCTCTCCTTTTCAAAACAACATATTTGGCGCTCACCAAATGTGTTTTACCTTGAAACGGTAAAATAGGGGTTGACCCTGTGATTCAGGCCCACATTCTCCTATATTTTTCTGGTTCATCTATTTATCCAAGTTAGAAACACATTTTTTATGCATTTGACTTAATATTGTACCAATCTATGCTTGATCCATCACCTTTTTACCACCAATATGTATGGTAGACAACATACAAGAAGACATTTTGAAGTTTCTACATCATTTTACATTATCTAAGGTAATATATTCATTTTGGTAATATTGAAATGTTTATATTTAGTATGTTTGTTTGTTTTTGACAATAAAAACTAAATTTCTTTAATTATTTTATTAATCATAACAATTGGACATAGAATTCAACATTGAATTAGATGGGATTTGCATTAAAAAGTTCAATTTTTATGAGTTTGAAGAACAAAAAAATGGAAAACATGACATTTACTTAACATAAATTTACTTATGAATTCTATTTGCATTGCTTATATTAGTCTATTTCCAACATGGCTAGTGGAATTCACTCTATTTCATTTTATTTTCAACTAACTTGGAAAACTTTTATTTTCAACTAATTTGGAAAACCTAATAGCTTTCATCAATGTTAATGCAAGTGTCCATTATTTTTTTTGTTCCATAAAAAATTCACCTTCATCACATGTGCTTAGATAAATTCAAGTGATTTGACATATTTATTAATGCAAGTTTCCATTCATTCATACCATTTACCTTTCTAATAAGTAAAAAAAATGGGAAATTTCGTGCAATTTAGAATGCTTATTGTCTTTCTATGTTACCTCATTGCTAGAGAAATAGTGAATAATTATAAGATATAGCATCATAAACCCTTCTTTGAATTCATATTATTCATGACTTCATTAACAATCAAAAAATTGGTTTTGAGAACAATAAACACAAGATTCTCTAGTTTTCATTTAGGTGGCAATGACTTATACCCTAGGTTTGTGATGCAGAGCAGGGAGACAAAACCTTCAACAATCATAATTAGATCAGTTTCAAACAATCTTCAATCTCAAAAACCTCAATTCAATGTTGAACTAAACAATTCACATTCACTTCCTTGTAGCATTCACAACATAGAAAATTTTTCATATCTTATCATATCTTAGTCATTGGAACCCTCTCTAATGCATTTAAATATGAAACCCTTGCTTTAGGCCTTTCCATTCTTCAAACAAGGAGGGTTTATTCAAAATCAACGTTTCAGGCCTTTACTGCAGGAGCACCTTGTAAGCTCAATTTTGTCAAAAAGGTCATCTTTAGTGAGCATGGTCAAATGCTAAGATTTTAGTTAATGTTGAGTATATTGCGTTCAGTAAGGTCAATTAGACCATTTTATAATGTATTTGGAGCTAAGGGAGTTCAGTTGTGTCATAGCTTGCAATTTGGCTAAATGTGGTCTTAAAAGTTGCTAAAAGATGCAAAATTTTTAGAGCTGGAGGGAGTTGGAATGAAATAAAAATATGATTAATAACCTTCAATGCCTTGAAGGAGAGGTTTCTAGTTGATTTGTACCCCATTTTTTATCAAGAACGCTATTTTCTAGAAATTTACTAGTTTCTCTCACTTTTATTCTTGTTGTATGGCCTGTACAGACTCTAAGATGATATGAAACTAGTTGGATGTTGTAGATTAATGAATTAGCTTTCATTTTCACCTATTTAGAGGTTCTAGCTCTTTGTATAGTGAAAGTTATATTATTTTTACTGTTGCTACCTACTTTCACAATGTTCTTGGATTGAAGGGTTTCATTATGTAGTTCGACGCATTACACTTTTTCTGCCTACTATAACTTGTGGAATGGTTCCTCTAACTTTTAAAATAAATTCCTAACCTATTTAGAATTTTGTGGGGTCAAGGTTGGGTGTTTGGGATGATGTTCTGGGACTGTAGTAGGGTCTTTTCATGGTGAAAATTAGGGCTTCAAGTGGTGTTTTGAGAAAATGTGGGAAGGACTATCCATATAATGTATTATTCACCATGTGCATGTTCTAGTAAGGGTGTTTGGTGCTTTGTATGGGTCTGGAAGGTCTAGGAGATAGGAGTTTCATTAAAACCCCAAGTATTTTTCTTGAAATTGAGGGTTTGGTGTATTAGGGGTCTAGAGGTCTTGGACTTGAAAAAAAATTAGGAAATTGGAGGTTTTGACACATAAAATACTGTTGTTTGAAGAGTTTGAGTGATGATGTAGTGTTTAAAAGGTACTCTCTTTGTAAATTAGGCCAATTGAATAGCCTTTTCCAAGGTGGGTCTATTGGAAGTCAATGTTGGTCCAAAGGAGTTGATGTTGTGGTTTACCTATGTTTTGTAACTTGCAAATGGGTATCTTAATCATCCATGATTTTTCCAAGTGTTTTGGAAAATCTTGGTGAAAAGGCCCTTGAGCCAGGTTACCTATGCTACAAGGGAAAGCTTGGTAGAAGTTGGGATTTTCAGTTGAACATCTGATTTTGATTTGGTGATTCTCATTGATTTGGTGTATTGAATGGTTTCCACCCCTCTCTACATATAAAAATGTGCTTCTTGGTAATTTAAGTGATCAAGTTGTGTGTAAGTCTATTAAGAGCCTTCCTCTAAATCTTTGAACAAGTTCATTGTGGATCCCTACATGTACTGCATCAGCCTCTAGGTACTTTGCCAACTCTTCAAACACACTCAAAATCTGTACTCTAATTTATCTAACCCTACAGACATCTAACTCCATCATTTATGAAAAATATTGTGTTGCATAGACATGTTTGATAATTCCAAACATCTCATTGCCTTTTTTCATAAAATGCTTTGGTGTGTTTCATATTTAATGCAATGTAATCAGCGATATCAATATTTTTGTAAAATGCATTACTTACTTTTGTTCTATATGTGTTTTTGAACATGTAGCATTCAAGGTCATGCTGAGGAAATGACCGAGGCCTCTAACGGAAAAACATGCAGTTAAAAATGAAAGGAGAAGAGAATAAAAAAATGTAGCTCGTGAAGCAAAGGAATTGCAGGCCATACAACCAAAAATTCTCGTACAATATAAGAGAGATTTCAATTTGGAAAAACAAGGGCACGAATGAGGAAAGTTCATGGAAGGACAAGAATGGATACCAAAGTTGGGGGCACATCATCAACCATAGGTGAAGCTCAATGCACATCTCCAATTGAAGACACATCGGCAACAACATGTGGTTTTCCAAGTACATCGGAAATCACATCTCCAATTGAAGACACACCGTCAAAAACATTGCATTTTGAATGTACATAGACAAACACAGCTCTATTTGAAGGCACTCCACAAATGACATCTCAAGTTGGAGGTACAACATCGTTTACATGTCAATCTAAAGGTATTTCATACGATAGCATGGGTTCCACCTCATGCATGAAGGATAGTTGTGCCACACGACGTGTGGTGACAACAACATTGTTAAGCAATCAAACAAGGAACAAGGTGAACCTTACAAAGGCAAGTAAGTATTTGAAAATAAGTAGATCATCTCTAATGAGAGCCAAAGGAAGCCATGAAAGAGTGGAGGATCCAAATAGCAATGAGTTATGGGAATTCTTGGGTAGAGTGCCACGAAAAGACAAGAATTTCTCAAGGCTTGAGATCTTTAATTGTGAATTATTGGAAGGATAACACAACGACCTCTCCTAATCAAAGAGATGTTATAAGAAGGATAATTGTTAGTAAAAACCATGAGCCACATCCAATGCATTATTTGGATACCACTCAAACCCAATTTTTTGTTGATTTTGTACAAAAGTTTCCTAAAATTAAAATATGTCAAAGGTATTTTGAAATGCTAAAGCATTTTTATGTCAAAATAAATCACAAGCGCACTACTTGTTGTTGTAGGGTTCATATTGAGTTTTCTAACCATTATGATGTTTATCGACATATATGTGTAGATATGCATACTGACAATGTTTTGCAGGAATGTAACATAATGCCTCCACCTAAATCGTCAAGGAAATTTTTGTCTTCCATTTTATGTGAAAGAGAGGATGGTCAAATTCTTTACAAAAAATCAAGTTTGGATGGTACATGTGATCATTATGGTGGAATGCAACATTTTCCAATTTACCAACACATGGCTAGTACACACACCATTGGAGACAAAATTATGGAATTTGGCAAATATAAGACAGTGGCATAAAATCTAAAAGATGGGAAATAAGTAAAGAAGTTTGAATTGGTCAGTGATAAGATTCCAGTGTATCAGTTTATGGGCATTTTCCATGATCAGGTGGTCTATGATTATGCAAGGACACATTTCCACTTCATCATATCATTTCAATTATTGAATTCACTGTGAACTACACACTATAGCCACAGAATGCGGTGCAATCACAGTACTACAACTCCATGCAAGTTGCTATATTTTGCATATAACATTCATCCATGCAAATGATAGTACAAAGGAAAATAGGAAAGTACTGAGGGAGTATCACTTTTACATCAATGATGATCGCACACATTCTGCAGAGTTTGTGCAAGGTTTCTTTCATATGTTCTATGCTAATATGGCTAGCAGGGGCATATCATTTAGTCAACCTATCATATGGTTAGATAATTTTACATCACAATTCAATAATGCTAGAATGTTCTACTGGTTGAGCAGGATGCATAGGATTAGTGGTTTTTAGCATATGTGGAACTTCTTAGAGGCCAAGCATGGAAAGGGGGAGCATGATGGAGTAGGTCCATGTATCAAAACAGCCCTACCATGAGAAGAGTTGAAGTACACAAATAGTGTAAAGTTGACAGATGCAAGATCAATTGTCTAGTGGTGCAATGGTGCAATGGGTCCAAGTAGTGAAGGTAATTCTTTAGTTCATCGATTTTTTCATTTAGTAGATGATACTAACATTGCAAAATATGAGGATTATTGTACACTAACAGGATCGACAAGTTACACTCTTTTAGAAGCTCCAATGCAGGTACATGGACTATCCATACAAGGAAGATGGCATGCTTTTTTTATGCATGTACACTTCAATCATGGAATTATTTCGAGTCAACAGAGTGGGTTGATGAATGGTTTGTAAGAATTCTAACCCCACTTGACACTTATTAGCTCCTGACAGCTCTAAAAATCATGAAGATGCAATCATCCATTGACTTTGATCATGTATCGGACCTACTAGAATCAGGTAATATATCTTACTTATAAGTTATATTATGTTTCTTAGTAAATACATCTAACAAGATGAACATATCAATGTAGGGCATGTTTATGTGGTGGTTGTAGATGAAGACAATGAAGAGGGTACAAGTTATTACCTGTGTCATAGTATCAAGGCCAAAAATAAATTGGAGTCCCTAGTTATAGACGGAGAAAAAATTGAATATCCTACAAGTTCAATGGTTGTTACTAGAACATGGCTTCGAAGGTATCCAGTTAATAATGTTGTAGTTTGGTTGTTTGAGGACTTTGACACGCATTGGAAAATTCTTCACTACTTGAACCTTGTCGTCACCACCAATGTTCATTTGATAAAATATAAGGGAAGAATTGCGAACAAGAACTTGTGGAAAGTGTGTGAGTCTGACCACGAGGCAATACTTGACACAATAAAGAGTAGAGAAAACCCAGATGATTCCTTGGATTGATTTGTAAGTATGCACATTTAATTTGTAAAGTCATGTTATTGATCACTCTTTTGGACCAGCACCTTGCAATCAAGCTTTTTCACCATTAGTGTTTGATGTCATATGCATTTATGACTGTCACTGATCCTTTTCTGATTGTGATTGTAGGTAATATTGAAGTTTGTCAAAGTATATAAGAAAATAACATTGGTTGGTGGTGCAAGTGTTCAGTGGTATGAGAAAAATCGGTTGCAGGTGCATTTTTTGGTTGTCAATATTCTCTCTCTTTTCCATCTTGATCTCGTAGATTTATCGGATTCTTATATGCTACATGTTTTATGTTAAGCCTCTCAATGATATATTTGAAATTTATACGTATGATCATCGAGAGATGATAAAGTAGTGAAGGGGCACATCACCATTGTAGGACCTTCAATCGACCTCCTTATCTAGCATGCATGAAGGTGATAGCAGGTCTCGTCAGCTATATGACTGACATTATTTAGTTATTGCTTTTTCAATGATTTTTATGTGAGTCTATGTCTAAGATTGAGAGGCTTTTGCAGGTTTTTTGTGGACCAAATTCCTATGATACTACACAACCATAGAGAGGCTAATACCCATGTGTTTCATAGAGAGTAGGGGATGCACATGTTTTGAACCATTTTGTAATGCAAATAACTAGGCCAGTTGAGGTGGAATGGAGACACAAAAATGGGAAACAACTCCTTTTGTTTCTTCTCAAGTAAAATATATTTCATGATCTGTGCTACAAATGGGAGGATTATTTCCCTGCATGTATTGATACAAGTATTGACAAATGGGAAGATTTTCAAGATGTTCTTCCATCACTATTGTAATATTTGTCACTGGCTTAGTGTATTTGTTATAAACAAAAATTATGAGAAATTAATACATGCAAATGTGTATATTCCTTAATATATGACTCAATTAAATGTGTATATTACATTTAAAATTAGTTGTAATGCTTCATGGTTTACCTTTAAAGTTGTCTTCAAGGAAAAACATGTGGATTTATGAGTAAGAATGAAATAATGTCTAATATAATTATAGAAAGGCATATTTTATTGCCCCTACTGATGTAGAGATGGTGGTAACCCAAGACACAAATTGACACAACTTCTCTCAAATATGCCAAGTAAGATATCAAAATTCAATTAACTCAACCTTGTTAAATAGCATCAAATTCAACAAGGACCCTCCAAATGTTGTCAACATCCAATCAATGATAATTAAATCAACTTTGTACAATCCCAAAGGTAGATTCATTAAATTCCTCAAAACTCACCTTTTGTCAATCCTACCAAATTGGCAAGCTAGTGAGATCACTGGCTTGCCAAATCCGTAAGGTTGACAAGGTAGGGGCAGCGTATGTCTCATAGAAATTGATGCAACCTTGGTCATCTCTAACATACCTCAATTCCACCTAAGACTCCTTTGGAACAACTTGCTAAAAACTTTAAAACGACATTGTCCAACTTCACTTTTTCATGTAAAAACACCCCAAATTCCACCTAGGGCATCACCAAAAACTGGTATGTGCACCTCCTGATGTAGATTGGATCAAAAAAGATGTGATTTGACACAAATTATCTCAAATATTCCTACTAAGACATCAATATTCACTTGACTCAATAGGGTACCTCAACTTCCCAACCATGGACTCTTCAAAACAACACTAGGCCTTAACTTCCTTGTAGCCTTGTCAACTAGGAAAATCAATAATAAAACTAGTTGGAGGAAAGAACTATACAATTGAAATAGGTTTCAGACCCCTTATGCAGGCCTCTTCAAACCCCCAAGACCTCAAGGTATGACATTCAACAAAACAACTACTATGGACCAATCTACAATGCCATAAGGGGACCTAGTGAGGTTGTTCCAAACAGAACCATGATGCAGAGTAGATCAACCAAATAGGAGAGATGACACAACTTCTCTCATATATTCCCACTTGGACATCAATTCACCAAACTCACAATAGGGTAACCTTGCCACTTGACATGGGATTTTGGCCAATCAGACTAAGACAAAGGCTTAGATCAGATTTCTTACCCCAAAACATGTTTGTCCTGGCCACTCTAGGAAATCACACCATAACTTACACCTAATGAATTCCATTTTCTCATCACTCTAGCATTTAGGCCTCTTTTACCCTTAACCCTTGTAGCACTTTCTGGTAGGAAAATCAAGACAAAAACCACATACAAGCTTGTACTAGGCCCAAACCACTGAATTTGGACAACAAATGGATGCCCCTAAAAAGTCTCAAATCCTCCCTTCTTGAAAACCAAAGGTAAAGTCAGAACAAGAAAAAAGTTAACGCTACAAGGTAGGCCTAATAGGCTACTCAACTAACTAAATACCAACTTTTAAAACAAGTAACTATTGCATTTCAAATTTGTTGCTTTAAGTAACTTACAAATTTGTAACTTTAGACTCCTCCAACATAATGACTACAACTAATGACCTCTAAACCCACAAAAATGGCTTGGAAATAGCCTTATTACATCAAAAAAACTCCATTCTTGCATACTCATACACAAATAGGCCTTCAAAGGCTACAAAGACAACTTCTAGTGCAAGATTGAAATTTTCATATTTTTTATTAGTAGACCCAAAAATAATCCTAAAAAATACCTAATGGTCTTAATTGACCTTATTCATGGAAAAGCATGCTCAAAATACCCAAAACAAGCTATTGACCAACCTATTCACCATTATATAATCAAATATCGAAGGTGAGGTGTAGGCAAGGGTTTATTGAAAAACCATACTCCAAACCTTCCCACAACCAACCAAAGCCTGAAAAAACTTCAAAAAGCTCTGCACAAGCTTAAAAGTTCAATAGATATCACTTCCCCCAAAATATTTCTTCAAACCCTAGCACTAAACCATCATTTTCCACTAAAAAATGCACCATTTGACATCTATGTCATCACCTAAAAAACCTCTATTCACCTCCCTTGCACAAAAAACTTTGCACACATGTTTTATAACCCTAACTAAGCCTTTCCATCGAGTTATAGAAGAATATAGTGGGTGGAAGGCTTAATATGACATTTTAATACACTCAAAACCCTTAAAATAGGGTATACAAACTGACCCTTAGTAATTGGCTTCTAAAATGCACAAAATAAATTGAAATCCAACCAAAATAAAACTAAAATGGAGTTAAGTCTCCTACCCACCTAATTCCATCGAAAAGAGAACATAATCTCTCTGAGATACGTTCAACCGACTCGATCCCTTAAGGGTCCAAAGTGCAAAAGGGCACCAATATTTGATAGGGTATTACTCGTACACCATGGTGATTACGAAATATTTTTCTAAACATAAAAGATCATGTTGGGCCTCTCTACAATAACCTCTCTCGGTTTTTGCTATCTCGAAGGCATTTTCTTGTGGTGGTAAATTTTCACTTGGGGAAGAAGTTGTCAAATGCATGTAGTTGAAAGTTGTAAAGTGGTGCAACTTTTGTTCTGAAGCTCATGTGACCAAATGGATTGTTCCAATGCATTCAGGTGGGTAAATTTATGCTAGGAATGGTCCTATTTCACACCCAAACATGAGAAATCGCTTCAAGCTACATTCAACCGGATCGATCCCTTAAGGGTTCAAAGTGCAAAATGGTTGCAAAATTCAGCATGCTATTACTTGGACAATGTGATGCTTAGAAACTTATCATCTGATCCTACGAGATCATGTTGGGCCCATCTACAATAACCTCTCTTATTTTTTCTATCTCGGAGGCATTTTCTTGTGGTGGCAAATTTTCACTTGGGGAAAATTTTGTCAAATGCAAGTAGTCGAAAGTTGCAAAGTAGTGCAACTTTCACTCTGTAGCTCGTGTGACCAAAAAAATATTCCAACGCATCTGAATAGGTATTTTTACACTAGGAATGCTCCTATTTTGCACCCAAACACTCGGAATCACTCTAAGCTACGTTCAACCAGATCGATCGCTTAAGGGTCCAAAGTGCAAAATGGCTGCAAACTTCAGCATGCTATTACTCAGACACTGTGGTACTTCGAAACTTCTCATCTGATCCTAAAATATTATGTTGGGTCTATCTACAATAACCTCTCTCAATTTTCACTATCTCAGAGGCATTTTCCTATGGTGGCTAATTATCACTTGGAGAAAAAGTTGTCAAATGCAAGTAGTTGAAAGTTGCAAAGTGGTGCAACTTTCATTTTGCAGCTTGTGTGACCAAACAAAATATTCCAACGTGTCTGAATATGTATTTTTACTCTAGGCATGGTTCTCTTTCACACCCAAACATGCGGAATCGCTCCGAGCTACATTCAACTGGATCAATCCCTCAAAGGTCCAAAGTGCAAAATGGCTACAAAATTTAGCATGCTATTATGCAAAAATCATGATGCTTAGAAAATTCACGTCTAATCCTATGAGATCATGTTGGGCCCATCTATAATAACCTCTCTTGGTTTTTACTATATCGGAGGCCTTTTCCTATGGTGGAAAATTTTCACTTGGGGAAAAAGTTGTCAAATGCAAGTAATTGAAAGTTGCAAAGTGGTGCAACTTCCATTTTGCAGCTCGTGTGACCAAATGAACTATTCCAATGCATTTGAAAAGGTACTTTTATGCTAGGCACGGTCCTCCTTCATACCCAAACACAGGGAATCGCTCTGAGCTACGTTCAACAGGATCAATCCCTTAAGGGTCCAAAGTGCAAAATGGCTGCGAACTTCAACATGCTATTACTTAGACACCGTGATGCTTAGAAACTTCTCATCTAATCCAACGAGATCATGTTGGGCTCATCTACAATAATCTCTCTCATTTTTTGCTATCTCATAGGAATTTTCCTGTGGTGGTGAATTTTCACTTGGGGAAAAAGTTGTCAAATGCAAGTAGTTGAAAGTTGCAAAGTGGTGCAACTTTCATTCTGCAGCTCGTGTGACCAAACGAACTGCTCCAAAATGTATGAATAGGTATGTTTAAACTATTCATGGTCATCTTCCGCACCCAAACACATGGAATCACTTCGAGCTACGTTCAACCGGATTGATCCCTTAAGTGTCCAAAGTGCAAAATGGCTATGAACTTCATAATCCTATTAATCAGACATCGTGATGCTTAGAAAATTCTCGTCTAATCCTATGAGATCATCTTGGCCCCTCTACAATAACCTCTCTCAGTTTTTTCTATCTCGAAGGACTTTTCCCCGTGGTGGTGAATTTTCTCTTGGGAACAAATTTGTCAAATGCAAGTAGTTAAAAGTTGCAAAGTGGTGCAACTTTCATTCTGCAGCTCGTCTAACCAAAAAATCTGTTCCAACGCATCCAAATAGGTATTTTTATGCTAGGTATGGTCCTCTTTAATACCCAAACATGTGGAATCACTTTGAGCTACGCTCAACCGGATCAATCCCTTAAGGGTCCAAAGTGCAAAATGGCTGCAAACTTCAGCATGCTCGTATTCGGACATTGAGATTCTTAGAAACTTCTCATCTGAGCATATTGTATCATATTGGGCCCCTCTATAATAACCTCTCTTGGTTTTTGCTATCTCAAAGGACTTTTCCTATGGTGGCGATTCCTCGCTTGGGGAAAAAGTTGTCAAATGCAAGTAGTTGAGTGTGTAAAAATGACTTTATAGCCATTCCACCCATTGTATCCTATTTTAACTTAATGGAATGGCATAATTAGGGGTAGGGAACATATTTACATGGTTTTTGGAGTAGGGTAGACAATTTGAGCGGTTTGGTGTGATGACCTAGTTGGCAATTTGATGAGTTTTGGTGAAATTCAGTGGTTTAAGAGTGGAAATGGTTGAAATCCTTTGGGGCAACAGTTTGTGAGGGACTTTTAAGCATGTGCAATTTTTTTTAAGAATTTTTGATGCATTGGAAAGGTTTTATGAGTTGTGGGAATAGGATTTTCAATAAACCCACCTATTTTAGGCTTTTAGCCATAGCAGCAAGGCAATGAACTATTTGATAAAATGCTTTGGTAAACATGTACGAAAAATGTGGTATCATGGACAAGGCAGTGAATTGTTTGAAAAAATGCCTCAAAGAAATATGGTCTCATGGTGATGGAATTTCATGAGAATCCATAGCTGTGAGGATTTGTGACTTGAGGATTGTGATTAATGATTGGAATTGTGTTTAGTGACATTGCAAGACCTCCCCTACTGCATCAATGTTTTAGGGTTTTATCCATAGTAGCAAGGCAATTAACTATTTGATATAATGCTTTGATAGACATGTATGAAAAATTTGGTAGTGTAGAAAAGGCAGTTAACTCTTTGAAAAAATACCTCAAAAAAATGAGGTCTCATGGTGATGGAATGCCACGACAATAAAAAGAAATTTGATTGTCATGGCATTCCATCACCATGAGACCACATTTATTTGAGGCATCTTTTGAACTAGTTCATTTCCTTGTCTATGGCCTGTCATGGCATTCCATCACCATATTTATGGATGCATTTTTCCAAACAATTCACTGCCTTGTCTATGCTATTGCTTACTATCATGCTTTTGATATATTTTTTTGAAGCATCCGTACCTTGTTCAAAATCACTTGTTTTAAGATTTTAGGCATAGCAACAAGGTAGTGAACTGTTTGACAAGATTCTTTGGGTAGAAATGTATGAAAAAATTGGTAACATAGACAAGGAAGGGAACTATTTGAAAAAATACCTAAAAGAAATTTGGTCTCATAGAATGCCATGATAAGAAAATGCAATTGGTAGCTGCTCCTAGTTATTAGTTATGCAATGTGACAAAATTGCATAACTGCTTAGGTTGACTTTGTACAAACTATATTGTAAATGAATTTTTTTCATCTATCAACATCTACTTATTAGCTATGCAAACTGAAGTAATGCTTTGACTTTGAAAGATGTGTAATGGAATGTAATCAACAATATGAATATAAACTACACAAATCCATTTTCTACAATTCATTTGTTAAAATATTTATTTTATTTTCTCTCTATATCTCTATATGCTATGGAAATACCTTTCAAATTTTTTATTTTTTTTATCTCTTGTTGTACAATTTTCCCACTTTTTCACAAACTATTATACTTTTGGTTTGTCAAAAATTTGCTCGAAATATTTTTTCTGCTATGCATTGGAAGCATGAAGCATACATGTGAATACACATAATATAGGTGAAGTATACATGTGAATAAGTGAAGCATACATTTGAATAAGTGAGGAACAAGTAATTGAAGCATTCTAAAGGATACAAACCACCACGAATGGAGCTTATTTACACAATACGCTCTAGATGGGGCTTATTGAGCATTCGACAGTAATTAATTAAGCATTAGATGTAAACAAAATCCATGCCTACAACATTCAATAATACAACTTACACAATATGCATGATAAAATCATTGAAGAATGGCAATAGCAAAATAAGAGTTTCTTTAATCAAAAAGCCGAAAAGCTATACAATGATATATATTGATAAAAGTGTATACAATATATCCAAAAAAACCATACAGTCTTAGTACAAAGGAGCCATATGGACATAAATTTTCATGTATATATTGATAGTACAAAACATATGTTCCAAAACTCCACAGAGGCATAAAACAAACAACACTAATACATAGTCATTTCCCTCTAGGGGAAGGAAATAGATCTCGTGCTACCTTGGAAATTCAATTGGATGGAGTGACTGTTGCTTGTCTTGTCTTTCGAACATGCTCGCTAGTCGTCCTCTCTTCACTCTAGACCTTCAACTAATACAATAAAAATTAAAAATGTTAAAACATAAAAATTGAATTGTAGAATGGCATATAACATAATATATAATCACTTAAGACATACATATAGTCATCATGCACATTTACAGCATCACCACATCCATGATCTGGAGTGACAACCACCTATAGAAACCATGAAGATAGAAATTAAACTACATAAAAGTATCATGATTTTTTTTTATAATAGACCATAAAAGAGTAAATATAATGTCAAATTGCCTAATCTATTCCATACCTCTCTCAATGGATCAGAAATGGCTATTGTTACAACAACTCCATGGTCCATCGTGCCACCAACATCACTAGGGTTGTCTCTTATCAACATATGCAAATGAAATAATATCTCAGGTATCATGTTGATATAAATACCAAGAGGGGATAATGGAACATAAGGTGAAATAAGAGAGGGTAATGGGATGGGAATAGAAGGGTGTTGCAGAGAGGGGCTCAAATACATTCAAAGTGACAACTTGCATTCAAGAGGCATCTAACAAGATTAAAATGGCCTATTAGAGTTATTCAAACAATCCTCAAAGCTTGACAATAATCGGGAGTCTAACTTCTCACTTTCACCCATGTAACCTAGTAGTAGTGCAAACTCAGTTTTTAGCCTTTAACTCCCATGATTTCCAAAACACTTGAAAATTAGAAGGTGGATTTAGATACCCATTTCAGAGTTATACAACATATCTCTTAACTAGATACAAGTCTTTTGGACCAATCCCTTGAAATTAGACCCCCAACGCTGTCCTAGGCCATGAATTAGGCTAGATTTAAAAAGCAACATACCTTTAAACTTAACACAGACCCTTGAAACCTTGGAGAAGAATTTCCTATGCCCTAAAACCTCTAAAACCACAATCAACACCCAAGGTTGACACCTCCAAAATAGAAAAATCCAAAATCCTCAATTTCATGCCAAGTCAAGAGGGTTTATTCAAAGTCCCACTTGCACAACCTCCTAGACCATGCCACCGACTTAGACATGTATATTTTGACCACAATATGCTCAAAAGTTGGAAAAAACTCCACACTCTCATTGATTTCCACAAACCTTAGACCCAAGGCTCTATCTTCATGTGTTTAGTATACTTTCCCTCTGGAAGTCTCTCCTTTTTCATGTGATCCGTCACCAAATCTCCAACATTATATTAAACATCACTCTTCTTCAAATATTCTCTTTCTTTTTACTTCTCAACATTCTTTTGTAGAGTTTCCTTCACTTGTTGATGGATATCCTTGATTGTAACAACAAAGTCCTCTCCTTGAGCACTCCTCCTATCAACTCCTTGTAGATCTCTTAACTCATAGACCCCTCTAGGGTGCATTCCATAGACTACTTCAAAAGGGATCCTAACAATTCTCCTATTCATGGAGTCATTGTATGCAAATTCAGCTTGAGGTAAAATCAGATCCCAAGCTTGTCCATGCTCCTTGGTAAGACATCTCAAGAGATTTCCCAATTGTCTATTCACCACTTCAATTTGTCCATCCATTTGTAGATGGTATGCAGAGCTAAAGGATAGATTTTTGCCAAGTTCCTTCCACAAGGTTCTCCAAAAGTGACCTATGAACTTAGAATCCTTGTCAGAAACAATGCTTAAGGGAAATCCATGTATTCTAATAACCTCCTTAAAGAAGATACCTGCTATACTAGATGCATCATTGGTGCATTTACAAGGAAGAAAATGAGCCATCTTATTAAACCTATCAACCACCATAAAAACACTATCAAAACCTCTTTGGGTTCTAGGAAGCCCTAATACAAAATTCATACTTACACTCTCCCAAGGCCTATTGGGAATGGGAAGTGGTTGATAGAGCCCTATATTTGATGAAGTTCCCTTTACTCTTTGGCAGATTGTGCATCCTTTCACAACATTTCACACATCCACTTGCAACCTTAGCCAATAGCAGTACCTCCTCACTTGTTATAAGGTCTTATCAAGGCCAAAATGACCTCCAAGAATCCCACTATGTTTCTCCTTTATAATATTCTCCCTCATTGAGCATTTCAACACACACAATTGGCTTCCTTTGAACATAAAACTATTCTTCAACATAAAATCTGAGTATTCACCATGAAAAGTATTCAAATTTTGATCACAAATGTTGTATACCTCCTTAAAATATGCATCTTGATGATACATGTCTTTCAATGCATCAACCCCCATGCTTTGGAGTTGGATCTCTTGCACTACAATTTCCCTTCTACTAAGACCTTCTGCCACCTTATTTTCTTGGCCCTTCTTATGCTTTATTATGAATGTATAGGATTGTAAAGACTCCACCCACTTCATGTGCCTATGATTGAGTTTATCCTATGCATTAAAGAAACTCAAAGCCTAATTATCAGTATAGACAACAAATTCTTTAGGTAACAAGTAGTGCCTCCACTTTTTGAGGGCTTGGACCATAGAATACAATTCCAAATCATAGGAAGAATACTTCCTTTTTGCTTAATTCAGCCTTCACTGAAAAATGCATCCGGTATGCCTTCTTGGCTCAAGACAACCCCTATTTCTTGGTTACTAGCATCACATTCAATTATAAAAACCTTATCAAAATCAGGGAGCACAAGTATAGGTTGTTGTGCTACTCTCTTTTTTCAGATATTCAAACCCTTTATCAGCCTCATTGGTCCAAGAAAACTTACCCTTGTTACCTCCTTTGATGGTGTCCAATATGGGTGCACAAATTTGACTAAAGTTCCTGATGAAATTTCTATAAAAGCTTGCAAGTCCATGAAAGCTTCACATCTCCCATGGATTTTTGTGTTGACCAAGTAAGAATAGCATCCACCTTTGAATGATCGATCTTCAAAAATCACTTGGAGATGACAAATCCAAGGTACACTAGTTCTCCCTTCATAAACTCACACTTTTCCATGTTGATCAATAGCTTCTCCTCTTGTAACCTCTTCAATACCATGTCAAGGTGCTTTAAATGTTCTTCTTTAGACCTACTAAACATAAGAATATCATCTAGATAAACCACAATTAAATTTCCAATGAAAGGTCTCAATACCTCATTCATAAAGCATATAAAGGTGCTAGGGGAATTTGAAAACCCAAAGGGCATCACCAACCATTCATAGAGTCCCTCATTAGTCTTAAAAGTTGTCTTCCATTCATCATCCTCTCTAATCCTTATCTGAAAATAACTGCTTTTCAAATCAATCTTGGAAAAGTAGGATCCCCCTACTAGGCAATCCATAAGGTCCTCCATTCTTGGCATTGGGAACCTATATCTTATTGTGATCCTATTAATGGATCTTGAATTAGTGCAAAGCCTCCAATTCCCATCCTTCCTTGGTGCTAGGACAGTAGGAACAACATATGGGATTAAACTCTTTCTCACTAGCCCCTTATCCAACAAATCTTGCACTTGTCTTGCAATCTCCTCATTCTAAGAAGGCATCATCTTATATGCAGCCTTATTGGGCAATGTAGCCCCTAGAATCAGATCAATATGGTGGCTTATGTTCCTAATGGGAGTTAGGGAACTAGGTAGTTCATTTACTGTTATCTCTTTGTAGCTTTCCAACAACTCTTGGACCTCTCTCGGTGCATCTTCTTTCTTCTTTGTGGGAAGATCCATTTCACTCTTTGGCTTCATAATCAAGAAGAATCCTCTTCCTCATCCTTCCTTCAAGTTCTTCATGAACTCCTTCTCACCCACCATCAAAACACTAGTCCCTTCATGCTTTTCCTTGTCTTCTTCTATGAGAGGTGTGAGGTTGTAAGTCACCCCATCCTTCACAATGGAGTATGTATTCTTCTCTCCATCATGCTTGGCCTTCCTATCAAACTACCAAGGCCTCCCAAGTAGAAAGTGGCACACATCCATAGGGATGATGTCACATATGATCTTGTCCTTGTATGACCCAATGTTGAATTCTACCCATACTTTCTCATTCAGCAAGACCTGTTGTCCTTTACTAAGCCATAAAACTTTGTATGGGTTAGGGTGAGAAATCCTTTTCAAATTCAATTTTTCTACCATCTCAATTGAAGCAAGATTATCAGTTGATCCTAAGTCCACTAATATATTAAACACCTGACCTTGTACCTTGCAATTGATTCTGAAGAGTGCCTTCCTTTGTGGGGGTTCTTTAGGGATTGGTGCCTTGAGCAATGCTCTCCTAATCATCAAGTTCTCTCAAACTTCTGATGTGAGTTTTACTGCAGATGAGGTCACACTTTCTTCATATTCATTTACCAATTGATTCCTCCTCTCTCCAAAATGAGAGCTTGATCCTTTCCTTTCAGGGAATTTGAAGGACGGATGCCCAGGCTGGTTGCAAGTGTAACATCTCCCTATAAACTGATTGGAACTTCTCTCTCCATTAAATTTTCCTCTACCATTGGGTCTCCTACCCCTGAATTCCCCTATATTGCTTGAGTATCCACTTGATTAATTAGTATTAGACTCCTCTTGATGTTTTTGGGACAGATTTCTGCCCCCAAATCTACCTCTACCTCTACCTCTAAAATTCTTGCATCTTCCTCTATTTTGTTGCTCTTGTTTTCTTCTTATCTTCTCTTTAGTCTTATGTGTAATTTGTATGCAATCCTCCATGGTCTTGGGGATAGCCAAACTTATCTCATCTTGTATGTTGATCCTTAGGCCATTGATATACCTAGCCACTCTTCCATTCTCACTTTCTACATGATCACATCTCATACTCAACTTGAAGAATTGTTCAGTGTAGGATGAAACATCCATGTTTTTTTGCTTCAAATTTTTCCTCTTTTTGAACTCTTGCACCTCATGATCAACATGAAGGAATTGTGCCTTCAACCTATGCACCATCCTATCCCATGAGTTGACCATGGACTTACCCATCTTCACCCTTTCTCCTTGGATGAAATTCCACCATGTCAAGGCAGATCCCTTCAACTTTCTTTTGGCAAACTTCACCTTCTTGATCTCTACCATTTCTTTATATTCAAAATAGTTATTCAATGCCTCTACCCATTCCAACACTTCTTCCACATCCATCTTTCCACTGTACACTGGTAGGTCAATCTTGATGCTTGCAATGCTTTAAGGATTCTCCTCTCATGAGGGGGTATCTCTTCCCCCTGAGGGTTCTCTCCACCTTCTGTAGGTCCTTCAACCTCTAGCTCTTCTTTAGGGGAACTCTCTTTCTCCATGGCCACTCCTCTTCTTCTATTCATTTCTTGTAGGGCCTCTACCTCTTGTCTCAAGGCTTTCAACTCCTTTGTAACCACCGGTCCAGGTTGTTTTAAAGGAATGTTGTATTCCCTTCAAAAATTAGCTACAATTAGGCTTTGATAGCACTATGATGCAAAGTGGTAGGGAAAGTAAACACACAACTATGATGGAAAAGACAATCCAATTCAACGCTTCTCTCAAATACTCTTACAAGGAGTCATAAAATACATTATTCTTTAAGTGATCAGCCCCCAAACACCTAGGGTTCACAACTCAGACCACCCCCAAAGCTTGAAATCATTTGGATCATGTCACATTAGTACAAAACAAGGTTCAAAAACCCTCTAGCACTTAGGTTTCAACAAACAACTATGACTATGGTGATTTAGACCTCACTCCCTCTTAAGGCTTGTAGCCCTTACCCAGTAGGATAGTCAGAATAAAAAACACATGGAGGACTATCAAGACATCAAACCCATGGATTCAAACACCCCACATGGACCCCTACAAATTTCCAAAACCTTTCCTCTTGACTGTCAAGGAAGAACTTACAATGACCTTTACTACTGTTGCTCCAAGAGGCCTAAATCACAGACCTACACCTGGGTCTTGACTATCTTGGATCTCCCCTTCACCCCAAAGCCCAAAAAAAAACTCCTACAATATTTCCACACCTATTACCATCATTTCTAAGTTCCCCCCAAACAAATTTTCCAGAAACCAAGCAAAACACACTTTTTTGCTTGTTAATTAGGCTTGCCACGTAGAGATGTCAAGCCAAGAATCTCACAAGACTTCCTCCAATGAGCCTTCCGTTCTCCAAGAAATTGAGTAAATAATAGTACAGGCATATAACTTCCATGCCACTAGGATTTAGCAACTCTACAATGTGGGGATGGAAGAAACACCCATAATTCACTCAAAACCCTAATTTTGAGGGTTTTTAGACCACCCGAGAGTAAAATTAAGATATCTCCCTTGATAATCAACAAAATATTATTCAATTACCTATCCAACCATTATAGTCTTGGAGCATGAAACAACATGTATAGACCGTACCAAGTACAGGATCAACAATTTCTTCAAGAAAACACAGAAATCAACAAACTCTTTATTGAAAACTTCTTCCAAAATTCAAGAAAAACCTTTCCTCAACCAATAGAGGCATATATGAAGCGTTACAACATCCTCCAACATCCTCCAACTGAAATTTGAATCAGTTGGCCATTGGAAACACAAAGAGACTTCATTTTTTACTCTTTAATGCCTAATTAAGGCAATTTAGCCAACTTTCACCAACCCGCCTACAAAGATACCTCCAAATTGTGTGAAAGGAATAAAAAACTCCCCAAAATGAACAAGATGACTCCCCTTGGGTGTCTAGCTACATCAAGGCATCATTTTTGCTTAATTTTCCAAAATGCACTAGACTTACAAAGGAGGATGGAGACCTTGTTTGTACAAAAATTGGTCATCAAGACCAAAACTCCACCAAATCCCTAGGAGACCTATTAAAAAGAAATGAAATGGTCCATGAGACTTTATTCCAACATTAATAAAAGAAACAAAACATAACAAATGATTCTAGGTCCCTTAGAGCCATGGGTGCTCTTGCACCACTATCAGACACTTAATGAAGAAACATAGAAAAGAGTGGTGCCCTTGCACCAATGGGATTAATGGAACATAGGATAGAATAGTATAGATTGATGGGATGGGATAGGATGGGATAAAAAAATATAGGGTGGAAAATTTGAGGTTAATGGGATGCGATTATTAGGGAATAATGCAACATAGGGTGAATTAGGAGGTGTCTAGGGTTTGACTATATTACACGAAGTGCGAACTTGACCTGTGTGTAGCAATAATAGAGAAGAGTTATCTAAGATGAAACATGGATAAATATGGTTTAACATAGGATGATATAAAGGAACATAGGGTGGAATGTAGGGGATCATGGAACATCTAGGGTGATATAATAATGGGTACAATAAGATGGGAGTAGAAGGACATAATGACACATATCATGGACTAGAAGATATTAGTGGGATGGGCTAGTAGGGGATCATGGAAAATAGAGTGAAATATTAAATTTTAATGGTAAGGGATTAGGAAGGAATAAAGGAACAAAAAGTGAATTAGGAGAAAATAATGTGACACGATCAAGGAATACTTCAATGCAATGTTTGTTTTTCTCATTGATTTTTTAGATTTGTATATACGCAAAATTATGAAAACTAGCTAACATAGATTTACAACACCATTAATGAATAAAGGATACCTGAGTGTACATTTTTTGAGGATATGAATCACGAGGTGTGGACGAAGAAGGTGCACTAGGAAACTGTTTGAAATCCGAAGCATGTTATGAGACAAACATTCAAATATAAAATTCATATATTCAAATGCAATAATAATATCTTTAATACTAGTTTCATACATGTGGACTCATCATCAAGAATGTATAAGGGTCTGTAGGAATAGAGCATGCCTCATGAATAGTGCGACCCTAAAATTTCATCATATCAAAATTCTACTAATTTAGTTATTCTTAAATTTCAAAATATAATTTAATAAACAATATTAAACTAACTTGCTAAATTTTACCTGAGTGTCAATGTCGAATGTATCATTTAGAATATCATCTGTGAAATCCATCGCCTCTGCAATTGATGTAGGATGTGTAGCTATATCATGAGCACCCTAATAATCGTATGTGCAAACAACACCACAAGCGCCACAATGGTGGGGTGGAGCTTGGGGCCTACACATCTTCTCCACACCGGTCTCTACTAGAGGACTCACACACTGTAAAGTGGTCTAGGTGAGTGAGCCAATCGACTTCATCGTGTCCACCTCTACATTGTCCTTAATAATGGAAGGAACAACAACATGCTCCACCATGGTTCTGCCCAAGGCTCTTGGTGCCAACTATGGATTACGTCGTGCAACAGGTCTATTGTGTGTGGAGCCCCCACCTCTACCCTAAAAGACTAAGATGTCAAAATATTTTGGCATTTTATTGAGGACAAACTCGCAATAGAGTTTCCTCAAAAATTATTATGGCACCTCATGGTTATTGCATGGAGGTTGGTGAAATACCATCCACCACCACTCCCAGAATTTGTTTTTAATTAACTCATGGTGGCACCAATGGATGGGGAGCCTCCTACATGCATGAGACAAAGGTTCATTGGTTTTTGGATCTATAAATAGGCCACACAAGTCAGATTTGCTAATTTTTAGTTTTTTAACATTTGCATATGACAAACCACTAGCATAAAATTGTCTCATCTCATGCCTCTTATTTGACCAAAAATTAATTTGCTTGCTCATTTCTCCTACATGAGTTACAATTGACTTCAATGATTCAACAATCCCTCTCCTATAAGGGTGGGTTTCAGAATGCTCAGTTAATCTTGCAATTAATTTTTGAATGTCTCTTTTATTGTTTTCAATTTGATTTTGAATATTTTATTGTGTTCCTTGAGGATTCCTATGAATTGATGGAGGGGTTTTGGGTTGTTCTTGTATAGGAGGCTCTTCATGAGGGGGTGATTGTGAATTCTCAATGTTTCGAGGTGGAGATTCATTCCCTGAGAATTAGAACAAAGTTTTATTATAAAAACCTATTTAAATTTGCATTCTAAATCAAATTTGAAATAAATAGAATAAAAATACATACCACTTTGCAATCTTTGACCTCTCTGACATGTTGGCAGAATCCTCACAGAAAATGGAAAGCTAAGGATGCAAAAAATGGAAGAGATTTGGCGAGTGTGAGTTGCAGACCTGAAATCCTCTTTCTCAAGCTGTGGGTTGAAGACAAAATGAGGGTTTGAAACCCGATTTTTGGCTTTTATGTCAAATAAGCCATTTGGCGTGCACCAAATGGCTTATTTCGGGTTTTTTTAAAACTTTTTTTCAATTTGACACCTAAATTGTGTTACAGATTGGTGCACTTAGCCTTAATGTAGTTTTGTTATATTAAGTAGATAGTATTCTATTTCAGCTCGCATTGCTTCATTCTTTGAAAAATAGATCTTTGTGTGTATTAGATTATACAGTAATTGCTCAAGAAGATTGGATTATTACTTTAGTTTTCATACTATTCAAATGTATCTTGTGTGTTATGTTAAGTTAGATCCTTATATGTATTTAATATTTTGAAATTAGATCATAAGTGAATTTAATTTAACATGACATACTCAATCATAGTTTAGAATCTAGAGTAAACTAAAAACTATTTTAAATTAGATCATGGAGATATTTATTAAATATTTTTACTAAGAATATTTAATAGATCACATCGACATCTAATTCACCATAAACTCATAAAACAAAAACATGAATTCTCATATATTATATATCAAAGGTTCATGTGCATATAATGAATAATACAATGCTAATATGGCCTATGGTTGTTGGAGCCCTCAAGGCCTAGTGGTGGAATCTATCATGAAATAGTAGAATCCAAATGTGATCTACTCATGGATCTTATAACTTTGTATAGGCCCTGCACCTCTCCAACTGCTCTAGCCTCCCATATGAGTCCCTCAATGTGCTCCTTCTCTACACAGTCTCTATCTGTTTATAGTCTAGTAACCTCTCTCTTTGACGTGTTGGCATAATACTCATGGAAAATGGCAAGCTAAGGATGCAAACAATGGAAGTGATTTAGTGAGCACGAGTTGCAGATCTGAAATCCTCTTCCTCAAGCTATGGGTTGAAGGAAAAATGAGGGTTTGAAACCCGATTTTTGGATTTTATGCTTATTTCGGGTTTTTTTGAACTTTTTTCAATTTGGCACCTAAATTGAGACATAGATTGGTGCACTTACCTATAAATGGAGCTATCATAAAATATAATTCCAAACCATAAAGAGATCAATCAACCATTAAGTTGATTAAAAAAAAACTTTAACTTCTTCTGCACTTGTCAGTCAGGCGTGGCTTTAAAGCCTTTCAAGTTTTCTTTCAATTCGGTATGCATATTGAAGCTCATTTACAAAGTAGTTGGGATCAACTAAAACAAAAATCTTGACTAATTTACTCGAAAATAACTAAGGAAACAAAAACTGAGACATAGACACGTGATTTGCACAAGAACCAAAACACATAGTTGAATGAGAATAGTAAATAATATGCCTCTATGATGACTAAAGAAGGCTCCAATTTAATCATGAATTTGTACCCAGACATGATATAACTAGTCTCAATGGATAGAGACAATGGTAGTAACACAACAACGTATAAATAAAGAAAGAAAATTTTACAAAACAAGTTGCAAGTAAATCTGATATTATGATAGAGCCATTGTTGGCCCTCCTTCTAGCGCCCTTTTGTAGATGCTAAAATCTTCAAAAAGGCTTAAACTATCCCACATATTAGTTAGTTTAAATCAACAAACTTAACATCCCTATGAAATATTGAATCATGTCAAATATGTCTAAACAAAACTCTAAAAGACCAAAGAAACAAATTTGAAAGCATACAAAAACATGTTCATACCTATCCCATAGTGGATTGGTGCACCTTTGATATGAAAGGGAGCCCTTTCCCAATCCTTGATAAGCTTCAAGATGACAATGAACAAGAGATGCAAAATGATGAACTCAAAATGCCTAAATAAGGATACTCAAAGTATGGATGAAAATGAAGGAAGAAGTGTCATGAATTTATAGATTCAAGGTTGGAAGATTGAAGGATTTGGATGAATGTGGGAAAAAATACCAACCGATGAGAGATGGTCACTTGTCCACATGTGATTGGAGGAGGAATGAGCACATTTTGGAGATTGTGCAAGTAAATGAAGTTAGGTAGCAATTATTTTTTTAGTGGCTAATATTCATCAATTGGCTAATAGTTGAAATTCGGGAATCCAAAATTGGCTAATAGTTTGAGCTATAACATGACTTGAATCACCACATTTTTACAAAAAATTATTATAGTATTATTTAAATAGCCAAATAATTTATTTTATTAAAAAATTTAACTCAAAAATTCACCACAATATTTGATACATGACTAGATCAGATTCGCCTAAATTTTATAAATTATAGTAGAAATATTTCTTAATTCGCCAATACTATATATCATAATTATTAGTTTCATTAGGACCATTTGTCTAATATTTAGTTTCAACCATTGATTTATAATATAATCGAATGTCCCTTGTTGTATTCCAGAAGGTAAAATGCACCCATGATCTATAATGCTCATGGGCCCCACAATTTTGGGTCTCATGAGCATTATAGATTTTGTGTAGATTTTCCCTTACAAAGTATGAGGGTCATTAGACCAATGATCTAAAATAAATTTTGAGCCCCATGAGAATTACAAATCATGGGTACATTTTACCTTACAGAATACAATGAGAGGCATTATATTATATTTTAAAACAATGGTGGAAAGTAAATATTATATTCTACCCCTTCAATCCATCAATAATTTCCACCCTAGATAGGATGGATTCACCATCATAATTAATGCATTTTCCTATAATTTTTCAAAGTTCGCCAAAATTTTCTACAAAATTTTAGTGATGTAAAAAAAATCGCCAATAAAATTAATATTTTTTTCGAAAAAAAGGAAAGATTCGCCAATAGAAATTAATTTTTTTCCTAATAAAATGAAATATTCGCCAAGATTTTATATCTTTTTTGAGGGGGGTTTCTTAAAGTTATGACTGTTAGGTGGGTTTGAAATTTAAAAACAACTTTAAATGCATATGGTTGAGAGATTTTGGGGGGGAATTTTTTTGCACAAGAAGACAAGAAAGTCAACAAATGGAGTTAATGAGGGAATATTCCTTGGGAATATGCCTTCTGAGGGAAAATAGAGATAATTAGATAATGAATTAAAATGAATTTCATGTGCAAGTGGGTGGGTTAGTTAAGGGTTTAGGTTTGACTCAGGTTGAGTCAAAAGCTAGAGAATGGTAATTATGATTATGAGTTAATTAATTCAGATTAATTATCTTGGAAGATTTTAGGGGTTTTGATATTTGATTTAAATCATTTTGATTTATTGAATCAAATAAGAAGACCTTTAGGAATTAATTACATAATTTGATTTATTTAATTAAGTATGATGAAGCTTAGTGAATTAATTAAATAAATTGATTTATTTGATTAATAGAGGAAATGTTTTTAATTGAGTGGGATTATATACATTGTGTTAGTTGATTATTTTAATGTCTACACAAAGGGACTGATAAAGTTAGATCGGTGAAGCTCTAGATGCTTCGAAAAAATTTTGAGACTATCCAAATGAAGGATAGTGAGTCTATCTCATACTTTCACATAAGAATCTCTAGTTCAATAAACCAGTTGAGGGTGAATGGAGAATCCATGGAAGAGAAAAGGATTGTAGAGAGAATACTCAGAAGTTTACCCATAAAGTTTGAGGCAGTTGTGATTTTCATTGAAGAGGCAAAGGACCTCTCAACATTGTCTGTTGATGAGTTGACGGGTTCTCTACAAACCCATGAGAAACATCTAAATAGGTTTGCAAGTTCTCCCCATGAGGAAGCATTCAAAATACAAGCCAATACAAGAGGCAAGGGAGAGTTAGAAATAGCTTCGGACATGGTAGAGGTAGATTTGGACATGGAAGGGCTAGAGAAGATAGCATAGGATGAGCACACAACCAAGAGGGAGCAAGCAACTCTCAGTCCAACTCTAGACAAGCCAAGAAGAACAAAAACTCAAGTCAGAAGTCTGAAAAGAGAAATATTGAATGTTATTATTGTCATAAGTTTGGGCATTATGCAAGTGAGCACTCGAAAAAGATAAGAGATCAGTCTAAGAAAATTGTAAATGTGGTTGATGAAAAATTGGTTGAAGGTTATCAACAAAAGGCCTTCATCACGTGCAAAATTTTTGAGAAAGGAAGTGATGAGATATGGTTTTTAAATACACTGGTTGTAGCAACCACATGAGTGGTAATGAAAGTTTATTTTCTTTCATTCATAAAAATGTTAAGTCTGAAATAAAAATGGGGAACAATGAAATAGTTCCAATTGTGGGAAAAGGTTCTATTTTGTTTTGCACCAAGCAAGGAGAGAAGAAGGAGATTGACAATGTGTATTTTTTCCCTAGTATAAAGCACAATCTCATGAGTATTGGAAAGTTGATCCAGAAAAAATGGTGAATAAGGAAATAGTTCCAATTGTGGGCAAAGGGTCTATTTTGTTTCACACCAAGCAAGGTGAGAAGAAGGAGATTGACAATGTTTATTTTTCCCTGCTATAAAGCACAATCTCATGAGTATTGGAAAGATAATCCAGAAAGGATACAAAGTGTTGATCAAAAAGGGTGAATGCATTATTTATGAGGATGGAAGTAAGAAAATAATTGCAACAGTGCAAATGAAAAGGAATGGGATGTTTCCTTTGAGGCTAGAAAGGTGTTTCTCAGCTCAGTCTATAGTTATAGGCAAATATATAGTAGTATAGCAGCAAGCAGTCTTCAAGATAGTCATTTAAGAACATTTCAAGCTTTGGCATATTAGGTATGGACACTTAGGCTATGGTGGTTTAAATATTTTTTTTTGAGAAGGGAATGGTTGGAGGTTTACCAACCATAGTAGAGCCTAGTGGTAGATGTGAAGCTTGTATTTTAGGCAAGCAACATAGGAATCTCTTTCAATCAACCAATTCTAGAAGGGAAAGAGCACCATTGGAGCTGGTGCACATGGATTTGTGTGGAAACAATAGTGTATTTGATAAATATAAGTTTTAAAAAGGTAGTTTCTAACAAAATTCCATGAGAGGCATGGACAAAATGCAAGTGGATAGTTGAGCACTTGAGAGTGTTTAGGTGTGTTTCATATGCACTTGTGCCAAAAGAGAAGAGAAAAAATTTGGATGAAAAGGGTGAGAAGTGTGTCTTCATGGGCTATAGTGAAGAGCCCAAATCCTATAGGTTGTATAACCTAGTCACCAAGAAAAATGTTATTAATAGAGATGTGGAGTTCTTAGAGGATGAGTTATGGCATAACTTGATAGATCTTGACATCTCTGGACCGCTCCTGATAGCTCTGACCGAAGAAGGAAAAGGAACTAAAGTGTAGTAAGATGGTGTTATGGAGTTTGCAGTCACTCCTGATAGATCCAGACCAACTCTAGACTGCTTCACACCACTTCAGACCAGCTTTGGATTGCTCTAAACCACTACATAGACATAGACAAAGAGCTCCTGACAGCTCCAAACTAGGTCTGCTAAGAAAAGTAGTAATAGTAGTGAAATTTCAAACCCCACTCTCACCTCCCTAATGCTAAGAAAGAACAAGATTCTAAGGGAGATCTACCAAAATGAAAGGTATGATGAAGAGTTTGATGAAAGTATGAATTTTGCATTATTTTCTCATAGTGATCCAATTTATTTTGAGGATGTTATGAAAGAAAATACATGGTGTGAAGCCATGGATGAGGAGATAGATGCAATAGAGAAGAATAGAACATGGGAGCTAACTAATTTTCCTCACAACAAGCAAGTTATTGGAGTGAAAATGGTTTATAAGACCAAAAGAAGTGTCGATGGAAGAATAGAGATGCATAAGGCAAGATTAGTTGTCAAGAGATACAAACAACAATTTGGGAGAGATTATGATGAGAAATATGCTCCAGTTGCAAGGATGGAAACTATGCAGGCAGTCATAGCAATTACAGCCCAACACAAGTGGAAGGTGTTTCAAATGGATGTGAAGTCTACTTTTTTGAATGGAGTGTTGAAAGAGGAAGTGTATGTGGAGCAGCCACCTAGTTATGAAGTTTCAAGTCAAGAAAAAAAAGTATATAGGTTGAAGAAATCTCTTTTATGGGCTGAAGCAAGCACCACGGGCATGGTACAACAATGTTAACTCATATTTATTGAACAATGGCTTCAACAAAAGTGATGTTAAGCCCACTCTTTACATCAAGGTAGTTGATGGTAAGATCTTAAATATTGTCTTATATGTTGATGATTTAGTTTTCACTAGGTATAATGATTTCCTCATTGTTGATTTTAAAGAGGCCATGAAAAGAGAGTTTGAAGTGACAGACTTAGGTATTTTGAGGTATTTTTCTAGGCATAAAAGTAATTTACAAATGCACGATGCTATATTTATCTCTCAAGAAAAGTATGCAGCAAAGATTTTGAAGAGGTTTAGGATGCAATATAGCAAGCCTTTCCCAGCACCAAGAGTCATAGGTTTGAAGTTGAGAAAGGAAGATTGCAGTAGCAATGTGAATCCAACCATGTATAAAAGTTTGGTTGGAAGTTTAATATATTTAACAACAACTATGCCTAATATAGTGCATACTGTAAATCTGATTTCCAGATTTATGGAGACTCCAAGGAGACATGTTGGCAAGAAGGTACAAGAATCTTGAGGCATGTGAATGGAACCAAAGGATATGGTATTCTGTATAGTGCATAAAATGAGTTTGGGCTAGTTGGATACATGAATAGTGATTGGGCAAGGAGTGTGGATGATAGAAAGAGCACATCTGGATATGTGTTTCATTTGGGATCAGGAGTCATTTTATGGGCTTCCAAGAAACAACCTATAGTTTCCAGGTGTACAACTGAGGCTGGGTATATAGCAGCAAGTGTAGCAACATACCAAGCTATTTGGCTAAGGAGGACCTTAGAAAATTTGAAGGAAGAAAAAAAAAATGGAACAACTATATTTTGTGACAATGTTTCATCACTAGCTTTGACAAAGAATCCATTTATTCATGGAAGAAGAAAGAACATTGAAATTAGGTATTATTTCATAAGAGAATTGATTGAGAAAAGTGAAATCAAAATGAAATTTTGTAGGTTTGAGCAATAGCTTGGAAATATTTTAACCAAACCTTTGAGTAGAGAATCCTTTGAATGCCTAAGAGATAAGCTTGGTATAAAGGAATGTGTCAGAACTTCAATTCTAGAAAACTCAAAAAAGTGCTAGTGCATCAGAACTTTAGTTTTGGAAACTGAAAAAAGTGCCAAAAATTAGAACTGGTGCAAATAGGTTTGCTTCAAAAATTTTGAATGATGTTGTTTGAAGGCTTAGTCAAAGGCGGGTGCTAGAAATATTTATTACCTAAGCCCTTTTCTTTTCTCATGTTAACTCCCTAGCTATCACCTACATGTCAAGACCTTCAATGACAAGTTTCTTTTGGGATTTTCATCCCTATCCTACTTCTAACAACTCTAGAATTTAATGTGGTAGGTGAATTCAAATTTTGAGGGAATTTTTTTTGAATAGATAAAAGGAATGAATGAATATACTTAGTTAGCTTTTGCATTAAAAAAACATAGTAGAATTTTGGACATAATAATATACCAAGTGATTTGCAAGAAAGTGAAGTTGTAGCAGCAACATAGAATGTTTTGTGTAAGGAGTAGCTAATAGCTCTGAATTTCTTTGAGTTTGTAGGGAGAAAAAAACAGCTCCAGATCATTCAATGTAGAAGAAGTAAAGAGAGCTTCGAGAAACTTTTGATTGCTCAGTGTGTGTGTTCAGCTCGAGATTGTTGTAAATCAATTTTGTTATCAATATTTTATAATTTCAAGTTTAAGAATCATTTTGTAATTGTTATTTTTTGGTTAGTAGAAGAAGCAACTTTGCATGCCTAGCTATGTGTCTCCAATCTGTCTTTTTTTTTATTATTCTGCATTTTTTTTTATATTCCTAGTTGATTGGGAAACAAAGCAACAACTCTGTGTCTATTTTTTAATGTCAAGTTTTTTTTTACAATCAACACCTACCCAAATGTTCTAGATGTCAATGCATTTTGTTTATAAATTCCACAATCAAAACATCCAAGGCATTTCAACTCTCATTTATGTCCATTGGAAATGACCTTGTATCTTGAGTTTCGAGACTACCGTGCAAGTTGTAGTTTTAAGTTACATTTTGTAAAATAAGTTTGAAGCCCAAATTCAAACTGGGACTATGTATGTATTTCTCAATTTTTTTACATTTTATAGAAAGACTTTCATAGAGGAGAGGGGATTATAGTGGAGCACCTTATTTTTGGAGGTGCACATGGATCAAAACCAAAATATAAAATTTCCACACGTATTTCACATTTAGGTGGACCCATCTTTTTTGTTTTTAGTCAATTAGACTAAACCTACCACATGTTATGCACCAATTGATCCAATGATTTTACGAAGTTCCCATTTAGAAGGTTGACCAATCATTAATTAGGTCCACCCTTAAATTTTATGTGGTGGGGACTTGGTAGTGGATCAAATAGACATGTGATAGCCAAAAAATTCACCACCTTGAATGTCCACTTTGTCACATTTATCGAGCACCATCTCCTCAATCCCTTCCATCTAGCAACTTGCACTGTGCATCCCTTCCCATTTACTCAGCCTAAATGGCATGTAATTTGATGGTCTTAGATCATTCAATGCTACCAAACCTCATTCATCATGCTGATTTTCACGCCTTTCCTACATGCAAGTTATGGAATCTTTGTTGTCATAGGCACTACTACATGTTCAACTCCACACTCTGCAACCATCCTTCGACATTGATACATGTTTGGCTCTGCTCATTTTTCTTGGGATACTTGGTGATTGTATGAGGATTATTTTTGTCTTAATTTCAAACATTTATCACATCCTCCATTCGATGTTGAACCACCAAAATGAAGATATATGCAAAAAGGGAAAGAGGATTCCCCTTACTAGGCCCATATGGTTTTTCACCTAAAAGAGCACTTGGTTAGAAGAATGGCACTCTTTCCACTTGATCATATGCCTTTTTGGTGAGTTCATTCAAAGGGGGATTGATTGGGGGATTGTGAGGTGATCTGTGTGGAATGCCCTAAATTATGGAAAACACATAATGATATGCAAATATGTAGAAGATAATCTAGGAAATATAAATTTGACTAAAATAGAAAGCTGGAGATAAAAAAGGTGTGCACCTGGAAAATTGTAGAGGCTAGGGATGCTAGTGAATTTGATGCAAAATCTAAAAGGGACACTTGTGCCAATCTGGGTGACCTAGTCCCAGATTTGAGAAAACCGGTCAGAAGCCTGTTTCAACCAAAAGGGTATCCATATCTACCAAAATCCCTAAAAAATAGGCTTAGAGGGACTAGGTCACCATTGTTGGTGACTTAGTCCTCTTCTGACTTTATTAAAACCAAAAGATGGAATCTAAAGCCCTTGGTGTGTGTTTTTTGCCTCTCCAAGTGTCCGGTCCTAAAAGTGAAGATTTTGATCTGTGGGTGTCCTCCAAGCTTCAACTAGGGTTTCTTCAACCTTGAAGAGCTTGAACAAGTTGTTGAATGATCTTCCACCTTGGTTCTTTTCCAAATCTTCCTACAAGACCTACAAATCACACTAAGAGGAAAAAATTGTTGATTGTTAGGGATTAAGGGTTTCCTTACTCAAACCCTTTTTGAGTAATCAAACCAAGATGATGAAATGAAGCATGAAAAAAAGGAGTGATAGAGTTTACCTTGCCATGATGATTGATCTTGATTTGTAGCAATGGAGGATTCAACCCTTGAATGCTTCTTGAGATATTCCTTGCTTGACTTGGAATGCTCAAACCCTAGCTTGCTTGAGAAGAAGAAGAGATGAGAGATAAGAGGAGTGTGACTTGAGTGATGCATAATGATGAATTAGGGTTTTGAGGCTTATTTATATAATCTGTGCCCTAATTTTCTTGAAATAGCACCATACAGGTTGACCTTAGGGTTTTGGAGATAAAATATCAAAAGAAAACTAAGTTAAAAATGAATTTTATGCCCCATGGGACTAGGTTGCCCAAGGTGGTGACCTAGTCCACCTGGGCATTTTCATTGGTTTTCAGGGATTTAAGTGTGATTTTTTTTTTGCTGGGATTGTCTCACAAAACACACTAAAATAAGGCATGCATGTTCATTAAGGGGTCATTGTAGAATGAGAAGGGGTTGATTTAGTGATGACAAGCCTTGGAAAGTGTGAAAATGTATTGCAACACCTTACAACATTTTGGCACATGGCTTGGAGAGGGGTAAAAAGTGGTTGAAAAAGGTCCAAAATCCATAGGCAAGGGTCCAAATGAGTGAAAAGTTTAAAAGGCTACACTTTTTGGCGACATAGATGCAAGTGAGGTTTTTAACCTCACTAAGCCTATACCATTGTCCATTTTTTGTTGGTGTTTCTTTCATCAAATTATTTTTTCAATTTCTTCAAATACTTTGCATGTTATTACATCTCTATTTGGTAAGATGAAGGGTATGATAAGTTGTCGGTGTCTACGAAATGAATATTTATTAGTTTTGAATAGTTATTTCTACTGTTAAAGTTATGTTGGTTTTTGGGTGCTTTGAGATTGTGTGTTCTTAAATGTGGTTAATTTAACAAGGAAAGAATTATTTTTTTCAAGCATCACCATAAATTTTTAAAGGATTTTCAATCTCCAAATTGGTTTTTTGTTTGTTCTAATATTGGGTTTCTGATATTATGAAAAATAAAAGATTAGGATTTCATTTGTATTCATTTTCACATATTCTTGGCATGAATTTATATTATTTTATTTTTCATTTCACAATTATTGAATGCACAATTCTTGATGTAGCTCAAGAAAGGTGAGCCTTATCAGGCTAACCTATCTTGCAGCAATTACTCCAAAACAAGAGGAAATTTGAAAATAGTGAAAAGTATTACAAAACATAATTATTATTGCATTCACATTTTCCAATTTCAATTCATCAACACATTACATTTACATGTCCACTACAGGAATCTGCTACATAACCCGTACATTCCCCAACCTTTGTTCTGCTTGAACCCTATGTTTTGTGCTTTTCCCATTCTGCATCCAACCTTCGACCTTCCCACTTTTTGGGCCTCTTCTTTGCAATTTGTGCTAAATTCAAATTTATTCAACTGTTTCCTTTCTAGTATCTACTTTGAATTTTCACCCTCAATGTGATCATAGATCTATAGTTTCCCAAGCATCACACAAGCCCACCATACCCTTTCCATAACTGTTGTAGGGTAGCAAATTCAACTAGCCAAAACCATCCCATAATACTGCAACCATTCATAGAAATGACCATGGGGTTGTGGTTCAATCCTTGCATTACTACACATTGTCAGTTGTTCTGCTACGGGGTAGCAGTTCCCACAATGTCACATGCCTACAAATACCTTACCACAAGTTAGCAGTTAAATTCCTGCATTACCACACGCCATCAAATACTCTTCCATGGGGTAACGATAAGAGTTGAAATGAATAGAATTCTTACCTTTAGGAGTGCAAAAAAGATACCTCGTGAACCAAAACGAAAATTCCTAAAAAATAAAATGATAGCAATTTTTTTTGGGTGATGAGGATTTCCCATATGCCCAAGATGCTCCTACATCAGTCCTTCATTTTCACAAGTACTGACTATGAAGTATTTGGTATCTTTGTTTTTACTGTTACCCTTGATCTATCTTGTCTTAGTGTTCAATATATTTCAATCTTATGGTGGTATGTTTGGTGATATATAAAAAGATAGATACATATATACATTTATAGAAAAATAGAAATATATTTGATTTCATTTGTTCATTTTAGTTGCATACATTTGTTCATATATTCAATCTACCAATTAGGAAAATCATGTCTTCTTCAAGTTCTAAAGTCATATGTACTGACAAAACTAAACATGTACCATATATGTGTAGATAGATAGACTAAACAAAACACATTTACATAGATATATAGATATGTAGTCCTCTCTTTTTTTTAATTTATCTTCATCTAAGTCATTTACATATTTTTGTATATTTTGTCTGCCAATTACCCAAATTCAATATTGTTTCACTTTTTAAATCATATATATAGATATTATTCATCTCTTTGTTTTCATGTGTTCTTCTTTTCATTCATATACATATGTTGGTATATTCGATCCACCAATTAGGGAAATTGTGTAGATAGATAAACCAAAAATATGTATACATAGATATATAGATTTAAAAACATATGCAAATAGATATATAAATATATGAACATATGTATATATAAATATATACATATGTTCGTATATTATGGGTGGAAATTAACCAAATGCAGTCTTGTTTCATTTTCTAAGACATATATAAATAGATATATAGATAGATTTTGTCATCTTTTTGTTTTTATTTGTTTTTTATTTCAGTCATATACATATGTTGGTATTTTCAATCTACCAATTAGGGAAATTGTGTTTTCTTTAATTTTTGAAGTCATATTTTTTAATATATTCATAAATGACTATACCAACATATGTATATGACTGAAATATACCAACATATGTATGTATCTGAATGAAGAAAAAATTAAAAAAATGAATTAAAATTTATGTTATATATTTATATATATCTAAATATCTATATATTTGTGTTTGGTATGTGTAACTATATATACCGATATATAATAACATATGTATATGAGTGAAATGAGGAACAAATTAAAACAAATAAATTGTATGACTTATGTTATATATATTCTACATAACTATATAATACCAACATATCTGTATATGATTGAAATGAAGAACAAATTAAAATAAACAAATATATATATATATATATATATATATATATATATATATATTGATTGGTCTATGTAACTATATCTACCAACATATGTATATGACTGAAATGAAGAACAAATTAAGGCAATAATATTATTGTTTTTGAAATATACATGTATGTATGTATCTTTTGTTTGGTCTATGTAACTATAGATATATGTATGCCTTTAGAAATTGTACAAAACACAATTTTTCTAACTAGCCATCAACACATGTATATGACTGAAACAAAGAACAAATGAAAATAAAGAGATGAATATACATGTATAGCTATCTATTTATATTTGTATGTATCTACACTACTCATATATCTATAGCTCACTTTTTTATATATAAGTGAAACAAGGCTGAACATAGCAAACTACCAGACGTAATATACAAACATATGTATATGACTGAGATGAAGATGAAATTAAAACAAAGAGAGGACTCCATATCTATATATCTATGTATATATCTATCAACCTATATATCTATGTACATTTATTTTTTTGGTCTATCTATCTACATATATTTATATGCATTTTGTGCTATAAGTGCATAAGATCAAGTATTTTTAGTTATATTTTTTATGCCTGTCATTGTCTAGCTATTCTATATGATGTGATTGTGTAATCTAGTCCATAACCTACTTATTTTAGCCAAATGGGTACCCGGATCCACATAAACCTCTATAAAATATGCACTTTGGGTCTAGGTCACCACAACTGGTGGGAATGTCCCTTTTGTCTTTTCTGAGAATTTGAAGGTGGAAACGGGGGTTCTTGATCTACACTTTTTTCTCCTCCAAGTGTTCAAACCAGAAACTTTGATTTTCAACCTGTAAGTGTCTTCTACATTACAACTAGGGTTTCTTCAACCTTAGTGAGCTTGGATAATTTGTTGGATGATCTTCCACCTAAAAAATATCAAAATCTACAGCACACACACAAAGAAGGAGAAAATGATTAGGGTTAGAGAATAGGGGTTTGCTTTAGTCAAACCCCATTTTGATAATCAAATCTATATGAAATGTAATGAAAGGAATGAAAGATTAAATGATAAATAAAATACAAACTCTTATCGAATCCTTTGTTGAAGATGTCTGCAACATGTATGAATCAACTCCAATGGAAAATGCCTGAAGTTCCTTGTGCTTGGATGCTTTCTTGGGAATTTATGGATACAAGAGTGCTTGTCAAGAGGAGTGAAGGTGAAAAATGAGCCAAAAAGAGGAAGAAGAGAAAAATGAGGATGAAAACCCTTATTTGTACATGAAAAACCCTACTTTTCTCAAAAATGACTTATGATAGGCCGACCTTAGGGTTTTGGGGGGAAATTCTCACAAGTTTTATGTTTTAATTTTGAATTTTATGCCTAAAAGGACTAGACCACCCAAAGTGGCGACCTAGTCCACTTGGGAAAATCCAAGCGGTGGTCAAGAATTTAATGATGATTAACAATGTTTATTAGCTTTGCCTCTCAAAACACACTTTAATCGGGCCTAAAAGTACATTAAGGGGATAAAATTAGCATTGAAAAGGGTTAATTTAGGGTGATAAGCCTAGATAAGTGTGAAAATGCATCACAACACTATGTCATAAGGCTTAGGAAGATGTAAGAAGGTGTTGTTTATGTGTATTATGTTTAAAGGGTTTTAGAAAAGTGAGGAAATGGGTTACAACACTTCACAACACCTTAGTAAAACACCATTAGGTCCTTGATGAATTGCAAGCTTACAAGACTGAATCAGAGTAAAACAAGGCAAAATCCAATGGAAAAGGCCAAAATGAGTGAAAAAGTGCCAAGGTATACATGTTTTGGCGACACAGTATGTATGTCATAGTATATGCAAACAACATTGATACATACTGATCCCTATGTTTATTTTGTCAGGACATTCTTGGAATGATAATTTGTATTTTAACTGTTATATGGAACATTGATGCCACCATTGATTGCAGTGATGGAGAATGTATGTTCTTGGTTGGTTGTTTTGCAAGAACATAGACTATTTTCGAAATTATTTATAAAGAGTTTTCCAAATGTGCCTTTTTTATATTATTTGTTTTTACTCATATTGTTAATGTCTCCACAGAAAAAATGAAAGATTAAAAAATTGAAATAAAAAATTGGGAATAAAGCTCCTCAGCCTTTGTTGCTTTAATTGAACCTTTGGCCCTTGTGTTTCTCTCACATAGAGCTCGTAGCCAGTCATCGACATTGCAGCTCTCACCTTTTTAAAGAGCATCCCCAACAATTTTGGTGGACTCTAGCTCTCCCCAGGCTACTGGACAACCCTCAGGCACCAATCTCGTAAGTTTGTTCCTTGTTTTTTTTTCTGCTAAGAATTATATTGGCTCTTTGTCATGTGAATCTAGCGATCTATGAAAATGCTTTCCTTGAATTACCTGTGCTTGTAATATATAGTTTGAATTATTTATATTTGAGCTATTTATGTGTCCTTCACCTTTTTCTTTGCTAGCCATTTGGGAGTAGCCTATGTGTAGCTATTTATGTGTCTTTCATTTTATTAGAGTTCCATAAAACTTCATTTTTGTTATAATATTTCCCATGTAACGTTCAATCATTATTGTGGTCTGCTTACTGCACAATACTTTTGTGATTTAGCATGAGTCTACCTACACATATATATCTACATTTATACTTGTTGATACATGTAATTGCATTTAAACTTATAAAAAACACACACAAAGATATATATATATTTATACGTACATGCATTGACAAGTATAGGTGTGGATTACTATGTATGTTCTGCAACTTAAGCTACAGCTTTGCACTGAACAATTCCTTATTAAAAATAACATAAACTACTCAATTAGTGTGCTAAGTTTTGAATGCAACCTATTATTGCAACCATCACCAATATATGTAGCCCATACATGAAGTAATGTTGTCATCACAAGTGGTGCCAAGTGATGTTTATTTCCTCTTCTCAGGAAACAAACACATGTATCTAGATTTAAACTTATCTATATTTGTTCTTGCATCTATTGATAGGTTTTTGTTGAAAAAATAATTTTCCAGGTCTTTGTTGAAACCATCATTGTTTCATTTAAGGCTTTCATTTTATGGTGATGGTTGCAACACTGTACAATTTATGTTGTTTTCTACAAGGTATTGTTGATTTTTTTTATCTATCTTTGGCTACAACCTAAAGCTATAGAACAAAAGTCAGCAATGCCTTTTTATAAATAATACAAATTATTTAATTTCTTTGGTAGCTTTAGAATGCTAAATATTATTGTGGTTGTATATGTGGACTATTTTATTGCTTTGCAACTATCGCCACTACATGGAAACCATAAATGAAATAATATGTTCAAATTTATGCAACAACAATCAACAATTCATATATATGTGCATCTAACTTTATATATATATATATATATATACATATATTGGTGCATCTTTTGTTTCGGAGCTACATATATATGTATTGCATGCCTTGGATGCATATGTAGGAATCTATTGCTTGAAAATATACAAACACAAAAAGTATGTGTTTCTTTTGTTGCGTTCCATTTGTCTTTTGTTGTGTGCAGATATGTATGCATGTGAAATTAGATGTAACAAGATTCATATATATTACTCACCATGTTTATTATTTCGGGAGTTTGAAGTTATGCACCTTTTTAGTTATTATTTCTTTTAGCCTCAAAAAATGAGTTGTTAGAATGATAGGTTGTATAGTAAGTGTAATAAGGAACATTGATTTCACCATTGATCAGAGTGGTGGATGATGTATATTCTTTCTTAGGGTTTTGCGAGATCCTATGGGGCTCCATGACCCAATAAGGCATGGTGGAGAGTAGGCCTTCTTTTTTTGTTATTCATTTAAGTTTCCCTATGTGTAGATATGTATGTTTGTGAAATTAGAGACGAACAACATTCATCCCTATGTGCAGATATGTATGTATGTGAAATTAGATGCACACAACATTTATATATACTCCTTCCTAGATTCTTATTCTTTTCATAAGATAATTAGGATTTTTTTTTAGGCCTATCCTTAAAATTCTCCACAAAAAATTATTGTTACTTGGCATGGTTTTTCTCTATGTCCATTCATCCAAAATTGTTGCAACCATTGACAAAATAATGGGTACATATGTTTCGATTGACGGTTATAGTTTTCCTATTTGAGAGAAACATAGTGCATTTATTGAAATTGTTCTTGTTTTTCATAGTAATAAAACAGTTTATTCTATTATCCATAAAGACATTTCTTTATGTTGATTGTTGTTTTGTGGTCTTGAATAAATTATTTGATCTATGGTTTCTATCTAGAGGGAATGGTTGGAAAGTGATAATATAGTTCATGTTCTTCACAATAAGGCATTGTTGGTTGTTTTTGTATGGCTTCAAGGATAGTTTTTATTTGTCTAGGCCTCAATAAGGATTTCATCAATGTTTCATCTAAAACTTAATATACAACATCCCATTGTAATGAATCCTTAATGAGGTTTAGACAAATAACAACTATCCTTCAAGGAGAACTTGGACTATTTTATTATTTTGTAAAATTGTCACCATAGAGGAACCATATAGCAATTAAGGGTTATTCCAACAAGCATCTAATTTTGATGGCCTTCTCTATTGATGTGCCAAACTCTTTTATTTATTTTTATAAAAAATTGCCACCTTTTTCCTAACCGAAAACCGGGTGCCAGAAGGCTTAAAAACTAGGAAGGCTAATGAAAATTCTAGCCAAAGTTCACACACAATAGGGGAAAACCACACAATTGGAGGTTTCCAAAAAAAATTCATTTGATGTCTGTAGTTTTAATCTTCTTGTGTTGGGGGTGAAGCCACAATAGTGCTTTACAATTCCAGTGAGTAGGGAAAACCCACAAAAATGACCCCTTGCCAAAAAGTGTGATTTTGGGGATTCGTACGAACCAGGGTTTGAGCGAACCCATTCCCTAGTTTCTCACCCAAAAACCAAATAAAAATTTATTATGTGAGGTGGTTCACTCGAACCCCCCTTATCCCTCATTCTACCCCTTAGACACAAAAAAACCTAATTTTTTTCACTTTGAAGCTCAGTTTGAACATGAAAATGGTGGAGACTTCACAAACCCAACTAGAATCAAGTAGTCCTCGAAACAAGCTATCCAACAAATATAATTTTGATATGTTTTAATTTTATTATGTATTTATTTTTTTAGTTTTATTAAATATAGGTTTTTCACCGAAAATGAAGGTCTATGTTCTGCACATGTGGAAAAATAGCAGATTATCAAAAAAAAAATTGAAAAATACGAGTGCACCAAATATTGAAGTCCTTGATCCAACAAAAAAAAATTGAATTTCGATATTTAAAAAATTTTTACGTGTTATACGGTCGTGCTATATCTGAATTGTAGTTGGTTTGACTTCGAATCTTGATTAAAGAAAAATAATTCAATAAAAAACTATTTAACCAAGTGTAAGCACTAGATATCGGAGTTACAAATCTAAATTTGAAAGAATTAGAATTTTATCCTCCATGGAAAAATAGTTATGCGTTATACAATGTGTGTCGCTTTTTAAAAATGCTATTTTTTGAAGAAAAAAAAAACACTTTTCATAGGAGATGGAAAACGAAGTGCAATCTTATTCCAAAAATTTTGAAAAAAATATTTTTAGAGTTTGTACAAAAAAAATGTGATGAGACTCTAGTTTGCATCATCTTCAAATTCCTCACAGTTTAGCCGCTATAGGTGCTCAAATGTGAAGATTTAGTTAAAAATAATAATTTTAGTGTCCACTTTGGCCAAAAATTGTAAACCACTATTGTGGGATCACCCTTGGATGAGTGTAGAGTATATTGTTGCTACATGTGGGTTACTAAAGTTAGATCAATGATGGCATCAATGATCCATATAACACTTAAAATATAACTTATCATTCCAAGAATGTCCCAACAGAATAAACATAGGGATCACTATGTATCAATGTTGTTTGTATGTACTATGACATACATACATATTTTCACATAGCGAAAATACATTGTCCATCACTGCGATCAATCTTGACATCAAACAAAAAATCATAGTAACAAACCTATGCAAAAATATAGTCTTCTCTCAACAACAACTTATTGAAAATAAAACAATATAGCCTTTTCAATAGTCTCTTATCGAAAATGAAATAGTATACCCTAAACTAGAGAATAATAATCAGCAATGCCTTATTAAATCAATTTTGTTTGCATCTTCTATGACATACATACATATCTATACATAGGGGACATACATTGTCCATCACTATTATCAATAGTTCCATTACCAAGACTTTTATATTTCTTTTTCCATCATTACCCCATGTATAAAATACAAATAAGCCTGCAACCACCTTCATAGAAACTTCACAATGGATGGTCGAACTTGCACCTTCAGAGAAACTTTCCCTCCTAGCATCTACATTAACTATTGTATGGTTTTTATGTAGTGGTGATGATTGTAATAACACCTAACATTTAAAATGTCAGAAGAGGTAGTGAAAATCTTCGCAATTTTCAATAAGGCATTGTTGGGTGTTCTTCTATGGCTTTACCTACTATCAAAGTTGTGAGCTAGGATTGCGAGCTTCTTTGACGGTTGAAGTTTGATTTCCCTAGTCAACACATGTATCAATACATATGCATATCTATAAGTTAACATTCATCTATATATGTATATTGTCTACATCTAATGCCACATACATACATTTCTACACATACTTTTTTAGTCTGTATATTTCCAAGTAGAAAATTACTACATATGCATCCAATGCATGGTGTCGGTCTATATTTTTTGGCATGTATTCTGGAGTATCTGGTAAAAGAGAAAGGTGGATCTATGCATATTGCTAGAGAACCTAGTTCAACTGAAGAACCCAATTCAAGTGAGTAAATTGTTGTTACACCTTGTTTACATAACAATAGAATTTTAGGGATGAGAACCCTGACCAAAACACATATAGGAAATACACAAAACCAATAAAATGACAACCATCAACACACCTACAATTCTATCAGTATCTAAATAGGGTGTAACAACAATTTCTTCACTTGAACTGGGTTCTTCAGTTGAACTAGGTTCTTTAGCAATATATATTAGCACAATAGATTCCTACAAATGCATCCAGTGCGTGAAATGCCTACATATGTTCTTGCACAATAAAATTTTCACCAATATACAGATGTTTGAAGTTAGATGCACCTTTTTAGTTATTATTTCTTTCACCCTCAAAAGGAGTTATTAGAATGATAGGATGTATATTAAATGTAATAAAAAATATTGGTTTCACCATTGATCCAAGTGGTGGACCACGTATGTTCTTGCTCAGGGGTTTGGTGAGAGCCCATGGGGCTCCATGACCTAATATGGTAGGGTGGAGAGAAGGCCTTGTTTTGTTGTGTTTCATTTTATATTTAGGATTTGTTGTTTAGTTGCATTGTGGTTCTTTAAGTTGGTGTTTGTAAGAACTTTATTTTCTTCATCATAATATATGCTTATGTATATTTATATGTATATATGCATGTGTAATCAAAGAAGTGTTCTTTTAGATGGAGGCTGGAATGAAGGAAGGCATGATGCATAGCCATAAGTAGTAGTAGCATTACAATCTCCTTTAAAGAGTGCATCATACCTTCCATTCATTACAGTCTCCATCAAAAATGCATTGCATATGCATAGATACATTTACATATACATATGCATATATGTATGCTTTGGTTGTTCTCGATAATGTACTATTGAAAAAGGAATTTGTGTGCTTGCGGATTTTTTTTTACATACGATTTTATATTGACAAGCAAAAAATCCATACATATGAATCTGATGCATGATGTTGGTTGCCACATCTTGGTTATTATTCCTTTCAACCTCAAAAAAGGAACTGTTAGAATGATAGGCTCTATATTGGGTGTAATAAACAACATTTGTTTTGCCATTGATCATAGTGGTGGACAATGTACGTTCTTGCTCAAAGGTTTGGTGAGAGCCCATGGGGACCCATGACCCAATATGGTAGGGTGGAGAGCAGGCGTTCCTTTATTTTGTTTCATTTTATATTTCCTATCTATTCTTTAGTTGCACTATTGCTCTTGAAATTGGTGTTTGCAAGCACTTTATCGTCTTTGTCATAATATATGCATATATATGTATATGTATATATGCATATGCAATCATGAAAGTGAAGTTATTTTAGATGGAGAGTGGAATGAAGGAAGGAATGATGCATAAGAATAAGAAGAAATGGCATTACATTCTCCTTTAAAAATGCATCATACCTTCCCTTCATTGTCATGCCTAAAAAAAAAATCACTAGAAAATGCAACCAATTTAAAAAAAAAAACAATTATTAGGTTATTTAACACTATAATTTCCATGCCCACTTTTAATGTGGCCAACTCACTCGACACATATTACACATCACACCATCATAGCATTACCTAGCTGCTAAATTTTATCACTATTTGAGGATACTATATTGACTGAGAAATAACTCATATGTTAATATATAACAAAAAGAAGCAATGTTAGAATTTCTTGACTAAGAATCTTCCATAGTAAGTATGCTATTGATGATAATAATGTTTCTAACATGAGTGAAATAATTACTATTCAACATTCATCCTAAAGTAACATTTTTAATGTTTCTTCCAATTGGGTTAGGTTATATATATATATATATATATATATATATATATATATTTTAAGTGATAATGATAAAAATATTAAATAAGAAAGTGAAGTTCTTTTAGATGGAGAGTGGAATGAAGGAATGATGCATAAGCATAAGTAGCAATGGTGTTACATTATCCTTTAAACATTCATCGTACCTTCCCTTCATTACACTCTCCATAAAAAATGCATTGCATATTGATAGATACATTTACATATACATATGCATATGTGTATGCTTTAGTTGTTCTCCATAAGGCATTGTTGAAAAAAAAATGTGCATGTGTGGGTTTTCATTTTTTTATGCATGGTTATGTTATTGTGGATTCTTCTATTTTGTGAGTGTTCCATCTGGGATGTTGTTGAAACCAATATTATTTCATTTATGGCTTCTATTTTGTGTCAATGGTTACAAGGCAATAAAATAGTTAATGTTATAGAGTTTATATTATTTTCCAAAGAGCATTGTTGATTGTTGCTCTCTACCTTTGGCTATTTTTTCATATTCGATTGGCTTGACCTTTTTAGTTATGCCATTGTTCTTTAAGTTGGTGTTTGCAAGAATTTTATTATTTTCCTCATATTATGGTTGTAGGCTCCTGAGCCTTGTTCAAGTTACAACCCTACACCAACTATGGACCGAAAAAAGGTAGAAAAACTCCAAAGAAATGAACTCTATTATGTGCACCATAGAGACTAGATTTGTGTGTCATCGAGCCAAATACTTGCAACAAAGAGTCATTGTAGTCCATCCTTGCTTGGCCTCACTAGATCAAGCGAGCACGGTGCAATTTTTGCCAAGCTTGTTGGAAGAATATGTTCACTTCTATAGTCTTGCACCCCTCATCCCTTCCCAGCTTCCGCACAATCTTCCCATTGAAGGCGAATCAACAATAGGCAATTTTAGACCTCCAAAAAACCTTGTCGAGCATGTCGTGTCATCCACATCATCAGCCCCCCACCACTTTAGCAGCATGTTTGGAGATTATTTCCCCATTGCAATCCATTCCTTCCATTGGTGCATTGATGCTTCTCCTGATTTGAAAGTTTGTAGTGTTAGCAAGGAAAGCTATGCCAGTATGAAAGTGTGAGCATTGAACATGGACGTCATATGTTTGCATTGTACTTTTGAAAAAGGCATCCTTAGGTTCAGTTTAGTTAACAAGATGGATCCAGGAGCACAGCCTCCTATCCTTGCAAAGCTTACTCGGGTTGAAGAAATGCTTATAGCTAGAGTTTCTCAAATTTTGCAAGTGACCCATGCTAGAGGAGGCCAATACAAATATAGTGGCCATACTATAAGCTTCCCTCAAGACAAGAATGCCATTACAACTTTGTTACCACATCTCCTACATGATCTTGAAGTGGTGATTATTTGAAGAACTGGCATTCAGAGGATGAACTATGATGGCTATGTTGACAAACATAATGTCATGGTTGGATTAATATACAAAATTGAGAATGAACCATACTATAGTGATGTTGCAATTGATTGTGATGCTTTAAAAAATTTTCCTGCTATAAGTACTGACATCTCTGATCTTATACACACAATGAAATAACTAGCACATAACATAGTTGAACCAGTGAAAACTCTAGAAAGTGTTTTTGATGAGGAAGTCGAGCTTGTGGACTCGTCATCATTTATTCCATTGATGCCTAACACTCCCCAATAATTTTAGGCAATTAGAGATTCCTTTTAGATTGAATATATTAGTCAACATACTTTTCCTTGGCCCGAGATAAATTCTAACCCTATCAATTAATACAATACAAAAGGGTTATTAAGCATGGCTTTTCCAACATTGTTCCCCACTAGAACAACAATGCCCCTACAATTGAGAAGCATATAAAATCACTTACGTGAATATGCATTGCACTTGATGAGATACTATGATAATAGATTTGGAAGGCATGGTAGAATTAGATATTACCTTGATAATTTGATAATGAGACATTGAAGCCAACAGTTGGCTTTCATTTTCATGAAAATAAACTTGGAAGAAAGGATCCCAAAGTTGTTTGTTGCTTTGCGAAAATTGCTTCGAGATTCACTGACACCCAAATAGAAAACTAGCTTGTTCACTTTGGTGCATCTTTGTAAGGGAAATTCTCATATTGGGGCAAGTACCGACAAGAGGTCACAACAATGATCCACCAAATTGGCACACCGACTCTCTTCTTCACTTTGATCTCTACACACACAAAATGGCTTGATTTGCACAAGGCAATTGATCCTCATGCCCAACCGCATATGCCATACTACCGAAGATGATTCATAGGCAATTTCATCCATAAATCATACATAACAACCATGTACATGCACTTTTGGTTCACCATTTTCCATGAAGAGGTTATTGAGAGGCTTTTCCATACAAAGGATTACTGGTATAGGTATGAATGGAAACACCGTGGATCAGCACATGTCCATGGTTTCTTGTGTCTTCCAAGTGCCCCAAATATGGACATGCTTGATTGGTCAAAACCACATGAGCTTCAACAAGAAAAAAAATTCTTCAATCACTATGTTTCATCATGGAATCCTCATTCCCCAAAACAATTAATAGCAAGATTCCACCACTCTTCTTTGGAGGACCCATATTTTCTTGACAGTCTGCAAATTTCTTGCATGGATCTAATGGTGCATTATGAATAATTGTTGAATATAGTACAGAGGCATACCAAATGTACTCAGTACACTTTCCTTAGGAAAAAAGGCCACCAATTAGAATTTCACTACAAAGCTCCATGGAATGCACAACCATCATCGAAATTGGTAATTGACAATGAATCGAACAAATCCTATAAGCTAGCAAGAAATGATGAGCGTTTTAATATCCACAACCCTAAGATGCTTTCAATCTGGTGAGAAAAATCCGATTGCCATCTAGTCTTCTCAAGACAAATTGTGCTAAACTACATTTCCAAATATGCATCAAATTCTGAAAAAAAGTTTGAAAGCTATATTGATATCTTGCAGAGGCTTGAAAATACAAATTCATCTGGGCATAAAGTGTTTTTTTCCTATCAAAAATTCATGATGAACTTGGTTAAAAATCGTCACATTGGTGCAAAAGAAACATGCCATATGCCGCAAAAGTTGCCCCTTTTCATATCAAGCATGAATTTATTATCTTTGAATGTGAGTGGGTTGACATTCCACCATTTGAAAATAGCTAATAATGGTGATGAGCTTGCAAGTGGTTATATTCATTGTTATATGCAAAGACAAGCTGAAATGGAGACTATATCCCTTATTCAATATGCACAATTATATACATTTTGGAAAAATCACAAAGGTGGGGGTTGGAGTTTGTGCCCACACCCTGCTATCATCATTTTTTACCTGCTATTCAAGTTCACCCCCTCAGAGCATAGTGATACCTTTGAAACATTTTTCTAGTCAAAATTTCTACTATACAAGCCTTTTTGAAATGTTGAAGCAGACATAGGTCTCACTAGAGATAGTATAACATAGAACTGGAGGCTATTTCATGTTGTTGGCTATCACCCTTGGCATTTCAATATAGTTATTTCTCCCCCCACCAATGAAGAGGAAGGTAATAGTGATATCGACAACACCCAGTGCACTACAAACAATGTTTGCTTTGACCAACTGCAACTATTGGGTAGACATGACTTTGATTTAAATCACATGTGGGGTGCACATGATGTTCGTAACAATTTACATAATGTTGTTGTATATTTCATCTCAATAACTAAATTGCATACAACTGAAGATACTCTTTTCCCATTGGTTGCACCTACACATTGTCATTAGATTTCTCCAAAGAAAAAGCTTGCTCTATAGATTATTGAACACCATCTTGCCCCATCTTCATCATCATTATTGTGTATGATTATTCAAGGTACTACTGGTATAGGTAAATCATTTCTTATAGAGAACATCCAAAGAACACTAAATACATCACCAAACTAGAGAATAAATCCTTTGCTTGCTTTGGCGCCAACGGGCATGACCACCTACAATATACATGCCTCTATAATGCATACAACTCTTCGGATACCAATTAGAGATATTTATCCATTAAAAAGATAGCCATTGACCATATTTCAAGAGGACTTCAAACATATTAAGTACATCTTAAATGATGAAATGAGTTTCTTGGGGCCCAATTTCTTGCTCAAAATAGATAGTCGATTATGACAAGCATTTCCTACTAAACATATGCATCCATTAGGTGGTGCCTATGTTATATTTATGGGTGACCTAGGAAAATTGCCACCTATTTTGGACAAACCTATCTATGCTTCTCTCTCCACAACCTTGGCTCTTTGGCACAATTTTAATGTTGTTGTCATGCTCGACAAAGTCTTCCACCAGCATGGACAATCCGATACACAACAAAAAATTTGTAGACTCCTTTTCAATATTAGAAATTGTTAGGTATCTTAGGCTGATTGGAAAACTCTTATGAATCAAACAAATTCCATGCTTTCACCTAAATAAAACCAATATTTTCATGCAGCTATTCACTTATTCCCGATAAATAGGTTGGTTGCCTTGCACAATAGAAAAATGCTTCAATAGTTAAATGTACCCAATCAATTAGTGTTGCTAAAATTACTCAGAAAAAGACACTTGATTATGGTGATGATGAGAAACTTCAAGTAGAGATCTTACTTGCAATTGGTGAACAATTAATGTTAACAACAAATCTTTGCATAGCAGTTTGCTTGGTTAATGGATCATTGGGTTTTGTGAAGTCTATCATATATGATAGGGGTGTTAAACCACCTCAACCACTTGAATATGTTGTTGTCCACTTCCCAAACTACATTGTCACAACATGGGATCGAGACAACTAAAAAAAATCCCCATTCCCCCGATCACACGAGACAACTGAAGATAGCTCCCCTTCAAAATGGCTTGGGAAATAACAATACATAAATCTCAAGGGTTGACACTATAGAGAGCTACAATAGATATTGGAAATAAAGAAATATAAGGACTAACGTTCACAGCTCTTTCCCATGTAAAATCAATAATAGGAATATGTATAGATCCACCTTTCTCTTTTGAAAAATACTATAGACTACATTTCAACAGATATAGTGCACTTCAAATCAAAGAAGAGGATTTCCTCCAACAATTGTCTGCATTACCATCATGATGAAATGTTTCTATTCTTTATGGTAACTATACTACTTCTCCTTTCCCTGTTTATTTCAATGCATTTAGAATTCCCACCATTTCTAATTTTTCTTCCTTGTTGTTACCTACATAGTCCAATTGCAATCACCATTGCCAAGCTAGCTAGAGTTATTCTTCCATGGTGATTACTAAGAGAAGTTGCTATTCAATTCTTCCATTATGCTTCTTGTATGCTCCAATTAAAAACTTGGATTCCTTCCTCTTCTTTGCTTGACTAAATAACATTTATATTTAATGTTGCTCTAAATACCTTCCTCTTCTTTAATTAATAATGTTGTTGCTAGTGCTCTTTCCTTCAAACCATTTGTGTCTAACTATATCAAATTCTACCAATTTAGATTGAAAATATTCTCAGTTGTAACTACAAATCTTGATAATGCTTAATAGCTTCACGATCACAACTTTTCCATGGTGTACAAGTTGCAACTACATTCCATTTATATTCAAGGTAATGTTATATCTCCTTTATTCCATCTCTTATTTTACAACTGCATCTCAAATGATACAACTGCACATACTTTCAAAAATGAATAAAACTAAAATGGGAGCTATAAATGTAAACATGTTGTGTCATATTATCTCCACAAGGTATGCCTCCATCTTTTTTATGTGATCTCTTCGATTGCAGATGCATTACATATTATTTATAAACTATAGAACTATTTATATTTCCTAATTTAGATATTGTCTACCAATGACACATGTTCGTTGTACTAACATTCACATTTTCCTTGTCTCTAACTATATCTAATTGAAACCATTTTAGATTGCAAATGTTTTCAACTGTAACTAGACATCTCCACAATATGAAATAGCTTTGTGATCAGATGTTTGGAATGGTGAACAAGCTGCAACTACATTCTATTTATATAGAATGTAAGGCTATATGTCCTTTATCCCATCTCCTATTTCACAACTACATGTCAAATTCTTTGTCATAAATGATACAAGTATATATATATACTTTTAAAAATGTATAACATTGATTTCAACTAAAGAAAATTCTCAGGTGCCGAAACATTGGTTTCACTATTAATCATAGTGGTAACCAATGCATGTTCTTGTTTGGGGGTTTGTGGCAGCCCATGAGCTTATATGACCCAATATGGTAAGGCGAAGAGTAGGACTTCTTTTCTTCTGTTCATACTACATCTCATTGCACCCACAAGATATGCCTACATCTTATTTATTTAATCCCTTTTATTGCACATGCATTGCATATTATTTGTTATAAATTATAGCACTCTTTATATTTCTTAATTTACATATTTTCTACCAATGACAAATGTTTATTGCACTAAACTTCACATTTTCATTTGATTTTTGTAGAGTCTACTAAACATAAACAATCGTGTCTCACATAACATAGTAATGTCTTCGTCAAGGATCTTTCATCTTAGTTTATATTCATGAGTACTATGGATCTTTTAACGACATTAGATCTTCTATGTATTCAACCTTGTTGCAAGGCTTTCAACTAGGCTCTATCAACTATTCTTATTTTTGGTTTTCATGAGTACCATCATTCATAATGGTTTAGCTTTTTGTTATGATCCTGAATTTTTTGAGTTTTCAAATCACACAATGGGGATTTTGAGGAAGTAAAGTCTTATAAATGACATTTGAGAAGAATCATGACTACAAAATCGGTCAAAATGGTTCGAAATAAAATAAAAATATATAATTTTTATTTTTTGTATCAATCTTCAACAAAATTATATGAATGCAATTATCTTTGTATTCTTAAGGTTGTGAATGACTTATGTAAATACACTTATTTGAAATTTTAATTATATTCTAAGCTTTCACATAATTGTATTATCCTTTTGAGATTATGTATATCTATCTCAATGTCATCTATGCTCTACTATCTTAGCGTAATGGTATCATAAAAGGATTATTAAAAGATTGTGTTCAAAAGGCTATATTGTTTTAATTTTCATTACCATGCTATTGAAAAAAGACTATATTTTGGCATATGTTTGTTATTGTGAATTTATTTGTTTTGTGGGTTTTTCCATCTGGGCCACTGTTGAAACCAAAATTGTTTGATTTATGGCTTTCATTTTGTGGCTATGCTTGCAATGTAATAAAATAGTTAATGTTATATAGTTTATGTTGATTTGCATAAGGCATTATTGATTGTTGTTCTCTAGCTTAGGCTATATTGTTCTATTTTCGATAAGCTGCTATTGAAAAGGATATATTGTTTCAATCTTTGATAAGATGTTGTTTAGAAAAGACTATATTGTTTATCAAAACTGATTAATGGTTGCATCAATGTTCCATATAACACATAAGGATCAGTATGTATCAATCGTGTTTGCATCTACTATGACATTCATACATATCTACACATAGGGAAAATGAATTCTCCATCACTGCGAACAATGGTGACATCAATGTTTAATATAGCACTCAAAATACATCTTATCATTCCAAGAATGTGTCAATATATTGTTTTAATTTTTGTTACCATTTTGTTGAAAAAAAACTATATTTTTGTATATGTTTGTTACTGTGAATTTTTGTGTTTTGTGGGTTTTTCCATCTGGGTCGCTGTTGAAACTAATATTGTGTTATTTATGACTTTTGTTTAGTGGCTATGCTTACAATGTAATAAAATAGTTAATTTTATACAATTTATGTTGATTTCCATAAGGCGTTGTTGATTTTTGTTCTCTAGATTAGGCTATATTGTTCTATTCTCGATAAGGTGTTGTTGAAAAGGCTATATTGCTTCAATCTTTGATAAGGTGTTTTCATCAAAAAAGACTATATTGTTTGTTAAAACTGATTAATGGTTGCATCAATGTTCCATGACACATAGGGATTAGTATGTATCAATCATGTTTGTCATCTACTATGGCATACATACATATTTGCACATACGGAAAATGCATTCTCCATCACTCCGAAAAATTATGACATCAATGTTACATATAGCACTCAAAATACAAGTTATCATTCCAAGAATGCGTCAGTATGTATCAATGTTGTTTGCACATGGCATTCTTAGTCACTATGATCAATTGTGAGATCGATGTTCTATATAACACTTAAAATACAACTTATCATTCCCTGTGTGCATATATGTATGTGTTCTATTATTAATTCCTTCTATGTGTGTATACATCCCTGCCATTTGGACTTCCCCTCCACCTATTAGCTCATTTTTGCATGTCACTACACACAACTGCTAGTTTCATATAACCATAAATATGACACTTTAAAATTTTATCAAATTGTAAAAATTTATTATAGGCATATATATGTGTATGTATGTATGTATGTATGTATGTATGTATGTATATTATATTTATTATAAAAATGTAAACTAGTTTAGAATATTTTCAAAAATAGAATATAATTCTTTCTTCAAAAGTAAAATATAATTCTTTCTAATTTTTAAAATATTTTTTACAATAAATTTAATATTTTTACATTTTTACTATCATTACTTTATATTAATATATATGTTTTACAATAAATATATACTAATTCAAAATCTTTTCAAAATAGAATCTTTTAAAAATAAAATATAGTACTTTCTAATTTTTAAAATATTTTTAGCAATAAATTTAAGATTTTGATAATTTTACTAATAACTATCATTGCTTTATATTAATATATGATTTATAATATTTATTATAAAATATATATAATTCATTTATTTTTTTAAATAGAATATGATTGTTTTTTTAACTTTTAGAACAAGATTTATTTTGTATATGAATTTATAAATTTCATTTTAATTGTAACAAAAATTTAGTATTTTTACATTTATTACTAATTATCAATCTTTTCTAATTTACATTTTTTTAAATATATATAGACTATCCATATGAATAATAACATAACAAGAATTTTCATTTTTTTCAAATACAACATTTGTTTTAAGGTAATTGGGAGCTTTCATTTTATTTTAAGATCCAACGTTTGTGTTACAACTTACAAGTAATTAGTTTTTATAAATAATTTATTTTTTTAGATAGATGAATTTTAGGATTAAATTATTTTTAATTTTATATAATGATTTCTTGGCAGGTTTGAAATTGGTATTTAAATATGATTTTAGATAGATGAATTTGAGGATTGAACTAACATTTGTATTACAGGTAATTGACTTTTACAATTTATATTTTTTATAAAACGTCAAATGATAGACATTTAAATGATCTAACCGTCACAAAATTTTCATATGACAGTAGGGGTGGTGGTCATTTTCAGGCCTAGATAAAAATACATTTTGAATGAAAGAAAAAGAAAGGGAGATAAAATTAAAGTAATTATCTGATTTTATGTTTTCTCATGTTTAGGTGAATGTATTTTGTTTTTAGCTTAATATTTTGAGAGTGAAATGCATGAAATTAATATTAAAGGAGAAACTTGCAGCTAAAACATAAAGTAGGAAAACTATAATCACATCAACTATAGGCTCATTTAGGCTCATTTGTCTCGTCATTCTTCTCCTTTATCCTTTATTTGACTCTTCTCTTCTAAGGTGTATATCTAATATCTAATTCTTATATTTTGAAAGATAGATTTGATCACTACAACAAATTTATGCTATTATCCATGAATAACTTATTCTATTATTCTCATTTATATTCTTTCATAAAGAAGAATAGTAGATCCCCTCTATGAATTTTTAGATTATTGGTGGTATTACCTTGAATTTTGTTATTCAATGTTAATTTTATTTTTTTGTGAGGGGTTATTATCCTTTATTTTGAAGCATTGTGTGTTTATATTGCATTTGTTGATGGGTGTTTGTGTGATTCTCTTCTTTCTTCTAATTAGATATCACACCATGTAAAATAAAATTATTTAGTAAGTTACTGATAAATTCTTAGTCTTCATTTATTGTATATAATATTTTTTTTTACTTTCAACCATACCCCTATTTCTCTTTTCCTCTATGATTATAGTTATCTTAAAATAGGTAGACATTTGAACCTCAATTGAGAGATTTGTTTGTCGATTATCCCTTGACCCATAACAATTTTGATTATTATTGATCGCATGCCATGAATATATTCATTAGAACCAAAATGGATCTTGACTTGTCAACATTTTCCACCATACCTAATGGGCCATGAATTAAAAGGTTTTAGCCATCATTTTCATCTCATAATAAATTTATACATAATATATAATTTTGATGGTAATTTATAGAGATATTAGTTTTAAATGAGCATAAATCCTACAACTAGTGACTTTATTGTGTCCACAAGACCATTTCTCTATATGTAGACCATTCACATTTATGTTTAGTTGAATATATAGCCTTATATGATGGAAACCACAATGAATATTTTATTTCCTATTTGAAATTTTTTATGGTCTCGTATTAATGCCAAAACAAACAAGAATTGTGAGCTAGCTAGAGTCCCTGCCTAAAGCAATATTGGATGTTCATGTTTCATGTGAGATGTCATTTCTTTAATATAATTTTTGAGCTTGAACTTATATGCAAACATATCTATAGTCTTTTATTTAAAACTATAGAGGAAATCACATTGGTCAAACCTTAAATCACCTCCTACTAAATTGTGCTCTTTTCAGCATGGTAGATAGTAGCTGTTGGTTTTTAAAATTTAAAAACTCAAAGTCTATTGTGGGTTTCCATGGATTGTTTGAACGTAACTCTTTATGCTCAAAATAAATTTTATTTGTAACAATTTCATACACCACAAAGTTCCTTGCTTGAAAAATGTGTGCAAGACTTGGCCAAAGATCTACAAATATGGTGCACAAGACTTATGTTCAATCAACATCTATGTCACTTATAAAATTCCAAATGATATTATCTAACCAACAAAAGTCAACAGTATGTGCATTTCATAGTACTGGTTTTCATTCAAGTAAAAAACATCTCAATATAATATCCCATTGAGGTGAAATAAAGTGGAATGCAATTTATTCAAGAATGAATTTTGAGATGATTTTCATCTCACATGCAAGATGTAACCTAGTTTGATTACTAAAATTTCATTTATGTTTCACAAAACTCATCAACCCAATAGTGTAAAAATATGGTTGATACCAGAGATTGACTGCTCATGAGAAATAAATTATCAAATTAGCAGAACTCTGAATCCAAGAAGCACTAAATTGACTGCCATTGTCTCAAAATCCTTCTCTATTGGATGGAAATATTTACATATGAATTCAAAATCTAGGGCACAAATATACTATGGATTCTATATGGCTTAAATATAAATTAAATGGTTATATTATTATACATAACACACATAAAAAAATAAAAGTTTCTAGCTTGAGAATATGGTAAGATTGATTACTAAGGAGCGATTCAGAAAGCATGAACTAAACATGATTGTATAGTTGAAGGGAAAGCTACTTCTACCAGATTGTGTAGCCAATCCCATTGATGTTTTGAAGAACTTATAATTTTCAAGTATTACTCTAAAGGTATACTCTTAGTTTGTTTGAGTGCAACATTAAGCCGAAATTTCATAGGTTGAACACAATTGATGCTTTTCTATTGGAAGAAAATGTATGTTGGGGTAAGATTTTATTATATATGTATAGCTTGCAATTATAGCTTCCAATTTAATAAATCCCTTGTTAAATGCACTACACAAATTATTTTATTAGATAGTTGTGCTCAGTACTTATTTATGCTTTGTGCAGATATGTATTTCAATGATCTTTGGTTTTTTTAGAGGGATTGGTTATTAGACCACCCAGGAATGTCCAAGAGTGGGCTTCACCCTCCAGTCAGTTCCACACTAGTGGAGCATTTTTTATCTTCATTTCACATGCTAACATCAAGCATGAGATAAATTCATTGCAATGCCTGTTATCACATTATGTATCCCTTGCCCTATTTTCCCTTTGTAGATTGAATGTATGGAACAAATATTGGAAACTTGAGTCACAATAATTCTAAAAGAACTTGCAAATTAAATCAATTGTCTTATAAATTTCATTGAGAAGTTTCATATGATTTAAAAATTTTCATGCAATATCTGTGAATTAATTTTTAGGTGATAATAGAATTGGTGTCTAGAATTCTAGATTTTTTAGACTACAAAAGTACAATTTTTTTTTATTAGGTAAGCAGGTATTTTGAAATGGCCATGATCTCTTTTACATCAAGAAAGATTCAACAATAAGGCAGCAAGACAAGAAATAACCACCAGACAAGACAGCCCAAAAGGCACATCCAAAAGACAACCAAAAAACAAAGCGAAACCTGACAAGGGATACCACCCCACCACCCCACCAAACACTAAGTCAAGGTGGTTTAAAGAATTGTTCTAGTGATTTTTTCTTATTCACAATACAAGGATTCCTCTCCACCAATATTTTCAACTTTTTGTTGCAAGGAGAGGAGATAAGACCACCACTAGAAACAACCAATCCCACAGAATCAAAAGAGGGGTCCAACTTAGAGTGATCATAAATAACATCATTTTGAAGCTCTTGACATATAGGGGAGTATTTCACAACATTTTTCACCTTTTCTTTTCTCTTCCAAACAGTGTGTTTTTTTTTCTTCTTCAAGCAAGTAAAGGAGGCATGACCCACTTTACCACAATAAAGACAAATAATCAGTGTAATACCCCTCCATTTTTCCTTCTTATTGGACTGTGTGTCTTTGTGTGGGTATGTTGCTTTGATGAGTTTCTGGTTATTCAGATGTTATCTTGATTCCATGCTTTGGATTAGCATAGTGGATATTTGAATTAAAGATGTTTATGCTTTGGATTATACTAGCATGTTAGATTGTCAGTTATTTGTAGTGTATTGGTGAAGGGGATGGTATCGTATCACTCACTCGCGAGTGCCCTACGATCCTGTGATTTCCTCTTCACGGTGTGTATTTTATGCTGTTCATATTATATGTTGTTGTTTACTTGAATTATAGGTTGATAGCTACAGGACATCGACTCCACCTAGTTTCACAGGTGAGAGCGTGTTCAATACCCAACGGTATTCGATTGGGAGACAGTAGCTAGGTTTTTATGCCAAGTCGTCACCCTAGTCCTTGTATGTCATCAGTTGTTTGTCAGGTTGTGTTGCTTTGGTTTTTGTGCCCTCTCTTCGTTATTTAATTGCAAGTTAATTGGGTGATTTAAATGGTTTAATGTATTTAAGTTATGGTTCAACTCATTCTGGAAATTATGTTGAAATGTAATTTATTTTATGATTAATTTAATTTAATTAATAAATAATTTAATTGTTGATTAAATCTATTTTATTAATTAATTAAATTTATAAGGTTGAAATAAGTTAAATTATTCATTTTGGAAATTTATACATATTGGTTGAAATTCAAAATTAGAAAAATGAATTTAAGAGTCAATTTGTGAAATTTGGAATTGAAAATTATGAAAATGATTTAAAGTCAAAATTGAAAGTTTGAATTGAAAATTAAAGAAATTAGATATTTTTGCATTTTTTGTTTTCAAGAATTTATTAGGGTGGTTGTTGAATTTTAGGGTTTTATCCTTATGTTGTTGAATTTTTCTTCAATTTTTTGGATCTTGGAGTTTTTGAGAAAAAGTTTGAATTTGTGAGAGAAAGAATTTTTCAATTTTGTGGGTTTTGGATCTAAGTAGTGAAAATTGGAGAAGTTGAGTTGGAATTCTGGAGAGGATCTGGAACAAAGGAAAAAGGCTTGGCTTCATTATCAGTATTAAGCTTCAGGAATCAAGTTCATTTCAATTAGAAATTTATTTTTTTGAAAGGTTGAATAGTTTGTTTATGTTGTTGCTAATTTTTTAAATTCTGGTTGTGAATTTGCTAAAACAAAACCCATGTTGAAAATGAGATTAATTGGCAAAAACCCTATTTTTGAAATGATCTTCGCAATGGAAAACTTGAAATATGTTTAAAATAATTCTACCTAGAATTTTATTTGGCCAATTAATTTTCTGGTTTGTTTATTTTTGCAAAAAAAAAAAACATATTTAATATATATATATATATATATATATATATATATATATATATATAGATATATACATGCTGAAAAAAATTATTTTATTGGGGAAATTGGATTTAAAAATCCGCAGTCTGAATTAAAAAAAAAATGAATTTACGTTTTTTTGTTATTGAGGGTTTTATATATATTAAACAAAAAAATTATTTTTTTTGGGAGTTCGTTGGGGGCTCACCCCCACCGCACCCAGCCCGCCTCCACTCCCCCTCCACAGCCGCGCCCATAAAGGGACAACTATGTTTACACACAGTCGCCTCCATGAATGGGGGTCGGTTGTGTGTAAACATAGCCGCCCATGTGGGTGGGGCGCGCATGAACCGAGGCCGCGGGTGAGTTTGCTTTATTTTATTTTTTTATTTTTGTTATTTGTTTTTTTTTATTTTATTTACTTTTTTTATTATAAATATTAATATTAATATTTTAATATTATACATCTATAATATAAAATATTAATATTAATTTTAATATAATATATATTTGTTATTATATTATATAATATTATAATATTAATATGATAATATTAATATTTAATATTATATTTTATAATATTAAAATATTAGTATTTAAATAATTATATGTGGGTGTTTGTTTTGAAATACTTATATATGGTTGAATTATTTTTGGTAAATGGATTATTGGTATATTGTAAAAATAAAGATTTAATCAATCAAAGTTTATATTTTAAACGTACATTTGAGATTTAGAATATGTAATTTTAGGCAAATTATCAATTGGAAACTTTAAATGCTTTTTTGAAAGGTCAAACATAGAAATTAAATGAATTGTGTTTAGTATCATAGTTATTTGATGTCTTATTTTACAATAAATCTTTTGCAAATTTCTAAACGTTATATTCTGAAACATAGAAAGGAACATGATTACCTATTAACATTGAAACAATTAGTGAAATTAAACATTTGATTTGAATTTCATCCTTCAATTGGAAGAGTCGTTATTTAATTCTATGTTCTTAAGGCTATTAATTACTGAATGCAAATGAAAGACGTGGATTTAGGAAATCCGAAGTAAAGTTAATTCTGATTTAACTGCTTGTCACTTATGATTATCGTTTGGGGAAAGAGGTTGAGTGTTTTTAACTCATAAGTCTTCCAGATGGGATTTTTAGTTCTGTGGTTGTCATTTGTAATGTGTGCCTCCTGGTCAGGAGCGGTCTTGTTATTGTTGTTACCCCCAGTGTTTGAAGATGGTTTTATCTTTGTTGCTCCTGAGAAAGGAGTGGATTTTGTAATGTGTGCCTCCTTGTCGGGAGCGGTTTTGTATTGTTGTTGCCTCCAGTGTTGGAGTGCGTTTTAGTTGTGTCGCCTCCTGAGAAAGGAGAGGTCATGATGTCTTTTTTGTTGCACCTTGGTACCATAGCTGTTTGGTTGGTGTGTGTGTGTTGTCAAGTAGAAGAGTGACTTGTAACGGGGGCTAGCACATGAAGTGGTGCCAGGATAACTCGTTATAAGTTATTTAATCAAGTGATAACTAAAACAATACTTAGAAGCTTAGGACTAACTTCACACTAATTGAGATTTTAATGCCTCACTCATAGACTCAAGTGCTCATTTAGACTTGGGATGAGATGGGAAGGCTTGGAATGGCAAGGTCATCTATCTTGTCTATATGAAAGGTATTTGGCTCCGCATGAGTGAGTATGGGGGCCGAGATTCGGTAAAGGTCACCAGGATAACCTTTTCTTATGGGGGCCAAAGCCTATGAAGATTCCCAAGGATAACCCATGATAAGCTGTGTGATGACACTCTGTCTAGGACAACAGTTGGTTCTTGTTTACTGTGGGTATGGATTCTATAACATACTTGATGTGACCATAGTTGGTTTTCGATTATTATGTGTATGGTTCTCGTAACATACTTGTCCTGCTTTATTTTTGGAAGCAATGTGACCTTGTAGAGTTGTACTTGTGTTGTACTTGCATGGTGTTTGAGTTGTACCTTGAGATGTACTTGTGAGGTTCATGTGTTTGGTTGTTTCAGTTTGGTTTAGTTTATGTTAGCCTGTGTCTAGAGGTAGATGGTCTTGACTAGGATTCCTGGTTTCTATCTCCTAGCACAAGGGGTGGGCCTTTGGGTTCCACTTGGTTGGGTGGCATGCACCTAAATCTGTTGGGTTCTTTCTCCTTGTTCTTGTAGATAAGACTTCCAGTTGGAGAGATCGTTGGTTTCAGTATCTATTCTAGCTTTATTTCATTTCAGATGTTTTTGTATTATTTTACCCCTCAGTTGTTATCGAGGTGGAAGTTGTAATTGTAATCTCATTACGTTTTTGGACTTGCCTCATTCGGGGAATGACTGTTGTAATCTATTGTTTAATGATCGGATTATTAAAATGGAAAGTTATCTTTATGCTTTGATGTAATTCATCTTATTGGAATGAATGTATTTAATTTACTTAGTAATTAATTGTCCTGGTTTAAATAATGTTTTTTGTTCAGGTTCTATATAACCTTTGTCTTGTAACCTTAGAGGTTGTTGGCATTAGTTAGCAAACTTGCTTATTAAATATAATTTAAAAAAAAAAAAAATCTTTTGTTTAAGTAGTTAAATGCAACTTCCTCTAGGGTTGCGTGGCGGGGCATTACAATCAGAGAGTCTTCATAATCAATCTACTGCACCCAATCACCAAATATAGAAGATAAAGTAATCTTAGTGGGAAGAATACAGTTATTCTCCACTAACACACAAAATCTAGTAGCCAATAGATGCTTCATTAATTTGGTGACCCTATTTTTCGTACAATATTGACCAAAGAAGTTATCAATGCACATGAAAATCTATTCAGTCCAAAAATACAAAGGCAACCTTGGCAAATAGATCCAAATAGGAAACATAAAATTATATGTCATTGGATTGAAACCAAGGAACCACATTTAGAGACATATTCCATTTGATCCAAGAAACCAAGGGCCATCATGAAGGACCCTAGAACAATCTTCAACGCAGGGACAAGAAAATAGAAATAAGCTATTACACAATGCAGTAACCTCAACTCTAATCTTCGAAACCCGAAGAGCCCAAATTCTAATGGTGTGGAAATTAGGATGATTACCACAAAATCTCCCAACCAATGAGGTCTTGAGCCAATTCAAAGACCCAACTATAACATTACATTCAACCTCTAACTATTGGTTAGACAAATCACTTACCTCCTTAGCATGAAACTCCTCCGATGTGGGGGTAGTAACAGTAGATGAAGCAAAAAAAATCTTGTGCAAACTCTCAACCACACAATCCAACCCATCAGAGGGAGGCTTAGAAACCAAAGGGGTCGAGGGGGAACCAAAAAATCTCCAAAAAGAGGAGAAATATCATCCCCCTCTTCAACAACAGGGAGAAGAAATCCATTTTTAAGGCCCATCTTAGGATTGGGAGTATGAACAACCACCATAGGTGAAGATGAAGGAACCCCAAGAGAAACAACTTCACTTATAGGAGAAAATACAACCTACCCCAGAGCACTAGAACCATCACAGACCAAGCCTTCATTCTTTTGCAAACTACAAGCAACCTCCCCACTCAGATAAGGGGAAACAGGAGCAGCATGAGTGGAAACATCCTCCATTCCATAAATGTTCTACAGAAAACAATCCTAAAGAATAGGATCATTCTGAGTATGGAAACCCTTACGTAACCCAAAAAAAAGAGAATGATACTCCTCCACATTCTTTCCAACCTCCTCACATCCCCAGGAATTCCTGTGACCTTCTAAGAGAATATCAAGTAGGAACTCCTCTTCCTCCTCAGGAAGATAAAACTCAAACCCAATATCCAAGCCAAATCTATCATAGGAAAAAGGGGAAAAAAGTACAAATGTTCAACCTAATGTGTTTTGCCAATTTTGATATTTTGCAGTGTATTTTGTGTTTAAATTATACCATTTAGATATTGAAAATTATAATGCTACATTATATGTGTTGTATGTAGCTTGCATGTCTCACATGGGCATGGATTGCATGGATTTCACACTCCTGAAACACTAAAACCTTTTTTGAGTTGGTATATAGAGGGAATAATGTACATGGATGTTCTCTCTCCCTCTCATAGAAGGTAACATATAGTAAAGATTTATAATAGAAAGCATATTAAAAAATAAAATTTCTTTACATTAAGTGTAATAATAAGCAATAACATAAACAAGGCAATGAACTATTTTTAAAATGCCTCAAAGAAATGTTGTCTCATGGCATTATGGATTGTCATGGATGCTCACACTTGTAATTATAAGATTGAATTTCACAAAATTATGTGAAACATGTCTTGCATAATGATTAACCAACCTGTTGTAAAAGTTGGTGAAGTTGATCTCACCCTTCCCTTTTTATCATGTGCTTTTTTGTAGCCACCGTTATATAGTAGGTTTCCTTATTGTTATAAGCTGCCCACCAACATTGTCTGAGAATTATTTTAACTGAATTCTATATAATTTTCTTCTTCAAAGGGTAATGACTATCAACCTTCTATTCTTTTGAAAAACTTAAAGTCTTTTCCTCACACAACCATGCATAAATAATAGGTGCATGGCTTTGCTAGCTAGAAAAGAACTAGACTATGGGTCTCTGAATTATTAGCATAGTAGCTAGCACTAGCATGTACTTGTGATTTATCCATAGTCATGTGGGAAGAGATTTAGATGTAGAAATGGAATTGTAATAGTGAATTTCACAAAAAATGATGCAAAACATGTGTTGCACAATGATTAACCAACCTACTATAAAAGTTGGTGAAGTTTCTCTCACCCTTCCCTTTTTATCAGATGTTTCTTTGTGGCCACCATTATATAGTAGGTTTTCTTATTGTTATAAGTTGCCCACCAACATTGTTTGAGAACTTATCAAACTTCCTTCCATATAATTTACTTCTTCGAAGGGAAATGACTATCAACCTTCCATTGTTTTGCAACACTTAAATTCTTTGCCTCACTCAACCATGCATAAATAACAGGTGCATGCCTTCACTAGCTAAAAAATAACTAAACTATGGGTCTCTGAAAGAATACCATAGTAGCCAGTGTTGGCATGTACTTGTGATTTATCCATAGTCACATGGGCAGAGATTTAGATGTATAAATAGAATGAAAACATGTAATTTCAAGGCCCATTTCTTCAAAACAAGTAACATGATACACCCACACTGGGCACACTCTTTGGACATGGTAAATACTACAAAAATAATAAAATAATGGATGTTGTGAAGATATAAGGAAATACACTGTATAATTATTAAAAAAGTTGGATAATAGGATTTGCAAGACACTTTTGTCTAAAATTATTTAAAAAGTCCAAGCTAAAATAACATCCCAGGGTCATAGATGGTTAAGTTTAGCAAATTGAAGAAATTCCTATTTATCTTCTAGCTGAATTGGTCATCCCAAAAATTGTTAACCATTGCATTATTCTAGTTATTCAATTGGGAAAGGATTGTAAATTCCTGTTAATAAATTAGGAAAGAATTATAAATTCCCATTAATCAAATGGGAGAGAATATTTTTAGTGTTTTCAGTGAATGCTAATTCTTTTAAACTATTGTGCAAGAAAATCAAGTTTATTGATATGGAAAAACATTTATATCAGAAAAGAGCTTTGGAAGCATTTCATCTAGATCCACTAAAATGGCGAGGTTTGTAATGAAGTCTTCATTTTTTTGTTTTCTATTATGTGTTGGAGCTTCACTCCACTCCCATGCCTGTTTCCTACTCCTACCACACCCCCGCATCCTCAAACTCACATGTTCCCAGTTCGGCGGTGTCTACCGAGCTATCATGCCCCTTCTCACTCCTATCAATAGTCTCACGAGTGTCTCTCCCACAGTCTCCCACTTTACCGCGGACGAGCTCTTCATTGACAATAGTTTCACGGTAGTCACGTTTCTCGTCTACCTCGCTACCATGGACTAACCGCATGATGCTTGCGGCAATGTGGTTAACCACCAGGAAGTTGTCACCATTGTCTCACGATTACCCTTCTGACTACGTGCAGTATCATGGTGATCGTCGTCGCTCCTTGTTCAGTCCGTTTGTTGACCACCTGGGAACTGTTACCGCAGTCACACAGTTTGTTCGCTAACTTCTCATGGTGATGAGGTGTCTACTACCACACTACAACTATCTTGTTCCCTGACCACAGTTACATGGGCTATCCATTTGATGTCCGTGTTTGACTGCCAGTGTTGTCTATTGCTGTACCATGGTTCCTTCTCTAACCACCCACGGTAGTGCGGTGTGTTGGTTTTTGATGGCGACAATCAGTGGGTTCTGTGTTGGGATGTAAAGGATGTTTTTGTCAATGTAATAGGAAAGTCTTAAATATGACTTGGATGGTTATTTATGTCGATTGGACTTTTCTTTATTTGTATGGGTTTGTTTTTGTTGGCATGGTTATTGCCTTTAATATTGTATTAATTTCTATCTGTGGACGTTGATATATACTGATATGTTTTATTTTGTAAAGGATTGAGAAGTTAAAATAGAAGATTGCTCTGAAGAAGAAAATGATGATGTTGTTTTGTGTTAATGTTTGAATGAATAAAATATAATTTATTTATTTTTTGTGTTATATTTATCTCTACCTGATCCTTCACATGGTATCAGGGCCTAAGGTCATTTGTAGAAGAGTCTGTAAATCATGGCAGCAAGCACAAGCTTGAGTAATCCCCAAATTCCATAGCTAAATGGGAAGAATTATGACTACTAATCTATAACAATGAGAGCATTTTTTTGTTCACAAGATTTATGGGAGTTTGTAGAAAATGGGTTTCCAAAGCCGGCAGATGCAGCAACATATAATTCCTTGACACAAGCAGAGAAAGATTTACTAAAATATAACAAGAAGAAGGATTCAAAGGAAGATTTTTTCATTCTACAAGGAGTACATGAGAGTATTTTTCCCAGAATTTCAGCCACTACCAAGTCCAAGCAAGCATGGGACATTTTACAAATTTCATATCAAGAAATGGACAAACTTAAAACTACAAAGTTGCAAATACTGAGAAGAGAGTTTGAGACTATGTTTATGAAAGATAATGAGTCTGTAGATTCATATTCTACTCAAATAATTGGACTGGTGAACCAGATGAGAACACATGGATAGACACTAGAAGATGTGAAAGTTGTAGAAAATATTTTAAGAAGATTACCCACAAGATTTGAATCAATTTCAGTCACAATATAAGAGACAAAGGATCTCACACAATATTCAGTTGATGGGCTTTATGCTTTGAACTTATTTCTCATGAGCACGGACTTAGCAGAACAACAAATATGTCATTGGAGCATGCATTCAAGTCACAAGCTTCAATTAACCAAGGAAGAGGCAGAGGTAGAATGAATTTCAGAGCAAGAGGAAGAGGCTTCAATAGAGGTGGAAGAAATAACCAGTCAAGTTCAAGTGGAAGAGGCAGCAGCCAAAACCCATCTCAAAGCTTTCCCAAAGGTCAAAGGTATGAGAAATCTCTGGTCCAATGTCATTATTGTAAAAAATTTGGACATTACATGAATGAGTGTAGGAAGAAGCAGTATTATGTGGGTAGACAAAATGAAAATTTTGCTAAAGAGAGTCATGACCATAGACCTAATAAAAGCACAATGTTTTTAGCATGTAATGTAGTTCAAGCTAGTGAGAAAGAAGTTTGGTTTTTACACTCAGGCTGTAGTAATCATATGATAGGGAATTTAGAGTTGTTCACAAGTCTAGATGAGAATATTAAGTCAGATGTCACCTTGGGTAATGACAACAAAGTGTCAGTTAAAGGAAAAGGGAATGTTAATATATTGACCAAGTAGGGGGAGAAAAAATATATCTCAGATGTTTATTTTGTGCCAAGTCTAAAACACAATTTGATGAGTGTAGGATATTTAGTTCAAAAGGGTTATAGAGTGACTTTCAAAAATGGGTTGTGCACAATTTTAGACAAATACCCAAGTAGCCAGCTGATAGCTAAAGTCAATATGACAAACAATAGGATGTTTCCTTTGAGAATTCAACTGCTTTAAGCATAAAATATGCACAAGCACAAGAGGTGTCCACTGTGACTCAAACTGTCTTTTAGGAAGAAGTAAAGGATGAAAACTGGCTGTGGCACTTAAGATTTGGTCATTTAAGTTTTGATGGTCTGAGTTTGCTTCATAGGAAGAGTATGGTAAAATGAATTCCATTAATTGAAAAACCCGAGAGAGTTTATGAAGGTTGCATACTAGGAAAGCAGCATAGAGAGTCTTTCCCAATAGGTTTACAAGAGAAAAATCCCCATTAGAAATTGTTCATTCATACTTGTGTGGCCCAATGCAGACACCTTCAATAAGTGGTAGTTATTATTTTCTGACTTTCATATATTAATTCAAGGAAGACATGGGTCTATTTTCTAAAACAAAAAAGTGAAGTGTTTAATTTCTTTTGTCAGTTTAAGTCTCTTTCTGAAAAAAAGAGTGGTAATTTTATCAAAGTGTTGAGAACAGATGGAGGAGGTGAATACATATCAAGAAAGTTTTTAAATTTCTGCAAAGAGCATGGAATACACAAATAGTTCACAACAAGATACACACCTCAGCAAAACAGTGTAGCTGAGAGAAAAAAATAGAACCATAATGGAGATGGCTAGAAGTATGCTGAAAGCCAAGCATTTAACAAATGATTTTTGGGCTGAATTTGTATCTTGTGCAACATATATCATGAATAGATTCCCAACAAAAAGTGTGCTGAATATTATCCCTGAGGAAGCATGGACTGGTAAGAAGCATAGTGTATCTCACATGAGAGTTTTTGGGTGTGTTTCATATGCACATGTACTTGATGAATTGAGAAGAAAACTTGACAATAAAGGAGAGAAATGCATTTTTGTTGGATATAGTGATGAATCCAAAGCATATAAATTGTTTAATCCAACAAATAAGAAGGTTATAATCAGAAGGGATGTTCAATTTGTTGAAGATGAAGCATGGGATGGAAGTAAAGAGAGCACAATAAATGCTATAGTAAATACCCTCAAGAAGAAAATGAAATTTCAGTTCTAGCTAATATACCTATTGACCCTATTCAACCTTAGGCAAGTGGTCAACAATTGACACCAACAAGTAATGTAAGAGCGGCAATAAGAGGACTATAGATGCCAACCACAACAAGAACCTCTAGCACTGGACCTTCAAGTCCACATTCTGCAGATTCAAGTGATCTTTCAAATCCAACTTTAGCAAGCATGCGAAGACAGAAAATCAGAAGCATGAGTGATATTTATAACCAAAATGAAGGTGAGAATAATCCTCAATAGTTTACACATTTTGCATTCTAGTCTCAAGCTAAAGATCCAATTCATTATGAAGATGCAATCAAAGAAGAAAAGTGGCTAATAACAATGGATGATGAAATAGATTCAATTGAAAACAATCAGACATGGGAGTTGCAGAGTCTTCCAAAAGACAAATATGTCATTGGTGTTAAATGGATTTATAAAACTAAATTGAATGCAAATGGAGAAGTGTAGAAGAACAAAGCAAGATTGGTTGTAAAAGGTTATGCACAAGAACCTAGAATAGATTATAATGAAACTTTTGTACCTGTAGCACGCCTTGACATAGTCAAAATTTTATTGGCTTTAGCAGCACAAAACAGTTGGTTAGTTCACCAAATGGACGTGAAGTCATCTTTTCTCAATGACTATCTAGAAGAGGAAGTATACATTGAACAACCACCTGAATATGAAATATTGGGAAAAGAAGATAAATTCTACAAGCTCAAGAAGATGTTGTATGGTTTGAAACAAGCTCCAAGAGCTTGGTATAGTAGGATAGACAATTATTTTACACAAAATGGATTTACCAGATGCAATAGTGAACCAACACTATATACTAAAGTGAATGAAGATGGTGAAATTTTAATTATTTGTCTATATGTTGATGATTTAATCTTAACTGGACATCTATCAATTCAATTGTTCAAAGCAGCAATGATGAAAGAGTTTGAAATAAAAGACTTAGGTTTGATGAATTATTTTTTGGGAATTGAGGTAACACAAAATGAAAATGGCATTTTTATTTCAGAGGGAAAGTATGCCAATGATGTTTTGAAGAGATTTAATATGGCGAATTTTAAGTCAGCACCCACTCCAATGGTAACTGGTCTGAAACTCAGCAAAGAAAACAAAGGATTAGATGTGAATTCAACTTTGTATAAGCAGCTAGTAGGGAGTCTGATGTATCTAATAGCCACAAGGCTTGATATCATGTTTTCAGTCAGTTTAATCTCTAGATTCATGGAAGCACCAAAAGAATCACATTGGATGGCTAGAAAGAGAATTTTAAGATACATTAATGGAACTAAAATTTATGGCATCCATTATACAAGAATAGATGAATTCAAACTAACAAGTTTTATTGACAGTGATTGTGCTAGAAGTGTTGATGACAGGAAAAGCACCTCTAGATATGTTTTTAACTTTGGCAGTGGAGTAGTTGCATGGGCTTCAAAAAAATAGCCTATTGTCACATTGTCATCAGCTAAAGTTGATTATGTTGCAGCCACAAGTGCATCTTTCCAGGAAGTATGGATGAGACAAAAATTGAAGGAGATTCAAAATGAGTAGATAGATGCCACAAAAAATTTATGCGATGAAAATTCAGCCATTGCTCTATCAAAGAATCCAGTATTTCATAAAGGTAGAAAACATATCAACACACGCTTTCATTTCATTCGGGAGTTGATCATCAATGGAGACATCTCTCTGGAGTTTCGCAGGACAGACGAGCAACAAGCAGATATATTTACAAAAGTCCTCGACACAGATTCATTTGTTTACCAAAGATGCAGACTCACCATCAAGGATGGTGAGAGTTTCATTCAAGGGGGAGTGTTGGAGGTTCACTCCACTCCCATGCCTATTTCCTACTCCTACCGTGATGCCGCACCCTCAAATTCACCTATTCACAATTCGGTGGTGTCTACTAGGTTTTCATGCCCCTTCTCTCTCCTATCTGCAGTATCATGACTATCTCTCCCACAGTATCCCGCTTTACCGCAGTCGAGCTCTTCACTGACAACAGTGTCACGGTGGTCATGTTTCTCATCTACCTTGTTATGGTGGACTAACCACATGATGTCTATGGAAATGCGGTTAACTGCCAGGAAGGTGTCACCATTGTCCCATAGTTACCCTTCTGACCATGTGCGGTATCATGGTGACTGTCATTGCTCCTTGTTTAGTTCGTTTGTTGACCGCCTGGGAACTGTTACCACAGTCATGCGGTCTGTTCATTAACAGCTCGCACTGACGAGGTGTCTATTGCCACACCGCAACAATCTTGTTTCTTGGCCACAGTTACACAGGCTAGCTGTTTGATGTACATGTTTGACTGCCAGTATTGTCTACTACAGTACCGTGGTTCCTTCTCTAACTACCCGTGGTAGTGCGGTGTGTTGGTTTTTGAAGGCAATAGTTAGTGGGTTCTATGTTGGCATGTAAAGGACATTTTTGTCAATCAGATAGGATAGTCTTAAATATGACTTGGACAGTTATTTATGCCGATTGGACTTTGCTTTATTTGTATGGGCTTGTTTTTGCTGGCATGGTTATTGCCTTTAATATTGTATTAATTTTTGTGGCCATGGACATTGATATATACTGATATGTTTTATTTTGTAAAGGATTGAGAAGTTAAAATAGAAGATTGCTCTGAAGAAGCAAATGATGATGATGTTCTATGTTAATGTTTGAATGAGTAAAATATATATATATTTTTTGTGTTATATTTATCTCTACCTGATCCTTCATTATGCCTAGTATATATATTCCATACTTGATTTGTTTCCAACCAGAAAATTACAAAATTCCTTAGCACAACCTTTTTGTAGCTAGAATTTTTCTTAGACAAACAACTTATCAGTTGTAAATTCTCCAAATGACTTCATAACTGCAATACCATGATGAGACAATTAGAAATGAGTATTTTCTATTCAAGTTTTGTAACTTAAAATTAGAACTCTCCACCTTTATTCTTTTGTAATGTTTTCTTTTTTGATGGAAATGTTGAGACTTGGAACACATCTCTCCATTTATAGGATATAATTTTTCATCTCATCTATTAAAGCTTCTTTTTGAAATTGGATGTAGTTCATTGCGACTAGAGTATATTTATAGATCAGGTTTGTTTGCAATCCATCATTTTGCAAGTGGGTAGCTATAAGTCACAAGTGTCTATTCAGCTCAAGGTTGTGCTCTTAGTCAAACTATTTTGGTTGAGAATTATTTCTTGAGGTCTATGTTTAGTTGAGTATCTATAAGTATCATTACTAAAATAAATTATGTGATGGATTTACAAATTATAGTGCTACATTCAAACAGACAACCAATTTTTTTTCGTATTTCTACCTTTCCAAAATTTATCACAAGACTCTGCTAGATAGCCAAATTTTAATGCATCTCCTTCCAAATAATTTTCATAGCTAGACATGTATGCAAAAGGGGGAAACATATCCAAGGCCTAAAGAAGTGATTGCAAGATATTCACAAAATGGAATTTCTGAAAATATTTTTGAAACTTTCAAGAAAATCAATTGCTAGTTGTTAAGCTAACTTCCACAACCTTTGTCAGCATCATCCCTACCTATTCGAAGGCAAGATCTTTTGGAACAGGGTATGAGCAACCATCAAAGCATCAAGGATCAATTTTTTTTGTCAAATATAGTTATAAGTGCCCTGGTAGACATGTATGAAAAATGTAGAAGCATAGACAAGGCAAGTGAATTGTTTGATATAATGTCTTAGAGATGTGGTCTAATAGACTACAATGGTTGTAGACTATGCAAAAAATAGATTTTTTGAAAGGTCTTTAGAAATTTTCAAGCTAGTGCAATTGGTAGGTGTAAAGCTATACTTGTCAACCTTTACTAGCATCCTCCCTACCTCTATTAAAATGGGAGTTTTGGAATAGGATATGCCCATCCATCAAGGCATAATGGAAAAGGGATTTTTTCAAATGTTACAATTGCAATTTCCTTGTTAGACATGCATGAAAAATGTGGAACCATAAACAAAGGCACGTGATATGTAAATTCCTCCAAATTAGTGAAACCAAAAAGGCATGAGTTCAAAAAAATGCCTCAAAGAAGTATGCTCTCACCTGAACTAGGCCCATGATCTAGTACAAAAGCTTTAAGTTTAATTTTTGTAGGGAATGTTGATAAAACCTATGGGATGACATTAAAGATGAATGGGCCATATATATTATTGAGCATAAAGTTATAGAAAATGCTAGTGAAACAAGAAATTTTAAAGCACAAATTCCATTAAACAAGATACATTGAATCAAATTTTTTTATTGAGAAAAACGTTACCGAAAATGCAAGTGAAACAAGATACATTGAATCATAGCTAATTGCAAGAGATAATATCATAACTCTAAATGGTAAAAAACCCATTCTCACCTCTATCTTCCAAGCAAGCTTTTCATGCCCATTTGAGAACTGATTAAAGGGATGATGTGGTATGCATGACTGCAAAATGTGGAAACATAGACAATGCACACAAATCACCTTGAAAAACCCCAACAAATTAACCTCTACATGTGTCCAAAAAGTTATATAATAAGGTATCAAACATGTTGCTAAAGAAGGCATGATCAGACGCACGCGGATACCTTGTTGCTCGCCTTTGTTGGACCAACTCAAACATTAGATTTGATTTTAATTTTTCCCTCTGCTTTCTTCTGATTGGTGACAAGATTATTTCTTTTTAATTTGTAAATGGAAAAATTCCCAAACCCCAACGAAACCTATTGGTATCTTGTAGATTGCATTGTTTCAATATATAAAAAAAAACTAGTGAAAAACAAACTAGCCAATTAGGAAATTTAGTGAGAATAACTAAAATGACACTTTAATAGAAAAATTCGATAGCACCATAGGTTAAAGCATTTTCCCCATTCTTGGAAAACAATTAATCGACAAACTTGCACACCAAAAACATTAGTCTTCTCCTATAGATAGGTAGGGACTAATAATTATACTAGATTTAGGTTTTAAGGCCCTAGCTCAATTTTATGGAGATGGATCAATGGTACTAGTTCACCACATGCAATATGTGGTCAATTTATATGAAATCTATAGTATTTCACATGAATATGTTGTTCTTAGGATCTTAGCTATATCTCTCAAAGGAAAAGAACTTGACTAGTTTCTAGGTTTAACACCCTCATCTATTGCAAGTTGTAAGGGATTTGGAACCATGTTGCATGAGAAATATATAGATAATATTTATTGTATAATCTTGATTCAACATTTGACTATGATGGAGAGAGAATCAAGGAAATTTAAGGGTTGATTCAACATTGGATTCAGCAAAAAATGGAGAGGATATTAATTATGTTGATGTATGTTTTGACACAAAAATGTATTTACAAATTGTGAAACATATAGGGTGGAATGGAAAGGGTTTCTCCCCTACTTGAAAAGTGGCTAGCCTCAAGGATCCTCATCAAATATCAATAGAACAAAATGGAAAATATAAGTCTTTCAAAATTCCCTTAGTGGGAGAGCAATTTGGCTAGTCCATTTACAAGGGCTATGTGAATGATAAAATAATTAGCATGAAAAGGGGCACACTAAGTTAAAGCATAGCACCTAGGAATATTTTTCAAAATATTACCAATACCCTATGAACATGAGTATACACAAAATTCAAGAAAAAAAAAAGAAAGTTACACCCAAAAAAGTAAAAATAAGAGTGATTATTTTAGTGGATTAATAGTATAAAACCATGGCTTAACCAACGAAAATCTTTCACCTTCAAAACCTTGAGCCTTTGTCCAAGATAAGAGGCCTAGCTTTGCATAATTTATATAGAGAACCACCAATAAAAAAATTTGAATAGGAAATTTTGGAAGCAAATCCTCGAGTAGATATTGCCAAGTTTGGAATACATAACCATGCAAGTCCAAAATCTCAACTAGAAAATGAATTAAATTTGTATACAAGTCCAATTTTGCAATATTTTACCTCTTCCTATACATATTTTCTTAGGGCTAAAATGGGGTGGACACCTAAACAAGAAACAAAGTCCATATGTTAAATTTGAATTCTCTATATCCAAACTAGCCTATTAGGGAGGATATTTTTGAAGAAACATCAAGAGCTAGTAGAGCCCATAAGACAACCTTCCACTAGCATAATTGTCTTTGAAGGATCACATGTGCTACCCATAAGAAAAAACTTGTAATAGGTAACAAAAGAAAAATGTGTTAAAATGTTGGTTAAAAATATTCAACTAACTTGACCTAGGAAAGCAACATGATTGAATTATAAACAACATTTTCTAAAAGATGACCATGCTAAAAATCAATATAATGGAAGATAATTTTTTTTCTGAAAAGTATTCTACTCTTGAACTCCTATAATTAAACTATATATATAAATTAACTAATAACTTATTTTCTTCTTTTATATATATATACGCCCAAGCCTCAATACAAGCATATCAATATTCTTGATTTAATCATTTTAGGTCAAAAACAAAGTCAGTAAACTTGATGGAAAATATTTATAACACATTTACTAGGGAAACAGTTTGAAAAGATAGGACTTATCACAATAAAATATTATTGCAATATCATTTATTAAGTACAAGGGCATGTGTCGAGTTAAAATGACAAAGAAGTTTGGTGGAGAAAGTGAGTTAGTGGAGAGGAGTGTACGATTACTTAAAAGGAGAAAAATAAAAAGGGAATAGAAAGAAGACAATGCAGATTAGAAACTGCAACAACACAAAGAGCGCTCCAACAAAAGAAACATGCTCAGATGTGTTGATGGTCATGTAAATTACCATTCTAATTAGTTGATAGGCTATTTGTTTGAAGTTTGGTCAGAATTTTTGTCAACCTCCCCAGTTTTTGAGCTTTCCGGGGGCCATGAAAAAGGTGGCAGATGTGTTCGAATGGCAATCATAATTTTTAGCTGATAGGCTATTTGTGTGAACTTTGGTCAGAATTTTTGTCAGCCTCCCCATTTTTTGAGCTTTCGAGCAATTGTGAAAAAGGTGGTAGATGTGTTCTAACAGCGGTCGGAATTTTTGTCAGCCTCCCCAATTTTTGAGCCTTCCAACGGCCATGAAAAAAGGTAGCAGATGACTTTGGTGGATTTCCCATTGCATGGATAGAGAAGGAAACCGAAATTAAACACTAGTTCACATCAACATTAATTTTTGTATGCTTTCCATGTATTGGTGATGGTTGTAGTAACACCTAGCACTTCAAACCTCAGGAAACATAGTGAATATTTGCAAGATTTTTGATAAGGCATTGTTGGGTTTCGTTCTATTGCTATACCTGCTATCAAAGCCGTGAGCGACGAGGGTAAGCTTTTGTGAGGGTGCAAGTTCTATGCAGCATTGTCCGGCCTTTGTGAAGGTGGGCGAAGGTCACTTTGTGAGGGTGCCCAATTTTTGCAAGAAAGCTAGTGGGAAGAGGTGGATATCAAAAAAACCCTTTGCAATATTGTTCCATTTGTGGTTCATGGTTTGTGGCAGGCTATATTGTTTGATTTCTGGTAAGGTAGTGTTTATTGTTTCAAATTTTGATACGTTCTTGTTGAGAAAACACTCCTTTATCATTCATGTTTTGTGTCTATGGTTTTGCATGGGTTTGTTATTGTTAATTTTTGAATTTTTACAACGGAATAAATTTATTGACATTATGCAGTCTTTTGCAAGCTTTGAGAAACAAGGCCTTTGTGAAGGTGGGTGGAGGGTATTTTGTGAGGGTGCCCATTTTTTGCAGGAAAGCTAGCAGGAAGAGGTGGATATCAAAATAACCCTTTGCGATATTGTTCCATTTGTGGTTTGTAGTTTGTGGCAAGCTATATTGATTGATTTCGAGTAAGGTAGTGTTTATTGTTTGAAATTTTGATAGGTTGCTATTGAGAAAACACTCATTTATCATTCACGTTTTGTGTCTATGGTTTTGCATGGGTTTGTTACTGTGAATTTTTAATTTTTTGCAATAGAATAAATTTGTTAATGTTATGGAGTTTTTTGTAGGGTTTGAGAAACAAGGCAACGTAGGGAGACCTACCAGGAAGAGGTCAGTTTGAATGAAGCAGGAAGAGGTGCATACCAAAATAACCCTTTGCAATATTGTTTCATTTGTGGTTTGTTTGAACGAAGTGAGAAGAGGTGCATATCAAAATAACCCTTTGCGATATTGTTTCATTTGTGGTTCACGGTTGGTGGCATGCTATATTGTTTGGTTCTCGATGAGGTATTGTTGATTGTTTCAAATTTTCATAAGCTGGTGTTGAGAAAAGGCAATATTGTTTGTAAAAATGAATATTTTTTGGTTTATGGTTCACGTTTTGTGGCTATGGTTTTGCATGGGTTTCTCACTATGAATTTTTGTGTTTTGTGGGTTTTTGATCTAGGTTGGTGTTCAAACCAATATTGTTTGATTTATGGCTTTTGTTTTTAGTCATGGTTGCAACGAAATAAAATAGTTAATGTTATACAGTTGGGCATTGTTGAATATTGGGCATTGTTGATTATTGTTCTCTGGCTTAGGCTATATTGTTTCATTTTCAAAAAGGTGTTGTTGAAAAGGCAATATTATTTCCATTTTCAATAAGGTTCTCTTGAGAAAAGAGTATATTTTTGCATGGGTTTGTTGCTATTATTTTTTTGTGGGTTTCTCTATGTGGATTCCATTCTGTGGTTATGGTTGCAACGTAATAAAATAGTTAATGTTATACAGTTTGTCAGTGTTCAAACCAATATTGTTTGATTTATGGCTTATGTTTTGTGGTCATGGTTGCAATGGAATAAAATAGTTAACCTTATATAGTTGGGAATTGTTGATTATTGTTCTCTGGCTTAGTCTATATTATTTCATTTTTGGAAAGCTATTGTTGAAAAGGCAATATTATTTCAATTTTCAATAAGGTTCTCTTGAGAAAAGAGTATATTTTTGCATGGGTTTGTTACTGTTAGTTTTTTGTGGGTTTCTCTCTATGGCTTTCATTTTGTGGTTATGGTTGCAACGTAATAAAATATTTAATGTTATACAGTTTATCTTTGGTTCTATTGGGTATTCTTGATTATTGTTCTTTGGCTTAGGCTATATTGTTTTAATTCTCGATAAGGTGTTGTTGAGAAAAGAGTACATTATTTGTTAAAAGCAGTAATGTTTCATTTATGGTTGGCATTTTGTGGCTATCATTTTGCATGGATTTTGTGGCTATGGTTTTGTGGGTTTCTGTATCTAGGTCACTGTTCAAACCAATATTCTTTGATTTAGGGCTTCTATTTTGTGGTTATGGTAGGAACATAATTAAATAGTTTATGTTATACAGTTTATGTTTGATTCCATGAGGCATTGTTCATTATTGTTCTATAGGTTAGGCTATATTGTTTCATTTTCGAGAAGGTGTTGTTGAAATCACTATATTCTTTGAACTTCTGATAAGGTTCTATTGAGAAAAGAGTATATTTTTGCATGGGTTTGTTACTATGAATTTTGGAGAAGGTGTTGTTGAAAAGGCTATATTGTTTCAATAATTGGTAAGGTTCTATTGAGAAAGGAGTATATTTTTGCATGACTTTTTTACTGTTAACTATTGTTGTTTTCTCTTGATGGCTTCCATTTCTGTGGGTGTGTTTGGTCCAGACTAAAATTGTTAACGTTATGCAGTTTTTGTCCATTGTTGTTGTCTACCTTGGGCTATATTGTCTCATTTTCGATAGGGTACTATTAAGAATGCTATATTGTTCCAATTTTTCATAAGGCGTTATTTAGAAAAGACTATATTGTTTGTTAAAAGAAATATTGTTTCGATTATGGTTGGCATTTTGTGGATATCATTTTCCATGGGTTTTGTGGCTATGGTTTTTGTTTGATTTACTACTTCCATTTGGTGGTTATGGTTGCAACTGAGTAAAATAGTTAATGTTAGAGACTTTATGCTTGATTCCATTAGGAATTGGTGATTATTGTTGTCTAGCTTAGGCTATATTTTCGATTTTCGATAAGGTGTTGTTGAAAAGACTATATTGTTTCAATTTTGGATAGGATTCTGTTGAGAAAAAAAGTATTTTTTTGGGTGGGTTTGTTACTATCAATCTTTCTGGTTTTCAATAGTGTGTTGTTGAAAAGGCTTTATTGTTTCAATTTTGGATAGGGTTCTATTGAGAAAAAATTATTTATTTGGGTGGGTTTGTTACTGTAAATCTTTGTGGCTTTCTTTGTATTGCTCCCGTTTTCTGGCTATGTTTGTAACAGAATAAAAGTGTTGGCATTCTATGGTATCATTTTGCATGGGTTTTGTGTGTTGTTGATTGTTGTTGTCTAGCTTGTGCTATATTATTTCATCTCTAATAACATGCTTATCAAAAGTTCATATTGTTTTGTTTTCGATAGCGTTCTATTAAGTAAGAACTATATTTTTCGCATTGGTTTGTGACTGGATTTTTTATTTTGTGGGTTTGTCCATGTGGGCTGCTTTTGAGACTAATATAGTTTGATTTTTGAGTTGTTTTTTATCCTTTCGATTGCAATAGAATAAAATAGTTAGCCTTGTACAATTTATGTTGATTTCCATAAGGCATTGTTGATTGTTGTTGTGTAGCTTTAATATAGTTAATGTTAAATAGTTTATATTGAATTCCATAAGGGATTGTTGATTGTTGTTGTCTAGTTTTAATATAGTTAACGTTATACAGTTTATGTTGATTGCGATAAGGCATTGCTAAGTGTTGTTTTCTGGCTTAGGGTACATTCTTTTTTTTTTGGTAAGGTGTTGTTCAAATGCTATATTTTTCCATGTTGTGATAAGGTGGTGTTGAGAAAATACTATACTTTTGCATGGCTTTGTAACTATGATTTCCTATGTTTTGTGGGTTTTTGCATCTATGTTGGTGTTTATGCCAAATTGCATTTTTTGTCTATATAGTTGCAACACAACAAAATTGTTAATATTATACAGTTTATGTTCATTTGGATAGGGCATTGCTGATTGCTGTTGTCTTGCTTTAAAATAGTTGACATAATACAATTTATATTGGTCTCCATAAGGCATCGCTCATTGTTGTTGTCTAGCTTAGGCTATATTGTTTCAATTTTGAGGTGTTGTTGAAAAGGCTATATTATTTCAGTTTTTGATAAGGTTCTGTTGAGAAAACAATATATTTTTGCATGGGTTTCTTATTGTGAATTTTTTGTGGGTTTCTCTTTATGGGTTCCATTTTGTCACCATTAGTCGATAGGCTATTTGTGTGAACATTGGTCAAAATTTTCGTCAGCCTCCCTTGTTTTTGAGCTTTCCAATAGCCGTGAAAAAGGTGGTGGATGTGTTCAAATTGTGGTTGGAATTTTCGTTAGCCTCCCTAGTTTTTGAGCCTTCCAGTGGCCATGAAAAAGGTGGCGGATGACTTTGGCAGATTTCTCGCCGTATGGATAGAGAAGGCCACCAAAATTAAATGTTGGTTCGCATCAACATTGATTGTTGTATGCTTTTCATATACTGCCAATGGTTGTATAACATCTGGTGCTCCAGCCCTCTAGAAACATAGCGAATGTCTACGAGATTTTAGATAGGGCATTATTGGGTCTCGTTTTGTTGCTATAGGGTAAGCTTTTGTGAGGGTGCAAGTTCTATCCAAAATTGTTCGACCTCTATGAAGGTGGGCAGAGGTTATTTTGTGAGGGTGCCCATTTTTTGCAGGAAAGCTAGCAGGAAGAGGTGGATATCGAAAATAATCCTTTGCAATAATGTTGAATTTGTGGTTCGCAGTTTGTGGCAAGCTATATTTTTTGATTTTGTGTAAGGTAGTGTTTATTGTTTCAAATTTTGATAGGTTTCTATTGAGAAAACACTTGTTTATCATTCGTGTTTTATGTCTATGGTTCTACATGGGTTTGTTTCTATGAATTTTGGATTTTTTGTTGTTCAAACTCTATATTGTTATTGGTAAGGTGTTTTTCACAAGCTATATTGTTCCACGTTGCAATAAGGTGGTCTTGAGAAAAGACTATACTTTTGCATGGCTTTGTAACTATGATTTCCTATGTTTTGTGGGTTTTTGCATCTATGTTGGTCTTTAGGCTGAATTGCTTTTTTTTGTGGATATGGTTGCAACATAACAAAATAGTTAATATTATACATTTTATGTTCATTTCGATAGGGAATTGCTGATTGTTGTTGTTTTTATTTAAGATAGTTGGCATTTAATACAATTTATATTGGTCTCCATAAGGCATCACTAATTGTTGTTATCTAGCTCAGGCTATATTGTTTCATTTTTGAGGTGTTGAAAAGTCTATATTATTTCAGTTTTTGATTAGGTTCTATTGAGAAAAGAGTATATTTTTCATGGGTTTCTTATTGTGAATTTTTTGTGGGTGTTGTTTTGTGCTTTTTTCGTATCATTGCAATGCAAAAAAAATGTTGATGTTATATAGTTTATCGTGATTGTTCTTCTCTACCTTCTTGATGGTTTAGCCTGTTGGAGTTGAGAAGATACAACACCACAGAAGCCCAAAAGATCTTTGCAAGCAAATAACCTATTACAAGGAGAAACAAAGAGAACCAACAAAAGAAATGCTCAAGAATGTGGAGCAATGTATTCACCTAAAAATGTAAAATGAATAATGATACAAAAGATAGTTTTCAACTATATATAGATGAAAACCCTAAAAAGGAAAACCCTAGGCTTGCACAATAATAATTAATAAAGTAATTAATTATTATGTACCTAATGTTAGCTTAAGTGAAAAAGAGTTAAAAGGAAACTTTACGTAATTAAACAAATATTGTTTAATTAATAAAGTAAATGTCCAATTACTCTAACACCCCCCCTTAAGATAGACATAGGGAGAAGCTAAAACCTAGAAGAAGCTACTGAAAGAAAAAGCAATGGGTCCCGGCAACAAGGCCAGATCAGGTACCCAAGTACAAAGAAATCTCTATGAAATGGAGAAAAGGAGAAAACCCAGTGGGAAAAACTCCTCTCCAAAAAGAGATAGAACAACATGCTGAAAGAAACATGAAGGAAGGAAGGCCTCATAAAGACCCCCCAAGGACAACTTCCTTCACCCCAAGCATAGAGCGCAACTGAAGATAACGCGGAGATGCAAAAGGTTTCGTGAAGATGTCTGCAACCTACTCGGTAGTGGGAACATACTCCAAGATGAGAGAACCATCCTAAATCAACTGTCTGATGAAATGCATATGAAGCTCAATGTGCTTCATCCGCTATGCTCCACTGGGTTGCACGAAATGTGTATAGCACTCTGATTGTCACACCAAAGAATAGTGGGACTATCAGGAGGAAAACCAAACTCAGTCATCAACTGACGAAGCCATAAAATCTCCTGACTAGCAAGCACAATAGATCGGTACTCAGCCTCTATAGATGATAATGCATGAGCAGTCTGCTTCTTGCATGACCATGTGATAGGACCAGAGCCAAGACAAAAAACAAAGCCAGAAGTAGACTTCTGATCATTGACATCACCAGCCCAATCTGAGTCAGTGTAGCCAACAATGTGAGGATCCCCTAATGTGTAGTGAATGCCATATGAAGTGGTGCCCTGAATGTACCTCAAAATACGCTTGGCAGCTTGCCAATGAATCTCATGAGGATCATGTGAGAATCGAGAGAAAAGACCAACCACAAAGGAAAGATCAGGATGAGTGTGAATCAGGTACAACAAACTACCAACCAATTGCCTGTAAAGTGTAGAATCTACTGAAGGAGTGGGGCAAGTAGTAGTCAAAACAACCCCTGACTGAAAAGGTGTGGGGGTAGGCTTGCAATCAAGCATGCCAAAGCGCTAAAGCATATCAAAAGAATACTTCTGCTAGTAAATGGAGATCCCCTCAGAAGACTGAATCACCTGAAGACCAAGGAAATAGTGCAGAAGGCTAAGATCTGTCATCTCAAACTGCTCCATCAAGGCTAGTTGAGAATTCTGAATCATAGAGGATGAGCTACCTGTGATGAGAAGATCATCAACATATAGCACAAGAATTAGGATCTCGCCCTCAAGATGTTGAATATAGACCATGTGATCAGAATGATAGCGAGTGAAACTAGTGGAGAGCAAAAAAGAGTCCATCTTCTCATACCAAGCCCGAGGGGCCTGTTTGAGACCATATAATGAAGCTAAAGTCTGCAAACCAAGGAAGCATCATGAACAAATACCTAAGGCTGCTCCATATAGATCTCCTCCTGTAGGTCACCATGTAAGAAGACACACTTCACATCCATCTGAAAAATGAGCCATCCTCTAGAAGTTGCAAGTGATAATACAAAGCTAATAGAATTCATCTTGGCGATAGGGGCAAATGTCTCGGAGTAATCAATACCCTCAACCTGTGAGAAACCCTTCGCAACAAGACGTGCTTTATACTTATCAATAGAACCATTAGCAGCATACTTGGTGCGATACAACCATCCGCACCGAACCATCTTTCTGCCCTTAGGAAGAGGATAGAGATCCCATGTATTATTCCTCATCAAAGAAGAATACTCCTCCTCCATAGCACAATCCCACTCAGGGTGACCTGTTGCCTTTGAAAATCTTTGAGGATCCTCTGAAAGAGCATGAGTCAAAAGACTAGAACCCGTAGTATGAGAACGAGTGCGACGAGTGTCTGAAGGATCACCGGCCATAGATCCTGCTACCTCAATAGTAAAGCGAGCCCATTTGGGCCTCTAAGGTGGAGCAGGTGGAGGTGGAGATGGGGGATCATCAATATCCTCATCAGAATCCTCAAAATAATCCTAAAGAGCTGTAGTGGGTGGAGTAGGTAGTGAAGTGGACACTAGAGACAGGGTATCAACTGGAGGAAGGCGCTCATCAAACTGAACATCCTGTCGAAATAGGACCTCTCTGGAATCAGGATCAAACAACTTGTACGCCTTAGCATCCTCACAGTAGTCGATAAAAATGAGGGGTCAACTCTTCCGCTCCATAGCTCTCCTCTGAGCATCAGGAATAAAAGCCCATGCCTCACTACCAGATACTCGAAATGTTGAAATATCAGGCTTGTCATGAGACCAAGCCTCCTCAGGAGTCATATGTCGAATCACCTTGTGAGGCATCTGATTCTGAATATAGTTGGCACAATTGACTGCCTCAGCCCAAAAAGATGAATCCATGGACCTGGACTAAATCATACAATTAGCCATCTCTCGTAAAGTTTTATTCTTTCGATCAGCGATACCATTCTGTTGAGGGGTGTAGAGAATAGAAAACTGATGCTGTAAACCATGCTCAATGCAAAATCTCTAAAATTCTGATTCACATACTCCCCCCCATTATCTGTATGTATTCGCCGAATAGAAAGACCAGACTGCTTCTCTACAAATGTCTTGAAGACACGAAAGGAATCAAAGACATCAGACTTGTACTTAAGAAAGTACAACCATGTGTGTCTAGAGAAGTCATCAATGAATGTGAGTACATACTTGGCCCCTGAAAAAGGAGTGGGAAATGAAATGAGGTCACTATGAATCAACTCCAAGGGTGCCAAAGCACGAGTGGTACTTCCCTTCAGAAAGGGATCCCTATGATGCTTGCCAAACACACAACTATGACAAACACCATCAGTGCAGGAAATCCATGGAAGACCAAGAACAAGTGACTGTGTACTCATCTGCTGAAGATATCTGTAATTGACATGGCCCAAACGCTCATGCCAAAGCTGACTCACCGAATTTGCATGTGCTATAAGAGATGAACCTGTACCCTCATAAGGTGTAAATCCATCAAATCTATAAAGACGAGATGCAGTATCAACACTACCAGTAGCCACAACCAAATCAGAATGATGGAGGTCCCGAATAACCACATCATGTGTTGAGAACTCAACTGTCTTACCAGAGCCAATGTGGAAAATATGATAAATGGACAAGAGGTTCATCAAAATTTCAGGAACAACCAAAACATCCTGTAGAGTGCCCTCATCCAAAGAGACAGAACCTGAACCCAAGACGGAAAGCTGTGAAGAGTCACCCACTGCAATCAATGAAGTACCACAAGAGGCAAGAGAAGTGACCAACTGCTGAGTGTGAGTCATATGGTGAGAAGCACCAGAATCTAAAATCCAAGTGGACCCATTGGTCGATGCTCGTGCAGTGAGAGCATGACCCTTCCCTATGGTGGAAGAAGAAGAAGACTGAGGTGAGGAGATGTGTTGCTGCTACATGGCCTCCTCTAAAGCCTCTAATCATTTCCAACACCTGGAAACTGGATGACCTTGCTTGCCACAGAAATTGCAAGTGTCTCCTGATTTATCCTTAGTCTTGGAGGAAGACTCACCAGACTTCGAAGATTTCCCATGTTTTGGATTAAATGGTGGTTTAGAATCAGACTTAGGAGGCGGTTTGGAGGAATGCTCACTACTTGAAAAATCTTTCTTGGGCCTCGGTTTCTGCTTCAGTTTCCCCTTCGGTGACTGAGAAACCAATGCTTTGCTCTTTGAACTTGAGAGCATATCCATCTGAGAAAGGTGAAACTGTTCCCGAGACAATCGCTCACAAAACAAATCAAAGGAAGGCATGGTAAAACTGGCACCCAAACCATCCATGGTGGAGTAGAAGGAGGAAGCAAATATCTAAAATGGACCATGAAGCTTTGAAAGAATCAAGTAAATGCACTCTGTGTCTGTCTTGTTCTTCCCACAACCCTATAAAATAGTATGGATAGTTTTGAACTTGTTCAAAAAATCCTCAATAGTGGGAAATGAATCAAGTAACAATGAAGTCAGCTCTGCCTTAATCTGTAATGCATGAAACTCATTAACGGCCCCAAAAAGTGTCTCAAACTTCAGCCACATGGCTCGAGGAGTGAGCAAAGCATCAAGGTGAAACAAAAGACTATCTGAAACATGCATGCATAACAAACCTATAGCCTCATCCATCTTATTCCTGTGCTGCATAATCTCAAAAGGATGCTACAACTGAGGTTGAACCTCATCTAAACAAGACCATAACCCTCGTGACCTGAGTAGCCTCATCATACGAGACTTCCAAGTGTGACAGTTATGTGATGTGAGTAGCTCAACTGAAGAGTCTGCCATGAAACCTTGCACCTGTACCTACTTGTGTTTTTTATTATTATGTTATCTTTCAGAATAGACAGAAGATGCAGAAGGGTTTGTATTTTTGAGAGTTTTGGTGTTCTGGTTTTCTGATATAAATGACAGAAAGCAAGAGAAAAACACCCCCCACAAAAGATAAACCCAAACCCTAGTACAAACTGAGAAGAAGGAAGCAATGCATAAGCAAAAAATACTTCAAGAAAAATTCTTGTGTACCTAGAGAAAATTATGATAAAATAGATCACATCACTGAATAGAGCATGTTGAGAGCTTTCCAACGCCTATTCAAGTTTGAAAAACAGAGTTCGTTTGCATCTTCTATGACCCCGGAAGTGAAGAAAGTAGACCTCACTTTGACTAGTAAAAAAATCTAGACTGGTAAAACTTTTGTAAAATTACCTACACCATCAGATTGGTGCTGAAATCAGCTTTCCAACTCTTCTTCCTGTTCGAAAAATGGAGCTAGGATGCCCAAGTTATGCCCATTTTCGTGAGAGCAAAAAACATGCCCAATTTGACTCCTCTAGCACCCGAGAGCTTTAAAAAAAGAGCCCTTGGTCACATGGGTGAACCAGGGGGCTGAAGCGAGCAGAGCCCATGGTCACCATATGACTGAGCAGGGGTCTGTGTGAAGCCTGCGGGGGCTGAAGAACCGACTCGGGTCAGCGAGCCCGGCGAGCCCGACGGAAGCAAGTCGGCGAGCTCGCAGGTGGCGAGCCTGGCGGCGATGAGCTCGACGACTGCGGACTGGGCGACGCGGCCGGGGAGCGGACACGGCAGAGTCGGCTAGGGAGCAGACACGACAGAGTTGGGTGGGGAGCGGACACGGCAGAGTCAGGTGGAGTCAGCTCGGCAAAGCTCGGGTGAGCCAGGCGGGGTCGGCGCAGTGGCAACGGTGGGAGCTCGACGGCCGAGCAGAGTGTGGGTGGCATCGGAGCGGCGCTGCTGGTGGCTGCTTGGTGGCGGGTGGGCAGCGACCAAAAAATACATGGGCCGCATAAAACTTTAGCAAAAAAATCTTTGTATTTTTTTAATTTTTTTAATATTTTTTTGATTTTCTTTTGTGATTTTTGCTCCGTACGGCCCTAGGGCAAAAACAATTTTGCCTTCCAAATTGACTATAACCAAAATTGATGATTTGACAATCGATTTAGGGGTTTTTGGGCTCTACGAATCCAATGGCACTATCCATTTGAGCCCAAAGTGAACCCAAAAAATGGAGTATGCTGAATCCTCCCAAAAAAAACTTAGAACCTTAGATTTGCTTCCAATGCAAAATCTCAAAACAAGAACAAGCAGCTGCAAATCTGAAGCTCTGATACCATGTTGGAGTTGAGAAGATACAACACCACAGAAGCCCAAAAGAAATGCTCAAGAATGTGGAGCAATGTATTCACCTGAAAATGTAAAATGAATAATGATACAAAAGATAGTTTTCAACTAGATATAGATGAAAACCCTAGGTTTGCACAATAATAATTAATAAAGTAATTAATTATTATGTACCTAATGTTAGCTTAACTGAAAAAGAGTTACAAGGAAACTTTACGTAATTAAATAAATATTGTTTAATTAATAAATTAAATGTCCAATTACTCTAACATAGCCTTCCGAAAAGTATTTGACTTCTCCCTTAAATTGCTTCAAAAAGGTTTTTAGCAATATTGTATGTGTCAACCATTGTTGCTTCTTATGTTTAATATAAACCCTATTTCTATGAGAATTCCTTTTTGAGGATGAAACAAATGACAACTTTCTTCCCTAATAAATAACTATGTTCTCAAAATAATAAATATGAATGTTTTGTGTTCCTTTGTAAATAATGCTTTGTTTGATATATATTTTTCATTATAATGAATTCCACTCATGGTTCATATGATACTTAATTAGCATAGCAAGGTGTTGAGAGTGAAATATTTAGTCATTGAATTTTAGAATAAAGAACTGAAGATTCAATCAAGAACATACACATATAGGTAGATATATATATATTTGTACACATGTACATATGTATTTATATATAGCTTTCTATATCTAAATAGATGTGTATACCATATTTTCGGCTTCCTGCATAACTCCTGTCCTTCAAATTTGTGAACAGAGCAAACATCCAGTCTAAATTTCTTGTGAATTGACTTAGTGAAAGGGCTACGAATTTAAATCTTTTGTTGCTTGTAGTATATAACCAAAGCTAGAGAACATTGGTCAACAATTCCTTTTGGAGAACAACATAAACTATATAGCATTGAAACCATAACCACAATTAGAAGCTTTAGATGAAACAATAATGGTTTTAATAGCAACGTAGAAAATCCTTTATTGAACAACAACTTATTGGAAATGACCATATTCAAACATACACAAGAACACATACATATAAACATTCAAATAGCGAACACCAATTGTGCAGATAAAACACTATGTGGTAATCCAACCTGAGAAGAAGGAAACAACCATATTGATATAAAAAAAATTGACATATCTATACATAGAATAAAGACCTTAAGGTTCAATCAAGAACAAACTAAAATAACCAAATATATATATCTATATCTACATATGTATCTATCTACTTATGTATAGGCTGTTATATCTGAATAGATGTGTATACCATATTTTTTCCTCACCATATAATTGCTCGCCTTCAACTTTATGAAGAGAGAAATTATCCAGACTGAATTTTCACTCAATTGACTCACCGAGATGGCTGCAAATTATTCAAATCTTTTACTGCCTATAATATATTGCCTAATCTGAAGCAAGGCCTTATTATAGTCAACAAAAGGTTTGAATTTTTTGCCTTCTCAGCTAGTCAATTGAGGGAAAATGCAATGTGGATATTCTATCTCTTAAATGTTGTTTGGCATTAACATCAATTTTTGTATGGTTTGTGTGTGCTAGAGATGGTTGTAATAAGAGCCCAATGAGGAACAATGTCCTTTGGATAATATGATAAACTATTTTTGAAATGTTCAAGAAATGGTCTTTGCAATATGCACCTCTCCCTGCACTTCTTCCCACTTGTTTCAAATAAATCTCTTCCCGCTTGCTTTCTCTCCACCCCCTTCTTCCTCCACTTCTTGCAAAAAATGGGCAAATAATTATTGTAACCGACAGTTTTTTAATGCCCTATAAAAAATGGACAAAGAATTATCACAACCGACACTTTTGCACTACTTTTGTAACCATCGCCCCATGCAAAAAGCATAGAATAACCTCCAACCACCTTCACAGAAAATATGCAACCAATAGTCGCACTAGCGCCTTCAGAGAAGCTTGCTCTATAATAGACCAAGTCAAAACCTTCACCATAAAATGTGAACAATAAATGAATCGATATTGGTTTGAACAACTACCTAGATGAAAAAGCTAAAAAAAACACACAAGCTTAACTATTTTGCAACCATTCACACAAAACTAAAGCCATAAATGAAACAATATAGCCTAATCTAGAGAGTTGCAACAATTGCCACAAAATAAAACCCATAAATCAAACAATATTGGTATCAAGAATCACCCAAATGGGAAAACCCACATTACACAAAAAAAAACCACTAAAAACACCCATGCAAACCATCCTTGCAAAAGTTAAGCCACAAATCAAACAATTTTTGTTTCAACAAACTATAGTATTTTTTCAGTAGACCTTGATTGAAAAAGAAACAATATAGACTAAGCTAGAGAAAAACAATCAACACTGCCTTCCACCCTTTGCAACTACATGGAAACCATAAATGAAATAATATAACCTAAACTACATAACAACAATCAACAATGCCCTTTGGAAAATAACATAATCTATTTTCCAAATACTTGAGAAACGGTTTTACCAGTATGCACATATTCACACCTACTTCAAATGCAACTCTTTTGGCTTGCTTTATCTCTACTCCCTTCTTTCCCCATGACCTACAAAAAATGGACAAGAATTATCAAAACTGACACTTTTGCACTACTTTTACAATGATCACCCCATGCAAAAATGTAGAATAACCTCCAACTACCTTCACAGAAACTCTAGAACCGTTGGTCACACTTGCACCTTCATAGAAGCTTTCCCTCCTCACTCAAAGCTATCTTCAAGAACAAGTTAAACCCAGAGAACGACACCCAAGAATGCCTTATCGAGAATTGCACAAGCATTCGCTTTGTTTCCCAAGGATTTTAATAGGTAGGTGTTACTTACAACCATCACCACTACATTGAAACCTTACAACAATTAATGCAACAAAATAAATTGTGCTCTCCACTCTACCATATTGGATCATGGACCATCATACTTTGTTACATAGATATATCCATAGGTGGCCTCCAAACAAATGAATGTTGTTTGCATCTAATGTTAGAAACAAACACATGTGCAAATAGGAAATATAAAATCAAACACAACAAAATGAGGCATGTTGTCGACCCTGTCATATTGCATCATGGAGCATGATTAGCTCTCACCAAAGAATCGAGCAAGAACATACATCATCCAACCTTCTGATCAATAGTGAAATCAATGTTTCTTATTACACTTACTATACAGTCTATCATTTTAATAGGTCCTTTTATTAGGCTAAAATAAATCATAACTAAAAAGGTGTATTTAATGCATGCAATACATGTATATGTAGCTACAATATAAAATTTGGTCTGATATATATATATATATATATATATATATATATCTCAAGCTAGATGGACATATATATGCATTGTTGATTGTGTTGTATAAAAGATTATATTATTTGTTGAAATGAATATTGTTTGATTTATGCTTCACCTTTTGTGGCAATAATTTTGGATGGGTTTGTTACTGTGAATTTTTGTGATGTGGAGGTTTTTCTATCTGATGTAGTCTTTCATTTTTCTTTTGTTGTGTGCACATATGTACGTAAATAAAATAATATGTGGACAACATTCATATATACTTAGCTTTACAGTATGCATAATAACAAACATTTTTCCACACACAATGTGTTGAAAAGCTCTCTAAAGTTATGTGAAGATGAAGTTCTACAAAGATGGTAGCATTAACATTTGATACAATGCTCAAAATAAAGCTTATTCTTGGAACAATGTTTTAATATGCATCTATGTTGTTTGCAACTGCTATGAAATACATCCAAAACTGGACATGCCATTGTTCATCAATGTTCTATTTGCAACCATTCACACCATATGCAAACCAACAATGCCCTATTGAAATTAACATAAACTGTATCCGTCTATTGTGGAGTTTCTATGAAGGTTGTTGTTGGAGGATATTTTCTATTTTTTGCATCGGCCAATAACTTGAAAATCAATACAAAATATCACAGTACGTGGCCATCAAATCAGACAAGAAGGAAATAGCTATATTGATATTAAAAACTAGACATATCCAAATTTATATAAACGCATTATGTGAAAGATACATGTAAATAATGAATATAAACATATACACACTGACACCTTAAATGAAACAATAATGGTTTCAACAACATGCTATCAAATGGTTTTTTTTCAACAGGGCCTTACCAGAAAGGAAAAAATATAGTCATAAAACACCAACTTAAAGGAGAATAGCATTAGTCAAGAGGTGAACCTGATTGAATATGGAACAAAAAAATTAAAGGTAGATAGCAAGAATAAAAAATGGCCTATGGAAAACTATCCATATACATACATTGCAACAAAGACAAAGAAAGTGGTTGTAAAATCCAACTTAGAGAGGAACAATGCAACCAATGAACATATAGGCAATATAAAAAAAAATGTAAATTGTATAGAATTAACTTTTTTACTCTATTGCAATCATAACTACACAATGGAAGCCATAAATGAAATAATATTCATTTTCGCACCTCTTCCCGCTTGCTTCAAACACACCTCTTACCGCTAGCCTCCCTGCAAAAAATCAGCACCCTCATAGAATAACCTCCACTCACCTTCCTAGAATCTAGGAAACACTTGATCCAACTTTCAACTTCATAGAAGCGTGCCCCCCTTTTTCACATCTCTGATAGCAGGTATAGCAATAGAAAAAGAGCCAACAATGCCTTGTTGGAAATTTTGCAGACATTTGTTGTGTTCCACGAGGTTTAAAATGGAAGGTGTTTTTACAACCATCGCCAATACATGGAAATCATAGAGAAATTATGCCATGCAAAAAACAAAAAATGGGCTCCAGCCATCTTCACAAAAATTCTAGAGCAGATAACTGCACTTGCATCTTTACAAAAGCCTACCCTTCTCGCTTACACCTTTGAAAGAACGTAAAGCTAGAAAACCACATGCAATGATGGCTTATTGAAAATTGCGTAGACATTCACTATGTTTTCCAAGGATTTAAATGGAAGGTGTTACTTACAACCATTGCCACTACATAGAAAGCATACAACAATCAAGATCTAATAGTGAAAAACCTACTAAAAAACTTTGCATATAACTCAAATAATAAATGGAAGTGTATTGGTCTAAACAATGATTTCAATGGGAAAAACCCACACAAACACAACAATTCATAGTAATAATCGAACAAAAAAAGCAAAAAATATTGCCTTCTAGCCTTCACGGCTATAATGATTCAATAAATGAAAAATTGTACCCTAAGCTAGAGAACTACAATCAAGAATGGTCTTTCCAAAATAACATAAACTATTTTTGAAACTATGTTGCTTTCAACAGTGACCCAGATGGTAAAACCCACAAAACACAACAATCCATAGGAGCAATCCAACACAAAAACAAACAATATTTCCTTCCATCTGTTATGGTTGCACAAAAAACATAAACTAAAAAATACACCATAAGCAAGAGAACAACGATGAACAAAGGGTTATGGAAAATAACATGAATTGTTTTAAAAATACTTTAGAAAGGGTTTTTCCAATATGCACCTCCACCGACACCTCTACTTGCTTACTTCAAATGTACCTCTTCCATCTTTCAAAAACCAATACAACAGTCTTGGTATTGGCACTATCAATCAAAGTGATGGACAATGTATGGTCCATATAGATAGATATGTATATATGTCATAGCAGATGCAAACAACATTGATTCCATGGGACATTGGCGATTATTGTTATCTAGGTTAGTGTGTGTTGTTTCATTCTTGGAAAGAGGTTGTTGAATAGGTTATACTGTTTGATTTTCACTATTGCATTGTGAACCAAATATGGAACAATAAAGCTAGAGTTGAAGTGATACAACAGTTTATTGTATTTTTCTGACTTTGGAGAGTTTTTCAGCACATTGTATGTGGCAAGCAATGCTCACAGGGATGAGTTTATATGAATGTTGTGTACATTATATTTTGCATACATATATGTCTGCATAGAGAAAAATAATAATGAAATGCAATAAAAGGAAGAGATACTTTAGTGTTTGTTGTATGGTTTCTGTATACTAGAAATGCTTGTAAAGTAATCAAACAGTTCATCGTCTTCTCAATACGTCATTGTTGACTGTCTTTGTGTGGCTTGTGCTAGCAGTAGACAACCAGAGATACATATAGACATAGATGCATATCATGAAAGATACTAGTAGAAAATGCATGTACATTAAAACACATTCATAGATACAAATGTATTGCAGAGACATTTATGTACACATAACTATATAAAGATATTGTATGCACTGGCAACATTGAATTGCATGCATACATGCTTATGTATATGTATATATACATGTATACAACCATGTCTACAAGTATATATGAGAACAACTAGAAATACAAAGGATTTTTTCAAATTGCACCTCTTCCTACTTGGTTCAACTGTACCTCTTCCCGCTTCCTTTGTCTTTGTTGGTTGCTTTCTTCAGCATCTAGAAAAAATGGCCAAAAAATTATCCTAGCTGACACTTTTGGATTGTTTTTCCAACTTCAACCCCATGTATGAAAGACTAAAAGAAACCTCATGCTAGCTGGATAGTGGCTTAACAACACATTATTGAACTTGGAACTTCACAGAAGCTTTCTCTCCTTGGTCATAGTTTTCATAGATGGTAAAGCTACACAACGACAACCATCAATGCCTTGTTGAAAATTGTACAAATATTTGATTGTACTGATGCAAACTACATTTCCCCTATGTCTAGGAATATATTTATGTCATAGTGGATGAAAAGAACATTGTTACATAGTGATTCCTATGTTTATTCTATTGACACATACTTGGAATCATAAGTTGTATTTTAAGTGTTGTATAATAATGTTTTTTGCATATAATATCACATATATAGATTTTTGTACATGGGGAAAATAAAATGAGTGGCAATGATAGTCAAGAATTCCTTTTGTATAACAACATAAGCTCTATAGAATTTACTATTTTATTATCTATTGAAAATAAAATGATATAGCCAAATCTAGAGAACAATAATTAACAATGCATTATGGAAAACAACACAGACTGTTTTATTGTGTTGCAGGGCCATTTTCAAAGAACTCAAACCATATACAAAAAAATATTAATTTTTCCTCTGTATAGATATGTATGTATGTCAAAGAAGATGTAAACAATGTACCTACACACTCTTCCCAAAGTTTATTGCTTTGTGAAAATAAATTTTATTTCTTTGAACCTTGACAAGGCATTCTCCAAATGATATATTGTATATTAATTGTTGTATACAACATTGAAGCCTTCTTGCTTATTATTTTTTTCCCTCGTATTGTTGATGTCCGTATAAAAAAAATTAAAAGATTAAAAAGATGAAACAAAAAACATGCAATAATAAATTGTATATTAAGTATTGTATGAATCATTCGACCCTTTTTTTATTAATCCTTTGTTGTCATATTGTGTATGTCTGTGCAAAAAAATTGAGAGATCATGTTATGTTTTGAGGTCATAGAGCTTGTAGTTAGCCGCCAATATTACAACTCTCGTCTTTTAAAAGAGAAGCCCTAGCAATGTCGGTGGACTTTGGCTCTACGCAAGCTAATGAACAATCCTCAAGCAAGAGTTTTGTAATTTTGTTCCTTTTTTTTGTTTTTGCTACTGACAATTAATTTGATACTTTGCCATGTGCATCCAGTGGAATGTGAGTATACAAGTTCATTTGAATTAACAATTATTGTGATATATATTCTAACTAATTTATATTCAAAATCTTCATCTTTTCTTTTCCTTTCGATTTGCTAGCCATTTGGGAGTCACCTATGTGTTAGGGGGGAAAACGTTACAATTTTCACGTGTCTTGAAATTGATGTTAACTTCTAGACTTGTGTCACAACCATCAATATCTCATTGCTTTTGCTTGCTTGAGTGAAACTAGCTTGTAGGATACAAATGTGCATCTAGCCTTGAAAACACATGCAATACTATCTATTTATGTTGGAGATGTTGTTTCATCTCTAGTTCTCCAACTAATGTATTTTCAAAAAATAGGAGGCGATCAAAGACTAGTTGACTGCTACAAAGTCATCCTCTCTTATGGAACCCACATTAAAATAGGTACTTTTCCTACAAAATACAATGACATTTTGTTTACAGGGGCATTGAAAATAGGTTCCATCTTGTTCTTGACCAACTATTTATGTAGGAAGCTACGAGAATAAAGGTTAGAAATTGTTTTGTACTAGTACTTGTTTTATGATTTCTTGTTAAAGGAGTTTGTCTTTAAAATTATTTAATGTGTGCTTGATTCTAGGGTGATCTCATAGTGTCCTTAGATGTCAAATTTTTTTATTCCCACCTAACTGGAAAACCTAGATATCTGTTTAGAGATCAAGAAGAATAAATAGTTGGTTGAGGCTCGCCCTCCCCATCCAAATGAGCCTCAACATTTGGGATAAATACATCCCCAAGACAAAAAAATACTCCTGCAAATATTAGTCATGTTAAAGGGCTCAATGTTTACTAAACCAAATGGACAATAAAAGGCTTGGTAACAATGAAAAGGGACATGCATCATTATAGAAAACAGGGATGCAAGGGCCAAGTATTCACCTTTGACATTATTGATAGTGAGGGAACAAAAATATGAATCACTTGTTTTAATGACATAGATAAATTACGTTATGATAGGTTGAGGTGGGTCGTACTTATTGTGTGTCAAAGGGATCAATAAGACAATCGGATAGGAAATTTAATAAGTTGAATAGCCACATGGAAATCATTGGATCAAAACTCAATATTGAAATGTTGTGATGATGAGGGCTTTGTGCCAGAGAAAGTATTTAAATTCATCCCGATTAATGAAATTACAAATTGTAGCAATAACAATTTGATTTATATTATTGGGACTATGGTGCATGTGGGAGAGGTATTGACTATATACAAACAAAGGGACAATCTCAAACAATTCGTAGAACTATTGAACTTAATGATTTTTCATCCTTTTGCATTGATCTTAATCTATGTGGCTCAAATTGGGAAGCAAAGGGTGATGAGATGGAAAGGTTGTACAACCCTCCTTCGGTTGTCATCATTTCTATTAAAAATGCACATGTTAGGTATTTCAATGGAAAGATACTAAACACAACCATAGGGACTCTTCTATACATAAATCTTGACATCCCAGAAGCATAGCCCTTGGCCGAAAGAGGACATATTGAGCCACCTACTGTTGAGCCCACTCAGATGGTCCGTCGAAAGGTTGCTTTGACAAATGGAAGAGTCACCATTCGATGTATCTTGGATCACTGCCTTGGATTTCCAGAAAATTTATAGGCTACTCTCAAGGCAATAGTAAAATATATTAAAACTGGTGCATTATGTTACGCTACATGTCTGTTGCAAGCCAATGACATACAATACAAGAAAAAATGTGAAGAATCTACACAAAATACATGGTTTTTCCCTAAATGCCAGACAACAATAATTGATTGTGACTTTCGATATTTATTGAAGCTAAAGATGAAATACCACATGGGTGAGAGATGGGCTACTGCTTTTGATGAGGCTACAACAAGCTTATTTTAGATGTCAGTAAAAGAGCTTTACATGTTGCAATATGAGTCTTCTACAGCAATGACTGTCAATATCAATCGTTTCACATACAACTCATTTTTTTTTACTGTTCTTATTAAAACTCGGACCTATAATTTAGAAACAAGGATGAAAACAACAATAGTCAAAGTTGCAAGAATTAACTTTGAAGTTGAGTGCAAGTTGTTACTGTCAGATCTATCCACTATTTCCACTACCCTTCAAGAGTCTCCAGAGATAGTTTTTGTAGTGCCTTGAATTCCAAACAACCATACCTAATTGTGACTTTGAATATTTTTTATAGTTTCTCTTGACTAGACATTTGTTTCCTTCTCTTATTTTGCACTGCTTGTCATATCAAAACACCTTTCGTTTCTCCTTTTGTTGTCTTGTTCCTCGTTTAACTGGTAATATATTAAAACAATGAAGTTTAACTTATAATGTTTAACAAAACAAGATACCCTTATTGTTTTCTATATTGTTTATGTTGCTTAGACTTTGGTTCCAGTTTAAGTGCAGGTTCCTGATTTTATTTTATGTTGTTTGGTTATATAGTTTTGTCATCCTACCTAGCACATGTATCAGTATTTATAGTTGTTCTTATATATACTTGTGGACATGTTTTTATGCATGTATATATGTTTGTATGCATGTACATAAATATATATGCATGTAATTGAAATTTCTCAGTGCATACAACATTTGATACATATATGTGTAGATATATGTGCCTATAATGGATTTGTATGCATATATGCATGTAGACTTGAATATTTATAGCTATGTCTGACTTGTTTTTAATATTAATATGGTTATTTTCTTCTTGTCTAATTCAATTGTCATGTAGTCTTGTCCATCCATAATTGTTCTTACTATAATGTTTGCTCCCTTAAATGCATGGCTATTAAATGTTGTCCCACCTTTGTATTCATAAAAGCACATGACATATGGTTATTTTTCACTTTATTGTAGTTGCATAAAACTTTGTTTTTGTTATAATATTCTCTATGTGATGTTTAATGATGACTATTCTCTGTTCCCTTTGCAACTATTTTATGATTTTCCTTTGGTCTAGCTTATTAAAATATGTCATTGCAAAGGATTAAGTTACAAAATATAATGAAAATTTTGTCATTTAATTTCTATTGTTCTGATATTGTTTTGAATGTTCTAAGTGCATACAATATCTTGATAGAGTTCTATATAGATATATGTGTCCGTGATGTATTTGTATGTGTGAGTGTGGTGTATGTTTGTACATGCATGTAATGCTTCTTAAATTTTCTCCTACTACTTTCCCATGTCTAATCATAATGTCATGTTGGATATGGATATCATATAGACCTTTCCAATAATGTTTCTTGTGTATGTTGTGCAGCTCAATCTACAGCTCAGTACTGAACAATGTCCTATAGCCAGCATACACATATATGTGCATTTAAACTTATCTATATTTCTTTTACATGTAGTGACAACTTTGGCTGTGCATATGTATGTATGTTGTTAGCAAAAAATCTTATCACTGTAGTGGCTCACAATTTTCATACCAACTAAAGCTACATAACAACAGTCAACAATGCCTTGTGGAGAATAACATAAACTATTCAATTTCTTTGCTAACTTTAGAACTCTAAATATTATTGTGGCCATAGGGAGTATATAGAAAGCATATATGAAACAATGTTTTTATTGCTCTATTTTATTGCTTTGCATCCATCATGTGTGTAATACCCCTCCATTTTACATTTTGGTTGAACAGTGCTTTGCCCTGTTGTGTTTTATTTTTTGTTTGTACCTTGACTTTGGTACTTGGCTTTTATTTGGTCGCTATCTATAAAGCGACATTAATGTAATCTTTGTTGTGATGATATTTTAATATGATGTTATCTTATGGCATGTTTTGGATTAACGTAATTGGATATTCAAATTAATGATGATTATGTCTTGGATTATATTAGCATGTTAGAATTGTCAGTTATTTGCAGTTTATTGGTGAAGGGGATGGTATCGTATCACTCGCATGCGAGTGCCCTACGATCCCATGATTACCTCTTCACGATGTGTATTTTATGCTGTTCATATCATATGTTGTGGTTTACTTAATTTGCAGGTTGACAGGTACAGGACATCGACTCCACCTAGTTTCACAGGTGAGAGCATGTTCAATATCCAACGGTATTCAATTGGGAGATAGTAGCAAGGTTTCCGTGTCAGGTCGTCACCCTAGTCTTGTGTGTTGTCTGGTGATGTCGGGTTGTGTTGCTTCGGTTATCGTGTTTCCCTCTTCGTTATTTAATTGCAAACTGAATTGGGTGATTTAAATAGCTTGATATATTTAAGTTGTGAATTATTGTGTTCTGGAATTATGTTGAAATATAATTTATTTTATTACTTATTTAATTTAATTAATAAATAATTTAATCTTTGATTAAATCTATTTATTAATTGATTAAATTTATTTGGTTGAAAGAAGTTAATTTATCTTTGTTAAAGCTATTGATTTAAATTGGTGAAATTGGAAATAAAGAAAATGCATGGAAATCATTTGAGAAAATCGAAATTGGAAAAGAAATGAAAAATGTTTAGAAAGTCAAATTTGAAATTTGCATTCAAAAATTGAAAAATGAGATATTTTGGAATTTGAAAATTAAAATTATTTAAAAATTAGATTTTTTTCCAATTTCTGTTTTTAGAAATTTCTGATGGTGGTTGAAGGATTTAGGGCAAAATCCTTATGTTTGGAAATTTTGGCTTAAATTTTTGGATCTTGGAGTTTTTGAGGAGATTGAATTTGTGGGAGAAAGTATTCTTCAACTTTGTGGGTTTTCTGATTGGGTTGGTGAAAATTTGTGGGGTTGGATTTGGAAACAAGGTGGGAAGCTTGGCATCAACTGGACCTCCTCAAACTCAAGGAAAAAACCAGGTTCTTGTGTTTTAAATGTTGTTTGAAATTTTGAAAATTTAAATATTGATGGTTGAAGATCTTATGGAAAGGAATTTTAAAATGTTGTTGTTTGAATTCAAATATGGCAAGATTGGAATTATGTCTTTCAATTTGCATTAAGACTCTTTTAGATTTAAATGGTTTTCAAAAATGATGTTTTTGGAATTTAAATCATTGTTCTTGAATTTTATCATTCTGGTTTTCTCAATTTATTCTGGTTTTTAAACCAAAAATACATATACATATATATACTTTAAGGGATATATATATATATATATACATATGTATATATGCATTTAATTATGCTGGTAAAAAGATTATTATAAATGAATATTGTAAACCAAATTTTTGGGGTGGATTTCATTGTTTATGAAATCGCGTTTTCTGGAAAAAAAAAATGCAGGCCCGAAATTGGATTTTAGGGTTTTAATTTATAAAACAATTTTTTTGAAAATTTCATGGGAGGCGGCTGGGAGCTCAACCCCCACCATGCCCCATGGGAGGCGGGCAGAGGGAGCCGCGCCCAGCGCGCCCTCCCCTCCTCCCCTTACCCTGCGCCTTTGTCGTCGTTGCCACAGGTGTGACGACTGTGCTCACAATAGTCGCCGCCCCCATTAATGGGGCTCAATTGTGTGTGAACACAGTCGGCCAGCCTGTGTAAAGCACAGCTCCCCTATGACCTGCATAGCCCGTGAACCAATGCGGCCGCCTATGAGGCCGACACACGGATCGATAACTCAACTTCATTTTTATTAATTATATAAAAAAATATAAATATTTTAATATATATTTAATATTATAATATATATAATATTTATATTATTATATTATAATATTATATATATATTAATATTTATATATTTTGTTGCATAATATATATAATATTATTTATAATATGACAATAATATATTAATATGTATTATTTGAAGAATAATATGTATTAATTATTAATATTATATTGTATAATATTATAACATTATTTTGGAGGAACTGAATCTTTATTTAAATGGATATATGGTTAGTTGTGGAATAAATTATAATGCATAGGAAATTATTGTTTTCTTTTGAGCATGACTTAAGGTTAATTGGAGAAATGAAAACATGTTAACTCTAGTTAAACCATTGTTCAGTCATAAACAATATTTTATTGGGAATAGCGTTGATTTAAATATTATATCTATGCAAATCAAGTTAATTATTTTATTGGGTCACATTGAAATGTGGAAACAATTATTTCAAGTTATGGTGTTTTGATCAGTAGCATCAATTGATTATTTTATTATTAATTAAATGCAAGTAGGAGATGAAGTATTAAATAGTAACTTTCTCCCATGTCTGGAAAAGACGTATTTTTGTGTTGGTTTATATAATGCAATGAATTCCTGAATGTTAGCATGAGGACATGGATTCAGAATATCCAAAGCAGATTTAATTCTTGTTTGACTTTTATCTGATTCTTGTCATCATTTGGAAATTGAGTCTTTACATTGGCAAGCTTTCAGTTGAGTTTTTCGTTTAGTGGTTGTCGGTGTTTTTGGCAACTTGTTATGAATTCCCTAGGCGGGGCTTGTAAAGTTACCTATTATTACTCGATTTCTACGAACGAGTATGTTTTGTATCTCCTTGGTTTAGGAGCGGATTATGGGATCCGTGTCTCCTTGTAAGGATTGACCTTACTATGTGGTTAGTGCCTCCTATGTTGGAGTGGTTTTTCTTTGTCGACTCCTGAGAAGGAGTGAACTTTGTTATGTGCGTCTCCTTGTCAGGAGCTGATAGGAGTTGTTTGTTACCTTGTTGCCTCCAATGTTTGGAGAGGGGTTTTGACTTAGGTTGCCTCCTAAGAAAGGAGTGGTTGTAATACATTGTTTGTTGCTCTTTGTACCCTTGATGTTGGATGTTATATGTGTGTTGTCAAGTAGAAGAGTGGCTTATAACGGGGGTCGACACACGAAGTGGTGCCAGGGTAACTTATTGTAAGTGGTATAATTAAGTGATAACTAAATCAATATACTTAGAGTTGGGTAGTACTTCACACTAAAAAGATAAGTATCCCTCACTCTTAGGTGCAAGGGCTTGTTTATACTTGGGATGAGTGAGAAGGCCATGGGATGGCAAGGTCACCTATCTTGTTTGTACAAAAGGTATTTGGCTCCGCATTAGTAAGTTTGAGGGTCGAGGGTCGGTTTGGGTTACCTTCCTTATGATCCGCTGGGTAACTCATGATGAGCTGTGCGATGACACTTTGTCTAGGACAATAGTTTAACCTTTGGTTTTGCTTTAGTAAGTATGAGGTCCAATGATCGGTTAGGGCCACCACCTTGACGATCAGTGTGGGTAGCTCATGATGTGCTGTGAGATGGCACTTTGTGTGACCATAGTTGGTACTTGTTTATTGTGGGTATGGTTTCCATAACCTACCTGATGTGACCATGGTTGGTGCTTGATTGTATGTGGTATGGTTCTCGTAACATGTTTGTTCTTCTTTATTCGTGGAAGCAATGTGATCATGTAGTGTTGTACTTATGTTGTACTTGCATGGTTTCTGAGTTGTACTTATGTTGTTCTTGTTGTACTTGAGTTGTACTTTGGGATGTTCTTGTGAGGTTCATGTGATTGGTTGGTTTAGTTATGTTAGCTTGTGTCTAGAGGTAGATGGTCTTGACTAGGATTCCTAGTTACTATCTCCTAGCATGGGGGTGTGGTCCTTTGGGTTCCACTTGGTTGGGTGGCATGCACCTAAATCTATTGGGTTCTTTCTTCATGTTCATGTGGATGAGACTTCTAGTTGGAGAGCTCATTGGTTTCAGTACCAGTTCTTGTTGTATTATTTTACCCCTCAGTTATTGTCGAGGTGGAAGTTGTAATTGTAATTATGTTTATTGGACTTACCTCATTCAGGGAATGAGAGATGTAATTGTAATTTTTAATGATGGATTAATGCAATGGAAAGTTATCTTTATGCTCTGTTGTAAATCATTTCATTGGAATGTATGTGCTTAATTTATTAATCAATTAAATGACATGGTTTAAATCATGTTTTTTGTTTGGGTTCTATTTAACCTTTGTCTCGTAACCTTAGAGGTTGTTGGCATTAGTTAGCAAACTTGCTTATTAATTATACTTTTAAAAAAAATATATATTTTGTTCAAGTAGTTTAATGCAACTTCCTCTAGGGTTGCGTGGCGGGGCGTTACAATGTGCATATATAAACCATAAATCAAATAATATTGATTGCTTTCCAACAATTGGCCCTATATGGAGACTGCTATCCAATAGGCTATATGTGTGAATTTTGGACGAAATTTTTGTGAACCTTCCCGATTTCAAAGTTGTTGGGAAGTAATCAGAAATCCATAAATATTTGCATTTTCCTCTACATACATATATATCATTGTACATTTTATTTTCCTCTCACATTTTTATCCATTTGATATGTTCAATGCATATATATAAATCCATTACTCCGAAATATGTTACCACAAACAAATATGAGCCGTTAAATTGTTTTATTTTCCTTTTCCTATGTGCAGATATGTATGCATGTCAAATTAGATGTAGACAACATATATTTCTCCCTATATTTATTTATTTTGGAAGGTATTTATTATTGCTTTCCTTTTCAAAAGGGAATTCCTAAAATAATAGGGTTTATATTAGGCCTAATAAGAAACATTGATATCACCATTCATAACAAATCGATTTAAAACCTCGCCCACAAAATGTGAACCATAAATGAAACAATATTTCTTTCAACATCAAGCTAGATGAAAAAACCCACACACAACACACAATATTATCTCTTTTGCAACCATAGACATAAAATGGTGGTGATAAATGATGCAATATAGCTTGACCTAGAGAATTGCAACCATCACCACAAAACGAAAGCCATAAATGAAACAATATTGGTGTGAACAATCACCTGCATGGGGGAAAATGCAAAGATCATTTTTTTTTATCTTTCCCACATTGCACCCAACATTCATCCTTGTTTGTAGATATGTGTGTATGTGAGTTCAGATACAGAGAACATTCATATATACTTCTTCTTATGTTTATTCTTTTTAGAAGGTAGGTGCTTTTTTTCTTTTCCTGTGTCTATACTTAGAATTCTCCACAGAAATTAATTGCTACTTGCCTTTACATGGCCCTGCCTCTATTCCTTTAAAATTTTCATGACATCTAACAAAATAATGGGTACATATGTTTCAATTGAAAATTGTAGTTTTTTTGTTGAAAATTCGCATTTTGCATTTATTCAAATTTCTTATATCAACTAAAACATGTGGTACCTATTCTTCTGTGAAGTAATTTTCTCAGGCTTTGTGCTTTCAAGCTCTTTTTGCAATAAAAAAAGGGGGGGCATGATCCACAACATGTTTCGAATTACGTGTAGCCACATATATTGAAAACCTTGAGAAACATAGCGAATGTCTATGAAATTTTCAATAAGTCATTGTTGGGCCTTGTTATGTTGCTATACCTACTATCAGAGCCGTGAGTAAGGAGAGTAAGCTTTTGTGACGGTGCAAGTTCAATCACATGTTGTCCACCTTCTGTGAAGGTGATTGGAGGTTATTTTGTCTTTCTTGCATGGGGAAATGGTTCCAAAAGAAAAAGAAAAGGTGTGGCCTTCAATATTTATTTGCTCACTTCTTGCAGCAAAGCTAGCAGGAAGAGATATGTTTGAAGCAAATGGGAAAAGGTGCATAACGAAAAAAGCCTTTGCGATTTTTTGTTTCATTTTTGGTTTGCACAGACATTTGCTATGTTTTGCAAGGCTTTAAAAGGCATGTACCACTTACAACCATCACCACTACATGGAAACCATGTAACAATTAATGTTGATGTCATTTCATTTTCCCTCTCTATCAATGTAACAAGTGCTTTTAATCAAAAGAAAAATAAAAACACATGACAGCTTCCCCCCGACCACTACCTTTTCCCCGACCACCGAAAGGATTCCAAACCAGGAAAGCCTAACGACAATCAAGGCCAAAGTTCAATCTAGACTTCCTTTCATTATCCTATAGTGTATGTTCTCCTACAACAGCAAAGCAAGACATCTATAGCACCTTCCATTTCAAACCTCAAGAAACATAGTATTTGCTTGTGCCGAGACCAGGCTTCTGTTCAGCTTCAAGTGGAGCTGGCTATTTTTGAATTTATACGAATGTGATTTAATGCTATTTTTTGTTCTTTGAATGGGGCGATGGTTGGAAAATCACTACAAATGTGTCAATTGTGATAATTCTTTGCCCATTTCTCGCAAGCATGGATCTTCTATATAACACTTAAAAATAAATTTTACCATTCCAAGAATATCACATAAAATAAACATAGCCATTAGTATATATCAATGTTGTTTGCATCTGCTATAATGTACATCCATATCTATACATATGGAAAATACATTGTCCACCACTATCAACACTAGTCATATAGCTATTCTATACAATGCTGGCAATTCAGGTTATCATTCCAAAAATGTGCTAGTATTTATCAATGTTATTTGCATCTGTTGTGATATTCATCCATATATGCACATTGCATTTTTCATCACTATGGTCAATGGTTGCATCAATGTTCCATATAATAGTTAAAATACAACTTGTCATTACAAGAATGTCCCAACAAAATAAATATAGGGATCAGTATGTATCAATGTTCTTTGAATCTTTGATGAAATACATACATATTTACACACATGGGGAGTCCATTTTCCATTGCTATGATCAATGGTCTCATCACGAATAATTTATATTGCTTTAGCAACCATCCCCCCATCCAAAAAACAAAAAATAAGTTATTTGTATTTCTACCTGCTCACTGTGAATAATATCAAAGATGAATATTTGGTCCTCACATCCTTGTTTATTGTAATGGTGATTGATCATTTTTAGTTTTTAGATGACCTTTTGTTTCCCATCATCTACCTGTTGTTTATATGTAACTCCACACACATACATTTCCACACATTGTTTATGTGTCTATATATATCCAAGGAACAACCCTCTGCAAATGCATCCAAGACATACAATGCTTGTATACTTGCTTGCACAACAAAATATCCACTAATAAATTTGTATGATCAAGAGAAAGCATCATTTTTTTATGCTTCATTTTATATTTTCTATGTGCACATCTATTTGTTTCTAAAATTAAATGTAGACAAGATTCATATCTTTGAAGATTACTTATGGATATATATGTGTAACAGCCTATGATGGTCCACATGCCCAATATGGTAGGGTGCAGAGCAAGCTTCCTTTTGTTGCATTTCATTTTAGTTTATTTTCTCTATGTGAATATATGTATCTATGTTATTATTTATTTTGGCCTCACAAAATACTTTCTTGAATGATATACTATATATTAATTGTAATAAGGAACATTGATCTTACCATACATTAGAGTGGTGCATGATGTATGTTCTTGCTATGCGTCGATCCACCTTTCTTTTTTGGTAGATACTATAGGATAGATACCAGTAATTACAATGCACTATGAATTAAACAAGAGGATGATCTCCAAAAATTGTGTTCATTGCCACCATCATGAAATGTTGGTGTTCTTAATGGTAACTATACTACTTCTCTTTCCCTTGTCATTTCCATGCATATAAAATTTGCACCATTTCTAAATTGGCTTGCTTATCATTTTTTGTATGCAACATGTAATCGTGGCATTACATATTTTCCTCTTTCACATTATACAATTGTTTACCTTTCATAATTTAGATATTGGTTACCAATGAAATGTGTACACCTTGCTAAAATTTGCATTTTCCTTGCCTATGCATATATTTGTGTTAAACCATTTTAGATTGCAACTACATTCAATTTATATACAAGATGCAGTGATCTCCAAAATGCTGAACAACTTTACCATTGCATGTTTGCATGGTGTATGGCCTTTGCCTGCATTCTAACTATATACAATATAGGGCTATATATATTTTACCTCGTCTCTTTTTTCACAACTGCATGTCGATTTATTAAAACATCTATAGCATTGATTTGAAGACAACTAATTCTCTCAGGTACAATAGCATTGTTTTCACTATTGATCAAATTGGTGGACAATTGTTGTTTTTTTCTCAGGGGTTTGGTGAGAGCCCACGAGGCTCCATGAGCCAATATGGTAGGGTGGAGAGCATACCTCCTTTTTTTGTGTTCATACTGTAACCCATTCCGTGCACAAGGTATGTCAACATTTTTTTAATTGTTGCATTCTATTACAACTGTATTGCATATCATTTCTTATACATTGTACAAGTCTTTAAATTTCCTGATTTATTTATTTTCTATCAATGGCATTTGTTTATTGCACTAAACTTCACATTATGATTTCATCTTTGCAGATGATACTCAAGCCAAAAAATCCTCCTTTATGGATGTTTCCACACCATTAGATCTTCTATAAACTCAACATGGCCAAAAAAATTGCTTTCACCATTGATTAAAGAATGTTGGAATTCTTAATGGTAACTATACTGCTTCTCTGTCCCTCTTCATTTCCATGCATATAGAATTTCCACCATTCCCAAAATGCTAAATATCTTTACAATTGCACATTTGCATGGTCTGTGGCCTTCATCGGTATATTAATTATATATAATGTAAGGCTATATATCTTTTATCACATCTCTTATTTCACAACTACATGGTGATTTATTAAAAAAAATTGTAGCATTAATTTAAAGACAACCAATTTTCTCGAGTCCCAAAGTATTGTTTTCACCATAGATCAAAGTGGTGCAAAATTAATATTTTTGCTCGGGGGTTTGGTGAGAGCCTATGAGGCTCCATGTCCCAATATGGTAGGGTGGAGAGTAGGCCTCCTTTTTATGTGTTCATACTGTAATCCATTTCATGCAAAAGGTATGCCAATATTTTTTTAGATTGGTGTGTTCTATTACAACTGAATTGCATATTACTTCTTATACGTTGTACAAGTCTTTAAATTTCCTGATTTATTTATTGTCTATGAATGACACTTGTTTATTGCACTAAACTTCACATTATGATTTCACCTTTATATACTATACTCAATCCAAACAATCCTCCTTTGTGGATGTTTTCACGCCATTAGATCTTCTATAAAGTTAGCAAGGCTTGAAACATTGCTTTCACCATTGATTAAAATGGTGGATAATTTATTTCTTTTCTCATGGTTTTGGTGAGAGCGCATGATGCTCCATGACCCAATATGGTAGGGTGGAGAGTAGACCTTCTTTTCTTCTCTTTATACTGCATCCCGACAGATGCACAAGCTATGCTTATATCTTCTATCCCTTCTATTATAGGTGTACTACATATTATCTACTATAAATTACACAACTCTTTATATCTCTTGATTTAGATATTGTCTACCAATGACAGATGATCACTGCACTAAACTTCACATTTTTTTGTTATTCTTGCATAGCATATTGCAGCCATAATGCGGATTTTGATGAAGTCATGTGTTATAAGAAACCTCTCACAATTATCATATCGACTGCAAGATCAGTTATAGTGGTCAAATAAACAAATACATCCTTAAAGAATCTATATTAACTGTAATAAGAAACATTGATTTCACCATTGACTAGGGTGGTGGATGATGTATGTTCTTGCTCGAGGGTTTGGTGAGAGCCCATGAGGCTTCATGACCCAATATGGTAGGGTGGAGAGCAAGGCTCATTTTGTTGTGTTCTATTTTTTATTTATAATTAGTTTTTTGTGGGTTTCTATCTGTGGCTTTTGTTTTGTGGTTATGGTTGCAACGGAATAAAATAGTTAATGTTATATAGTTTATCTTTCGTCCCATTGGGTATTCTTGATTATTGTTCTCTAGATTAGGCTATATTTTTTGAATTCTGGATAAGGTGTTGTTGAGAAAAGAGTATATTATTTGTTAAAAATAGTGTTGTTTCCTTTATCGTTTGTGTTTTGTGCCTATCGTTTTGCATAATGTTTCTCACATAAGATTCACAGAAGACTGCTATGTTTCATGGTCTATATATTAAGTATAATATTAAATATTTTTTTGAGCATTGATTACATTGAGACAACAATCTATTTTTAAATCGTGCGCCCAAAAATCTTACATATAATCTTTCCAGATTAGCTTTCAGATAATTCTTTTTCTCTTTTTCCATTACCTACATATATTAGTACTTTCATCTATTCCCTATCATTTTGTTGTACATGTATCATAAAAGAGTTATTCATCATTCCATCAACACTCTTAAATGTCATCACTTTATCTCTCTTTGTATGTATCAATTTCCTTTCAAAAAGCTATAGTATTTATACATATCTGCACATGCTCTTCCTCACATTCCATCCCTGCCATTGGTGCTTTGTTGCACCTATCAGCTCATTGTTGCATGTCACTACACGCAACTGCTAGTATTTAAAAGAGTCAAGTTACTAATAAAATCTTCTTAATAATACAAAGGAAAAGGTGTTTGTGTACCATCTCCTATATTAAAAATTCAACGCCAATAAAAATACACTTCATTCCAAACAATTTTTTTGGATGGTTAGACGTATTGAACATCTTCTGTGAATTTTAAGGATTCACTTAAGACTTTCTTTTTTGGTGGCTTCCAATGATTGTGCAACAACTGTAAACTTACAAATGAAGGCCAATCATTGTTGTGCTCCATTAAAAATAAAAATGAAGACCGACATTGATGGAAACTAATCCTTATTCGCTTCTACTTGATCTGAAACAGCCAAAAAGATAAATTTTTTTCTTATATATATTAAGAGAAGAAAGTTCAAAGAGCTACACTTCAAATTTACAAGACAAACATGTAGTAAATATAACAACTATATTTGTCATATGTAAAGTTGTAGCAAAATTCATATTGCTTGAAAACAAATTGTTGGTGAGAATGCACAATTTTTGCAGTTAAACATGTATTTATTGGAGTCAGAGCAACCTTGTAAGCCAAGCACAGCCATGTATAAGACAAGAACCTTGGAACCTTTGTGAATTATCTGTTGTCATCCCTAAAGGAATGGAGTAGCAATACAAATAATAAATTCATAATTTATAGATTATACATTAAAAGTAAAATTTTAAATAGTAAACTAAATAAAAATTATATGTGATCTTGTTGATTAAGTGGAATATAATTTTTTTATTAACTAGTCATCAATTAATTCTAATAAAATAATAATATGCATAATCAATGATAATTATTATTTCATTCGTCCTCATGATAATCATTTGAGAAAATTTGCAGCAAATCTGAAAGTTTTTGAAGCTTATCATGAGCTAGGGCTTCATTAATATATATTCTATTTGATCTTCTATAGAGTAGTATAAAATCTCAACAGGTACCAAATTTCTAATATAGTGATATTAATTCTCAACATCTTTGATTTTACTATTGAACAATGGATTGTTCATCATTTTTATAATGTTCTTGTTATCACAATATAGAAAAGATAGATCAATTATATATTTTCTAGATATTCTCTAACAATATTCTCAACCATAGTGTTATGCAAGTTGTGAATGTGGCAACTTTATCCTCCCCCTTTGTTGGAAAAAATGATAAAGTAAGTTATTTCTTAGATTTTAAAAAAATATTTAGAAAAAAATTGAATCTATAATCAAAAGGAGATTTTAAATTATCTATGAAAATTATCCAATGTGAATATATATCTCCATCTAATTTAGTATTCTTTAAATGTTGAAATTTTAAACCATAACTCAATGTCCCTCTAATATACACGAAAATAGTCTTAACTACACTTGAATGTGTCTCCTTAGGTTCTAATATGAACCTAGATACCAAGATCACTACATATGTGATATTAGGTCTAGTAGTGAAGATAATCAAGATGTCAATCGATTTTCTATACAAGTGGGATTCGTGAATCATTTTTTTTTTAGATAACTTAAGTTCACCTCAATAGGTGTTGCAATCAGTTTGTAATCCTTCATCTCAAATATTTCTAAAAAATTTAAAATATCTTTAATACATTTCAATTCATCTTTTTTCATAATTTGAGATCTTTAGAAATTTCAATTGCAAAAATTAAAATTTATCAAGCTTAAGAATTAAACTCAAGATTTTCTACATGGAACTCTTAGCAACTAAATATCCATATAAAACCTTTGTTTGGATGACAATATGATGCAGGGGCTTCTGAGAGTCATAACTTTTTGACTCAAAAGTCTATATGGGCTGAAATTTTATAAGGTGATGCATTATGAGGATTTATTTGGATTTTTTTCAAAGTTCAACTTGGTAGGTGGTCGTTTCGACACTTTTTTGGGGCCGATTTGTTTTATCTAGGCCTTCAAAATAAGCTTTTAGTGATTTTTCAATTTTTTGGAAAGTTATCTTTTAAATAATTTGGAACTCAAATTTCCCATTTGAATTGTAAGTTGATAATTAGTTTCACCATATTTGTAGGGATATTTTTATAAAAATCTGAGCTCAAAGGGATAAGCATGCAAAAAAATTAAAAATTTCAAAATTTCAAAAATACTATTTTTGGTACTTTCTTACAATTGTCATCATTTATTAGTTTTAGTAATTTTGCATGATTATCCCTTTGAGCTTAATTTTTTTCAAAAATATTTGAAGTGGATTGTGATGCCTCATATGTAGGCATTGGAGCTGTATTGAGCCAAGAAGGCTGACACCTCATCTTTTTTAGTGAAAAATTGAATGATGTAAAGAAGAATTATTCAACATATGATGTAGAATTTTATGAGATTGTACAAGCATTAAGGAATTGGAGGAATTACTTGGTTCCAAAGGAGTTTGTGTTATTTATAGATCATATTGCATTGAAATATTATGAATACTCAAAAGAAATTGAATAAAAGACATGCAAAGTGGATTTCTTTCTTATAAGGTTACACTTTTGCCCTCAAGCGAAAATCCGAAAAGAAAAACTAGGTTGCAAATGCCTTGAGAAGATGTACTTTACTTTTGACAACAATGGAAAATGAGGTAGTCAGTTTTGATACCATAAAATATTTGTACATGAGTCTAATAGTGATTTTTTGGAAATTGTTGAACAATTACGAAGTTCAATACCTAGCAATATGGAGTACACTAAGGGAGAATACTTTATGCAAGATGGTTATCTTTTCAAAGGAAAATAACTATGCATTCCAATTGGGTCTATGAGAGAGAACATTATCAGAAAATTTCATAGCAGTGGGATGGCTAGTCATTTTGGAAAGGATAAGACCATATTTTTGGTAGCAAATAACTATTATTGGTTGAAGATGAAGATGAATTAACTAGATATGTAACTAGGTGCAGGATTTGTCAAATGGATAAAGGAAATTCATAGAATGTACAAGCTTATATATGCCACTACCAGTACCTACAGGGCCATGGATAGATTTATTTATGGATTTTGTGTTGGGACTTCCAAGCACACAATGAGATAATGACTCCATCTTTGTAATTTTTTGGACTTTATTTCATGCAATAAAACTAATGATGCAACTCGAGTGGTAGAACTATTTTTTAAGGAAGCTGTTATATTATATGGTGTTCCAAGGTCTATCACATCTAATAGGGATACCAATTTTTTAAGTCACTTTTGGAGAACTCTATGGAAAAAGGTGGGAACTAAGCTACAGTTCAGTGGTGCTTATCACCCCCAAATAGATGGACAAATAAAAGTTGATAATCAAAGTTTGAGAAGCTTATTGAGATGCATTGTTGGAGAAAATCCTAAGCAATGGGATGTAACATTACCTCAAGCTAAATAGTCCTTTAACGTTCTATTAACAACTCCACAAGTAATTTACCCTTTTAGATTATTTATGGGAGGAATATTAATGGTGTTTTGGATTTGATATAGTTACCCACTACAGATAGAATTAGTGATGATGGGGAAAGCATATGCAAAATATCTTCAACAACTATAGAAAGGGGTGAGGCAAAAACTACAAGAGAGAGATTATGGATATAAGGTTGTCGTAAATATTGGTAGAAGACTTAATTTATTGTAGGAAGGTGATTTAGTGATGGTCTATTTGAGATGGGAAGGTTTCCTACAACAATTTACAATAAATTGAAGTACAAAAATATTAGTCCTTGTGAAATTATTTAACTCAAAATTCAAGAGAGTGGACCAAATTAATTAAATAAATAAAATTTATTTAATTTACGAGAGAAGAGGGTAATGAATAATTATTTAATTACAGTTTAAAGTGTTAAATAATTAAATAAATAAGAATTTATTTAATTTTAGAAATAAGGGGACTTAATTAGTGACATAATTAAATAAATAAAAATAATTTAATTAATCAAGGAGGAATAAAGATAGAAATAAATTAATTAAATAATTTAAAATTATTTAATTAATAAAAGACTTATGAATTTAGAAAATAATTAAATAATTAAAAATTATTTAACTATGAAAGAAAAGAGAGGAAATGATGGAGAATTCAGAAGTCATAGGCCTAGGATAATTTTTAATGTCTACATTTTCCTCCTCTTTGATATAATGTAGTCTATCACGTTGTGTAAAATAAATTCAGTTCAAAAATATGTCCCAATGTGAATACAATGAGGAAGGATGACACAGAGGTAGTGGTATTCCCCCTCGAGAGGACATGGGGGTTCAAAGAACATGATTGTGCTCTTGAAATGGATAAGAGGAAAATAGATAGGCAGCATAAAATAAATGTTAGCATGGAGGATATGGATGTTAGTGGAGACAACTTTAAACATGCATATTTTTCTAGACAAGACTCTACACTAATCATCATTGGGTGGTAAAATGAAACAAATGGACAAAAAAAACCTTGGTATGACATAGACCAAGGTGTGCAAGGTCATCCACTTGCCAAAAAAGATAGTCATAGACAAGGAATGTCTTAACTCATACTAAGGGAAAAGTTGCCCCAGTCTTTTTGGCAAGACAATCCACAAACAAAAATCAAAGAAAAGAGTCATGAGACATCATCACTCCTCTAAATCCTTCATGGGACATCCTCAAGGAAGCTAGTAACCTAACTCAAAGACAAATCAAGAAAAAGATAAGAAAAAGCAGACCACAAGGACAATAGCCATTCAAAGTGTTTGCCAAAATTTGATTGTTTGATGTTTAGTTGACTAGGTGATTGACAGGTTGATTTTTTGACGAAGTCGGGTTTCAGGAGAGGAAACATGTTGTATAAGATGTCAAGTCTGGTTTGAACCATGTGATTATCTGTGTAATGCCAATAAAAAAAATTGATCTTTGTAGAAGACAGATCCTACTAGGCATATTCAAGCACCAGGGATTATTGAAATATTTGTGTCTTCATGTCAAAAATTCCCAGGCACCGAGGAAAGTTCCCATGAGATCTTCCATTATATGTTGTGGAGAGTATGGTTTCCTAGAAACTGACAAATCTTTTTGTATGACAGTTTATTATTTTTTAGTTGATATCTTATCTTACTGCAGCCAATATAGGACCTACCATCAATAAAAAAAAAGCTTGTCATACAACTATTTTTTGATTCCCACAAGGAGATCTACTAAATCCTCCATATAAGCAACACTCGTATGATACAAAAGCGACACATCGACAAAGTCACACAATTTATTTATTAGTTATGCCGACAAAAATTGAAGGGGTGAGCTTGATTTAATCGTATTACATTGCTTCTAATCATCTCTTGATCGTTGATTTTAGTAATTAGCTTGGAATTTTCAAATAGGACACGACTTCGATGTAAAAATGATATTTTAACATTTTTTTGACATACAATATATGGAAAAATACATACATAATAAACATACATATATATTTGATGACCATAAATACTTTCAATATAAAAATAAATTATGTACCATAAAAATGGCCTCTATTAAAATAATACTTAAATAATTATTCTCTCATACAAGCATTCCTTTCACATATACATTTGAAAATTACTTGTACAAGTATTATATAAATATAATAATTATTAATTAAAGAATATAATATATAAAATAAGTAGTATAATTATATTATATAAAATATACATTATATATTATACATAGGGTAAAGGATGTTGTAATGTTAAAACCTAAATGTGCTAATTATTAGGATCTTCGCCATAATTTTTATTTTAATAAAAATACTCTAAAACCCTCATCAAAACCTTATTTTTTGGCTAGAGCTCACCAAATTGGAGAAGTGAAAGAGAAATACTTGCGAGGAAGAGTTTGGAGGAGTGGAAACCAATAGTGGCGGGAAACAACCAAAAATGGTGAAAAATAGCCAAAAAATGGCAAAAAATGATGAACTGCTGAGATAGCGGTGGGGAAAGCAGAAAAATACAGAGAAAAATGATGAATGGCTAAGATAGTGATGGGGAAAGCAGCAAAAAAAGTTGAATGGTTGAAATTCGTTTGATTGGCATTCAAGTGAGACTGCATTATTGATTGCAGATTTTAGCTTAGTTTCAGGAAGGACACATCCTGTATGACATAAGTTGACTGGTTGATGGTTTGACTTTTTTGACAATTTGTTTGGTTTGATGGAATGACTTTGCTGGCTTTCTATCTTGTTGATGTGTGACTTGTCTGATGTTTCCAAGACTACTTGTTCCGAAGTTGACAATGTCTGATTTATTATGAATGACATGACAAACCCTAAAGGATTGACCTAGGTGGCCTCGGAGGCTAATCGACAAATGTCCTTGCCTACGTAACAATGCATAGAGACCTTGTAGTTCAACATGACATGAATTTGTTTTAATTACAAAGGACTTTGTCATGATTTTATTCGACCAACCTAAGAGGATTGGCCTAATGCCTCAAGGAAATATCGACAGATGGCCTTGCCTATGTTTAGTCACAGAGGCAACGTAGTTCGACTAGACTTGGACTGATAGAACTGACTTTGACTCTATTTTTTTGGGGAATTTTGAAGGTTATTTGAATGTTTTTTGTATTTTTGACATGTTTTAATTTTTTGTCTTTTTGAGGTTTTATGATTTTTTTGTGTCTTTTTGGGAATATTTGATTTTTTTGTCTTTTTGATAGTTTTATGAATTTTCGTCTTTTTGATAGTTTTATGATTTTTTTGTCTTTTTGGGATATTTGATTTTTTTGTCTTTTTGTCGTTTTATGATTTTTTTGTCTTTTTGATATAATGACCTCCAATAGCAAGTGCAGGATCCAATGAAGACATAGGTACAATATTTTCCCCCATTCGGGTAATGAGACCAATTTATTAGGAGTAGAATGGGATAGGAATTTTGGAAGGTAAAAAGACACATGATGTCAAGCATTATGATGGAAGAAGTGAAGATAATGGAGGGTAGGTTTGTTATGGATGAAGGGTGACTATAAGGATCATGAAAAATGCATGTGAATGATGCCTACAAGAAATCAAGCAAGCACACACAAGAATCCAAGGAAAACCATAATCTTGCTCCTCGTCAAGATGAAAACCAATTGACATGTTATAATGATTATGACAACATTGTTTTACGTACAAAGGACACATCTCAAAACAATATGAAGATGATGATAATGTGACTAAAGGATCAAGGTTTGCATCAAGGCTAGAAATAAAGCCATGGAGTGTTTTGGATGATGTGATAGGATACATAGCAAGATTGTATGGATTGGGTTGATTGCATTTGGAATGACTAACCTTAGGACTAGATAGCATTATGGAGGGGACCTAGATAAGTGGATTAGAATCCTTAAACCAATGACAAGGGAAAACCAAGACATATGATAGGTATGAAAGGATGATAGTTGGATTTAGTAAAATATAGGGGACTTTTGCAAGTATGGATGTGTTTTGTGGTGTTGTCATTAATGTTTTCATAGATGTCAACAAAGTTCAGGTTGAGTAAGTTGTGTATTTGCCACGTGCTTTTGAGAGAATTTGAGAAATAATGAAAGTAGTGTTTAAGTGTTTTCTAAGTGTGCTTCGATATTGTGCTCCACATTTCTCCTTTGTTAATTCTATGCCTATGAGGATTTGTAAGTGTTCTCATAAGCTTCAATGGATCGTATATTCTGAGTTTCAGCTTCTTGTTCGATGAAGAGTAGAAGATATGTTCATCGGTATGTGAACTGGTTTTCCAGAACTATTTGTTTGTGGACTCGGAGAAATATTTTGCTTTTGCATTCTTCTAATATTTGGTTTCAGATCTTGCGGATCTGGGAGATGACTCTTTCATATGGTTTCTATATTATGACAAAAAAAATTGGTTTGGTGCTCTGGAAGACCTATTCCAGAGCTCCTGTTCTTTTGTTGGTTGGTCTGGTTGGACCGGTGAAGAGTTATCTATGAATTAAGTTTGTTGCAATTGTTGTGGGTGTAATTGAGGTGTTCTTAGAGATGGTTAAATGACTTCTGAAGTGTATTGAGTAATCCACATGTGACTATCTTACTGGAGATGCATGTACTTCAACGATCATTGGTATTTTAATTAGGTATGGCTGACCTGATGTTTACACATTACATTAGGATTTTGCATCAATTTGAGAAAGCGTGTGCATGATCCAAGATGTTGTTTTAGTCCTAAATTAAATATGTAATTGGTCCTCTCACATTCTTATCCATCGCAGGAATGTTGAGTAGCTGACCTAGTTTGAATTTGTAATTTGAAATTATATAGCCGACCTTGGTGAATGTTTCTAAGGTTGAAGATGGTATAAATAAAATCAAGATTTGGAGAATTTCATATCCATCCATCTATCATCCACGAATTGAGCAAGTGAGTGAAGTGTGTGAACAAGTGTGAAAAGCAAAGAGTCGAAGAGAAAATTGTGGAAACACAAATTTAAGGTGTTAGATTCCTGAAAGTGGTGAGTTGATGGCATCTACAATCTTCTGATCAGGTTGTGAATGTGTGGAACCCTATTGGTGGATCTTCATTTATCCCTTTTTCCATTTTTTGTAGGTAGTGAACCTCCCTTCCTAGACAGTGAGTCCTTTAAAGAAAGTGAGCTTTTGCATTTGGGTAGTGAGCCTTTATTCTGGGCAGTGAGCCCTCTAGTAGTGAGCCTTTGTATCTGGTATTACATTACTACTGTATTGTGAGTTAATCCTCACTGTGGTTTTTCCCTCATTGGGTTTTCCACATAAATAGATGATGCCTTTGGTTTTTCCTTTCTGTTATTTTCATTTCATATTTACACTTAATAACAAATTGAAGTTAAGGTGAAAATATTAAGTTTATAAGTAAAGTGATTTGATACAACTAATTCACCCCCCTCTCATTTTTCTTATGTATTTTAACAATTGGTATCAAAGCTCTGGTTCCTCAGTGAAAATTTTAACCACTTGAGGTAGATCAGATGGTGCACAAGTTGAAAATTCCTATTTTTGATGGAGTTGATTACAATGACTAGAAAGAACACATGAGAAGTTATCTTATTTCACTTAGTTTCAATACTTGGAAAGCTATGGAGATAAAGTATTACCAATAGTTGGTCCTTCCTTTGCTGATGAGGTTGCGTCCTTTGAAGAGAATGAAAGAACAAGGTATGCTATATTCAGTGCATTATCTAAAACTGAAATAACAAAAGTTATTTCTCTAGCTACTGCTCATGAAGTATGGAAAAAATTGAAAGACATTTATGAAGGGAATGATAAAGTAAAGTTGTCAAGGAAACTAACTGCTAAGAAAAAATTTGAGAACTTGATAATATGGAATATGGAGAAGACATTGCAAGATATTATCAAAGAGTTAAACTTATAGCAACAAAAATCAAGAATCAAGGTGGTACCATGAAAGATGAAGATATAATTGAGAAGATATTCATGAACTTACCAGACAATTATAGTGACAAATTTTCTACTCTTGAAGAACAATATGATCCAAAGAAATTTCCTAAGGAGCACCTATTTGGTGTCCTGACTGCATTTGAAATGAGAAAATTTGAAAGATATAAGGAGAAGACTAAAACATCCTTTAAAGCAATGAAGATAGGAGATGATCTGGATGATGATGATATAGAAGATTTGGAAGAAAATTTCACAAGGATATTCAAGAAAGGTACTAGTAAATACAAAGGTATGTTTCCTTTTAGGTGTTTGAGTTGTGGAAATATTGGTCAAATTATGCATCAAGATGTCCTAATAGAGCTACACAAAAGAAGAATAAGGACAAATATAAGAAGGATAATAAGTTCAAGAAGTTGTATTATATCAAGGAAGATGAAGGAATATTTTATTATGAATTTGACTTTGAGGAAGATAAAGATGGATGTTTGTTTCTAGCCCTGGAAAAGAAATTTGTAAAATAATTTGGTCCAGAGAACAAGAAGGATGAAACATAAGGTACTTTGGTAACTGGTTTTCATGCCAAATAGGATGAAGAATTTTGGGTAATTGACAGTAGATGTTCAAATCATATGACTGGAGATAAGAGTAAGTTTACTAAACTTGAGAAGTATGATGGAGGAATAGTTATGTTTGGAGATGACTCTGGTGCTAAGATTGTTGGTAAAGGAACAATTAGCTTTGATGGAAAACACAATACTGAATATGTTTATTATGTAAAGGGTTTAAGGCATAATCTCTTAAGTGTTGGAAAAATGTGGAGCAAAGGTTTAAAGCTTGTGTTTTAGAATAACACTTGTGAGATCAAATAAGGATTTATAACCATGATAGCAACTGGAAGAAGAACTCATGGAAACATCTATCAACTTAAGGGTGGTGATGGTTAATGTTTTGTTTCTCATATTAAAGAGAGTTGGCTCTAGCACCAAAGGATGGGACATGTGAATTTTGATAATCTAGTTAGGATCAGTTCTAGGGAAGTTGTCAGGGATCTTCCTAGAATCACAAATCCCTCAAATTCAATTTGCAAAAGTTGTCAGATGGGAAAATAGACAAGAAACAGTTTTAAAGCAAAGGATCAATCATCTACTAAAATGCTAGAATTAATCCATACAAACCTCTATGGTCCTACAATAATAGGAATTCCAAATGATGATAGGTACTTTATGCTCTTGATTGATGATTACTCTAGGATGACATGGGTTACATTTCTTAGAGAAAAGGCTCGGGCTCTTGATAGATTCAAAGTGTTTAAGACAAGAGTAGAAAATGAGGCAAACCTAAAATTAAAATGCTTAAGGTCTGATAGAGACCTTGGAGAATTTACTTCTAGTGAGTTCAATGCATTTTGTGAAGAGCATGACATAAAAAGACATTATTCTACTCCTAGAACATCTCAACATAATTGAGTTGTGGAAAGAAAGAACCGGATTGTTCGAGAGGCTGCCAGAACTATGATGAAAGAATAAAATGTTCCTGATGTGTATTGGAGAGAATTAATCCACATTGTTGTTTACATTCCTAATAGAGTTCATATAAGAGGTAACAACACTAAAACCCCTTATAAATTATGGACTGGTAAGAATCCTACTGTGAAATACTTTAAAGTATTTGGAAGTAGATGTTACATTAGAAGAGATGAAGAAAATCTTGGAATTTTTTATGTTAGATGTGATGAAGGAATGGGTATGTGTAGGATCATCATGGAAAGAAAAGGCCCTTAAGTGGCAATGAAAATTCAAAAAATATGAATTAGGCAACTTGACATAAAAATTTGAATAAGTTATCTATATTATTTCAAAAACATGTAAGAATAGAATCTGTAGAAAATTGAATATAGTTTTTAAACTACTACATTTATTTTTTAAAAATAAAAATCTATTTCATGAAAATTTGAAATTTCAATGCAGTAGTACTTAAATTTTAGGGAAAAATAAGAAGTAGGTGTCTGTCTGACCACCCTAACCACAATAAAATGATAATATTTTTTTATAATATTTTAGATATAAGTAGAGGACTCATGTTTTGATATGATGCATATTTTCTTGTAATTTTTTTCCAAGTAAATAATTAATTATGAATTCTTAATTATAAATTTTAAAAAATATAAAAACTCGTATGTCTGACCACCTTAACTTGGTCAACACTTCATGGAATTCATTTTTTTTCCTTAATCCTATAGTATGTGAAGCATAGAATGTGATGCATGTTTCAGATTCAAGAAATGTGATACCATTTGAAAGCTATAGATTTTTTTCAATTAGCCTATCAATTAGGACTTTAGTCGTAATTGAAATAGAAAATGAATAATAATAATTTATTAAATTCAAAGTAAAGCATAATTTATATTGGTGGAAAGTTAAGAATCTCTTTTAAAAGCACTTTTTGTTTCATCAATTTTGGGTAAAAAAAAATCATCAGCCACATGGGCCATCATATCACTTACATATCACCACTTTTTGGCCCATCATGATCCTACACATACCTGAATTTTCCTTGGATATTCAAATCACAACAAGACTTACAGATGTTTTAATAAGATACTGAGGAAAATAATTGAAAGTGCTAATGTGAAGGTTGATGAAGCTATGTATAGACCGGTGGAAATAAATGAAGTTGAACCTGATGATCCTATCTACATGCAAATACAAGAAGAAAAGGAAGAGAAAGAATAGAGTGATGAAAAGGAAGACACTCCAGAACCTACACCCAAGACCCCTAAATATGTTCAGAGAAATCATCCAGAGGAATAGATAATTGGAGAAAAAAGTGAAGGAGTGAAGACAAGAAGCAAAGTGGTTGAGGTAAACTTGTGTTTACTTTCTAAGATAGAGCCTAAGACTGTGAATGAAGCATGTATTGATGAAATTTGGGATAGAGCAATGAAAGAGGAACTACAATAGATAGAGAAGAATGAGACATGGGAACTAGTGCCTAGACCTACAAACAAGAATGTAATTGGTTCAAAATGTGTATTCAAAAACAAGTTGAATGAAGATGGTTAAGTGGTAAGAAATAAAGCAAGACTTGTATGTAAAGGATATTCAAAGGTTGAAGGAATAGATTTTGAAGAAAATTTTGCACTTGTAGCAAGAATGGAGCCCATTATGATTTTCTTGTAATTTTCAACTCTTGAAGACTTCAAAGTATATCATATGGATGTCAAATCTGCATTTTTGAATGGGGAACTGGAAGAAGAAGTATATATGGAGCAACCAGAATGTTTTCAAATTTTAGACAAACCAGAAATGGTTTGTAAGTTAAAGAAGGCATTATATGGACTGAAGCAAGCTCCTAGAGCTTAGTATGCTAGATTGGAGAGATAATTTACAAATTAGGGATTCAAAAAAGGGTCCATATACAACAACCTTTACTTCAAGGTTGAGAAAGACAAGATATTGGTAGTTGTGGTAAATGATGATGACATTATCTTTGCTAGAAATGAAGGTATGTGTAAGATATTTGTTGAAAATATGTAAAAATAATTTGAAATGTCTATGATTGGTGAACTGAATTTCTTCCTTGGACTTCAAGGTATGTACAGGATCATCATGGAAAAACATACCCTTAAGTGGCAATGAAAATTTAGAAAATCAGAGTTAGGAAACTTGACGTAAAAATTTGAATAAGTTATCTATATTATTTCAAAAAAATGTAAAATAGAATCTATAGAAAATTGAATTTAGTTTCTAAACTACTATTTTTTTTTAAATCTATTTGGTAAAAATTTGAAATTTCAATGCAGTAGTACTTAAATTTTAGGGAAAAAATAAGAAGTAGGTATCTATTTGACCACCCTAACCACAATAAAATGATAAAAAAAAAATTATAAGATTTTAGATATAAGTAGAGGACTCATGTCCCGATGTGATGCATATTTTTTTATATTTTTTTTCCAAGTAAATAATTAATTATGAATTTTTTATTACAACTTTTAAAAAATATAAAAACTCGTATGTCTAAGCACCTTAACTTGGTCAAAACTTCATGATTTTTTTTTTCTTTAATCCTATAGTATGCAAAGAATAGAATGTGACACATGTTTCAGATTCAAAAAATGTTATACCATTTGAAAGCTATAAATGTTTTTGAATTAGCCTATCAATCAGGACTTTAGTCATAATTCAAATAGAAAATGAATAATAATTATTTATTATATTCAAAGTAAAGCATAATTTATAGCTAAGAATTTCCTTTAAAAACCCTTTTCATTTCATTAGTTTTGGGTAAAAAAAAGTCCTCAGCCACATGGGCCATCATATCACTTACATATTGCCACTTTTTGGCCCATCATGATCTTGTACATATCCTTCAAGTAAATCAAATTGACAAAGGGATATTCATTTCACAATCTAAGTATGTTAAGGAATTGTTAAAGAAATTTGGAATGGATTACTCCAAACCAGTTTGTACCCCTATGGTAACTGGGTGTAAGCTGAGTAAGGATGATGAATCTGCTCAAGTTGATCAGAGCATGTACATATCCATGATTGGTGGACTATTGTATCTTACTACTACTAGACCTGATATCATGAATGCAATATGTTTAGTTGCAAGATTCAATAAGAACCAAAGGAAGCACATGTTACAGCTATGAAGAGGATATTCAGATATCTTAAAGGAACTCCAGATTATGGGCTATTGTATCCGAAGGACAATGATTTCACTTTGAATGCCTACACTAATGCAGATTGGGTTAGTTGTGTAGATGACTGGAAGAGTACTAGTGGCAGTGCATTCTTCCTTGGAGGAAGATTAGTTTCATGGTTGAGCAAGAAACAAGATTTAGTTTCTTTATCCACTATAGAAGCAGAGCATATTGCAAAAACATCTTGTTGTACGTGCATGTACTTTGGAAGAATCAAACCTTGATGGACATAGGCATGGTAAGTGACCTATCTCTATATTTTATGACAATACAAGTGCTATAAACACCTCAAAGAATCTAGTGATTCATTCTAGAACAAAGCATATATCTATCAAGTATCACTTCTTGAGGGAGAAGGTATTAAGGAATGAAGTTAGACTTGAATATGTACCTATCAAACAATAAGTTGTAGACATATTCACTAAGGGCCTTATGAAGGATACTTTTGAGTATCTAAGATGGAAGTTAGGGGTTACTGCCCCTCCTTCTTTGAACTAAGTGCAAATGGAGGTGCATCAGTCCAATGGATTCACAAACCTTTTTTGTTCTGGACTGATGATTGAGGTCTACTCCTTAGAGGGAGTAGAGAACTTCATTGTTGCAATATGTGATGTGGGTGAGTGAATAGAGCTTTATGTGGCAATAATTTCCTTTTCCATTGATGTCAAAGGGGGAGAGAGAATCATGTGAAATTTTTATGCTTGGAAGATTGTCGCTTCTGAAAATCATGTATGTTGTCTTTGATGGTTTTTCACATCATGTGTTGCCATCAATTATAAAGGGGTAGATTATTGCAAGTATGGATTTGTTTGGTGGTGTTTTCATTAATGTTGACATTGATCTCAACACAGTTCAGGTTGAGTAAGTTGTGTATTTGCCAAGTTCTTTTGAGAAAAATTGAGAAATAATGAAAGCAATGTTGAAGTGTGTTTTGAGTGTGCTTTGATATTATGCTTCAGATTTATCGTGTGTTAATCTGGTGCAGGAGCACCTTAAGGTCTTTTGGAGAGATCTTTGCAAATTTTGGCTTGTAGGTGGTTCTAGCCAACCACCTAGGTAATAAGGACTAGGTTATAAAGTCCCAAGGTTGAATTGATGTATTTGTTGAGGAAAAGTTAGGTTAGTTTAGATCCTTGAGGTTTGGGGAAGTCTTAATGAGGAGATTAGGCAAATCTTGACAATGTTGTCTTGGCAATTTGTCCTAAAAGTTTGAAAATGGCATTAATGATGTTCTAAGTCTGACCTAAGGGTCCTAATATGTGGGAATAAGGTATTTAAGGTTAGAAAAAACCTAATATGACATGTGGGGAAGCTATTGTATGGACTAAGACTTGGGAAGAAGAGATTGTGACTTGGAAAGAGCAAGTTTGTTTGGATTTCTGTGACAGAGCCTTCATCCAGTTAATTAATGGATTGAAAGAACTGAACTTATGCTTTGAGTCTTTCATTTGTGACATGTTCTTGCCTTGTGCATCATTGTTTTAGTCATTTAGTTTGAATGGTTAAGGTTTTGCAAATTCTTTTGGTTCTTGATTACACTGCTCGGTTCAGGGATAGTTTTGTAAACAATGATCCCCACTTGACTTCCCGTGGAAAAGCTTCCATGGACACTTGGAATCAAGTAGGGGACTATGTACATAGTGTAAACATAGCTTTTGGATTCGTTGTGTGTAGGGGAGTTGATGTAACCATCAAGCTCTAGGTGAGTGCAGGGGCATTCTGGCTAGGTGCTTGAACAGAACAGCAGCAAGAAGGCTTGCTTAACGGATTGGCTTGTGCCAATCAATGTTGTAGAGGTGTAGGGGTATGTGTCTTGGAAATGTGTATGAAAGGAGAAGAGCAGAGGAGGCCATTAGAGCCCTCAATTAAGTTAAAGAAGTCAGACTGTGTTGCATACCCTAGAAATCCTTGAAAATAGGGGTTTGGTGGTAGACCTATGTACGGACACCAAGGAGGTCTAAACCATAGAAAATCTTGAAGCCTGGGAGGTCTATAGAGAGAATCCATGAAGATTTTTGGGGTTTGTTAAGGTAGTCTTGGATTTATTCCAAGAACACTAGTTTTAGGAGGCCTAATTGACCAAAAAGGCTACAAGGCCTAAAACAAGGTTTACTTGAACTCGATGGATAAATGAGGAAAGAATCCAACAAGATGGATCAAAGTGGAGTAAGATCACCCAAGGAATAGTTGAAAGACCTTTTCCTAGTCCCAAGAAGGGCTTGGGGAACATTGTGGAAAAGTTGATCCCAAAGGTGCTTAGTAGGGGTGTGAGAGTGAAGGTGAGTGTTTGAAATTGGTGGGGAGTTCTATAAGGAGGTAGGGGTCCTAGGAGTGACCTCTGAGTAGGGTAGAGGAGAATACCCTAGTAAGACCAAAGAGTAGGTCTTATGATGAGCAAATGTGCTCTTGAAAGATAGTACTCCCAACCAAATTGGTATCAAAGCCATAAAAAAGGCTTGGGAATTGAGAAGTGAATGTTAGAGAGAATTGAATCCATAGGAGAAAGCACCATGGTGACTAATGCAGAGCTAGCTAGAGATTTGATAGACCGACAAGAAAAGAATAGATGACTTAAAGAAGTTGTGGAGGAGATGAAGCAAAAACTCAAAGAGGTTGCAGAGTCAGCAAGCAAGATGAAAGTGCAGTTAGTAGGGGACAAAGACAAGGGTAAGAACCAAGTTGAGGAAGACATAGAACCAAAACTTGACCCTCCATTAGTAGAGGAACCCTTCCTCAAAGCATTGAAGGCATTAAGTGGCAAGGCACTAGAAGGCATCCCTATTTTCACAGGAATAATGGATGTAGAGTTAGTTATGGAATGGATTGAGGGAATGGAAAATCACTTTGAATGTGATGAGATTATAGAGGCACAAAAGGTGAAGATAGCCAAATCAAGGTTAAGAGGACAAGCATTAACTTGGTGGAAGTTCTTGCAAGAAGAAAGAGAGAAGGAAGGAAAGAAGCCAATAGGAAATTGGAAAACAATGGTGGCTAAAGTAAAGGAAAACTATCTACCTGAGGGTTATGACATCCAATTGCATAAGAAGAGGCAAAATCTCAAACAAAGAGAACTAGATGTAGCTACCTACACAGAAGAGTTCCAAAAGCTAAGCCTTAGGTCTAGAGTGCAAGAAACTGAAAGCATTAAGGTTCCTAGGTATCTGAACGGCCTTAGATGGAACATACAAGAGGAGTTGAGTCTCTTCACACTTACTACCCTCTATAGTTGTTATTAGATGAATCTTAAAGTGGAAGAAAAATTGAAAAAGAACCAAGATTCAAGTACTGGGGGTAGAGGAAAAGGCAAGCACCCTAGAGGTGGACATAGAGGAGGTTTTTGTGGAAGGAGCAATGAGAATAGAAGCCAAGGAGATTCTAAGGTGGGTGAACAATTCCAGGAGACAAATAGTAGAGGAGGATACAAAGGTAGAAGCTCTATCAATGGTGGAAGAGGTAGATTAGGAGGATTTGGGAGAAGTTCTCATTTTGCTTCCATGAAGTGTTACAATTGTGGACAGTTGGGTCATCTAGCTTATAGGTGTCTAGATAAGCCAACATCTTCACAAGGTGAGAAAAGGGTTACTTATGTCCAAGATGAGGACTGTTCTAAACATTTAGAGGTGAGTTTAGATTTAGAGAAAGGAGATAGCCTCATGTTGAGAAGGATCTTGATCAAAGCACCTACCGTGCATGAACACAAATAGAGGAGAGCTCATTTTAGACTCAAGTGCAAGATACTAGGTAAGGTCTGCAAGGTCATCATTGACTCGGGATCTATTGATAATGTCATATCAGAGGAGGCAGTACAAAAGTTGAACCTCATTAGGATACCCCATGTGTGTCCTTACAAGGTTACTTGGTTGAATAAGGGGCAAAATATATTGGTCAATGAACAAGTATGGGTTGAGTTTGCTATAGGGAAGTATCAAGATAGGATACTATGTGATGTATTACCAATGGATGCATGCCATTTGTTGCTTGGAAGACCATGGAAATATGATAGGGAGGCAATACACCATGGCAAGGAGAACAAGTATTCATTGAAGAAGGATGGAGTGACTTACAAAATCCGGTCTTTGATAGAAGAAGGCACAGTGGAGAAGGTAGAATCTAGTGCACTTTTGATGAGTGGAAAGGAATTCCTAAAGGACATGAAGGAGGAAGGAGTTGTCTATGCAATCATGTTGAAGCCAAAGGAGGAGGAGTCACCTAGTCAGCTACCTATGATAGCAGAAGTGAAGCAACTATTGGATCAGTTCAGGGATATCATTTGTGAAGGCACACCAGCTATACTACCACCTGAGAGGGCAATCTGTCATCAAATAGACTTTGTGCTAGGAGCAACATTTCCTAATAAGGATGAATACAAGATGACACCGAAGCAGAACAAGGAGATAGCAAGGCAAGTTCAAGAGCTTTTGGACCAAGGGTTTATCAGAAAAAGCATAAGCCCATGTGTTGTTCCAATGGTGTTGGCACCTAAGAATGGAGATAAGTGGAGAATGTGCACTGATTCTAGAGCCATAAATAGGATAACCATTAGATATAGGTTTCCTATTCCTAGGATAGAAGACTTAATGGACTGTTTAGGGGGTGCTAAGTACTACTCCAAGATTGATTTGAAAAGTGACTACTATCAGATTAGGATGAAAGAGGGAGATGAATGGAAATCAGCTTTTAAAACCATAGAGGGGTTATATGAGTGGTTAGTAATTCCATTCAGGCTTACAAATGTAACTAGCACTTTTATGAGGGTGATGAATGAGGTCTTGAAGGACTATATAGGAGTCTTTTTGGTAGTCTACTTAGATGATATCCGCATCTTTAGCAAAAAAAATGAAGAACATATGAAGCACCTAGAACTTGTGTTGAAGAAACTTCAAGAGGAGAAGCTCACCATAAATCTTGAGAAGAGTGAGTTTATGAAGCAAGAGCTAGTCTACCTAGGATTTGTAGTATCTCAAGGGAACTTGAAGATGGAAAAGAGCAAGGTTGAAGCCATTCTCAGTTGGCCTACTTCCAAGATAGGGACTGAAGTTAGAAGTTTCCATGGATTAGCTCAATTCTATAGGAATTTTGTTAGAAGGTTTAGTGAAATTTGTGCACCGGTCCTTGACACCATCAAAGGAGGACTGAAAAAAAAGTTTGTGTGGACCAAAGAAGCCAATGAAGGATTTGAAATATTGAGGAGGGAGATAGCTACCCAACCAATCCTAGTTTTACCAAGTTTTGAAAAACCATTCATAGTGGAATGTGATGCAAGAAACATAGCAGTGGGTGCAGTCCTAAGCCAAGAAGGAAGGCCAGTGGCATTCTTTAGTGAAAGGTTAAATGAAGAAAAGTATAGGTACTCATCCTATGACTTAGATTTGTATGCTTTAGTACAAGCTCTTAAAAAGTGGAGGCACTACCTATTGCCCAAAGAATTTGTGGTATACACTGACAATCAGGCCTTAAGCTACATCAATACTCAAGAGAAGCTCAGTTTGAGGCACATCAAACGGATGGAGTTTTTGCAGTCATACACCTTTACTATCAAGCACAAGAAAGGGGTTAACAACAAGGTTGCAGATGCCCTTAGTAGGAGATTGCTTACCATTCAAGAGATACAGCTGCAAAGCACAGGGGTTGAAGGATTCAAAGAAATATATGAAGGAGATTCTGATTTCTCAATGACCTACAAGGTATGTACTGATTTTGAAAACCATTTTCATAGTGAATATGCAGATTATACTTTGCAGAATGGTCTATTGTTTAGAGGGAAACAATTATGTGTTCCAAGAGGTTCCATGAGGGAGAATCTTATCCAAGAAAAGCACAATGGCAGTTTCAGTGGACACTTTGGATTGAACAAGACCCTAGACTTATTGGAGAGGTTCTATTGGTGGCCTAAGATGCAAAGAGATGTAAGAAGGTATGTGGAGCAATGTGGAGTGTGTCAAAAGGAAAAGGGAACATCAATAAATGGAGGTCTTTATCAGCCATTACCCATCCCAAATAGACCATGGGAATGCATAAGCATGGAATTCATAGTAGGGCTACCTAGGACACTGACTGGTTTTGAAAGTGTGTTTGTGGTAGTCGACAGATTCAACAAGATGAGCCATTTCATCCCATGAAAAACAACACATGATGCAAGTCAGATTGCACACCTATTCTTAAAGGAGGTAGTAAGGATACATGGGTTGCCAAAGAGCATAGTTGCAGATAGAGATGTGAAGTTTATGGGACATTTTTGGAAAAATATTTGGAGGAGGTTAGGAACCAACTTGTCTCATAGTTCAGCATATCATTCTCAAATGGATGGACAGACAGAGGTGATAAATAGGGTACTTGGTAACTTTCTGAGGTGTCTAACTAAGGAGTATGGACAAGGATGGGAACAAGTCATTTCACAAGCAGAATTTTCCTATAATGATAGCACAAACAGGTCTACTGGTAAGAGTCGATTTGAAATTGTATATGGGTTACATCCAAGAGGTGTACTTGAATTGAGAGACCTAAAAGGTTATGAAGGAATCAGTGGACATGTTGATGATTTTGCTCAGTCAATGAGAGAGGTTCATGAGCAGGTAAAGAAGACATTAATGGAGGCTAACCAGAAGTTGAAGGCTAAAAGAGATGAAGGGAAGAGAGATCTACAATTTGAAATAGGTGATTTGGTGATGGTATACTTGAACAAGGCAAGACTACAGAAAGGCATACCACATAAGTTGCAGATGAAAAGGATAGGGCCATGTAAGGTGTTGGCTAAGTATGGATCAAATGCATAAAAGGTGGAGTTACCCAAGGAGATGTCCATTTAGCCTATCTTCAATGTGAAGGACTTGGTGAAGTATAAAGGACCAGAAATGGATGAGGAAAAATATAGTGTTGAGGTGAGTAAGGATGTGGAAGAACTCAAGGTACCTGATTTGATCATACCACAGGTTAACAAGATTCTAGATTCAAGGGTGAAGAAAAAGACTAGGCACAAGACACACATGGAGCACCTAATGAAGTGGAGACACCAACCAGAGTTAGAGGCTACTTGGATAGCAGAACATGATTTCAAGAAGCATGGTATCAGTGAGAAGTTCTTAGCACCACAGGTTCCTTAACTTCTTTGTTGTAGGGGGAGAATGGTGCAGGAGCACCTTAAGGTCTTTTGGGGAGATCTTTGCAAATTTTGGCTTGTAGGTGGTTCTAGCCAACCACCAAGGTAATAAGGACTAGGCTATAAAGTCCCAAGGTTGAATTGATGTGTGTTTTGAGGCAAAGTTAGGTTAGTTTAGAGCCTTGAGGTTTGGGGAAGTCTTAATGAGGAGATTAGGCAAATCTTGACAATGTGGTCTTGGCAATTTGTCCTAAAAGTTTGAAAATAGAACTAATGATGTTCTAAGCCCGACCTAAGGGTCCTAACATGTGGGAATAAGGTATATAAGGTTATAAAAACCCTAATATGACATGTGTGGAAGCTATTGTATGGACTGAGACTTGGGAAGAAGAGATTGTGAATTGGAAAAGAGCAAGTTTGTTTGGATTTTTGTGATAGAGCCTTCATCCAATCAATTAATGGATTGAAATGGCCGAACTTATGCTTTGAGTCTTTCATTTGTGACCTATTCATTCCTTTTGTAGCATTGGTTTAGTCATTTAGTTCGACTGGTTAAGGTTTTGCAAATTCTTTTGGTTCTTGATTTCACTGCCCGATTCAGGGACAGTTTTGTAAACAATGATCCCCACTTGAATTCCCATGGAAAAGCTTCCATGGCCACTTGGAATCAAGTAGGGGACTATGTACATAGTGTAAAAATAGCTTTTGGATTCTTTGTGTGTAGGGGAGTTGATGTAACCATCAAGCTCTAGGCGAGTGCAAGGGCATTCTAGCTAGGTGCTTGAACAAAACAGCAGCAAGAAGGCTTGCTTAATGGATTGGTTTGTGCAAATAAATGGTGTAGAGGTGTAGGGGTATGTGTCTTGGAAATGTGTATGCAAGGAGAAGAGAAGAGGAGGCCATTAGACCCCTCAATTAAGTTAAAGAAGCCGGACTATGTTGCATACCCTAGAAACCCTTGAAAATAGGGGTTTGGTGATAGACCTATGTACGGACACCAAGGAGGTCTAAACCCTAGAAAATATTGAAGCCTGGGAGGTCTATAGAGAGAATCCATGAAGATTTTGGGGGTTTGTTAAGGTAGTCTTGGATTTATTCCAAGAACACTAGTTTTAGGAGGCCTAATTGACCAAAAAGGCTACAAGGCCTAAAACAAGGTTTACTTGAACTCGATGGATAAATGAGGAAAGAATCCACCAAGATGGATCAGAGTGGAGTAAGATCACCCAAGGAATAGTTGGAAGACCTTTTCCTAGTCCCAAGAATGGCTTGGGGAATGTTGTGGAAAAGTTGAGCCCAAAGGTGCTTAGTAGGGGTGTGAGAGTAAAGGTGAGTGTTTCAAATTGGTGGAGAGTTCTGTAAGGAGGTAGGGGTCCTAGGAGTGACCTCTGAGTAGGGTAGAGGAGAATACCCTAGTAAGACCAAAGAGTAGGTCTTAGGATGAGAAAATGTTCTCTTGAACGATAGTACTCCCCACCATAATCCTATGGCTTTGTGGATTTGTAGGTGTGTTCATAAGCTTCAACGGATCGTATATTCTGAATTTCAGCTTTGAAGTCGATGAAGAGTAGAAGATATGTGAACTGGTATATGAATTGGTTTGTGAGAACTATTTTTCTATGGACTGGGTGAAATATTTTGGCTCCACAGTCTTTTGATATTTGGTTTCAGATCTTGTAGATCTAGGAGATGACTCTTTCTAATGGTTTTTGTATTCTAATAAATTTTCTTATGGTTTGGCACTCTGAAAGACCTACTCCAAAGCTCCTGTGCTTTTGCTCATTGGTCTAGTTGGACTGGTGAAGAGTTCTCTATGAATAATTTTTTTTGCAATTGTTGTGGATGTACTTGAGGTTTTTTCTCAGAAATTGTGAAATTACTTGTGAAGTGTATTGAGTAATACACATGTGACTATCTTACTAGAGATGTGTGTACTTCAAAGATCATTGGTTTTTTTATTAGGTTTGGCCAACCTGATGTTTACACGTTACATTAGGCTTTTGCATCAATTTGAGAAAGTGTATGCATGATCCAAGATGTTATTTGGGTCCTAAATTAAATATGTAATTGGTCCTCTCACATTTTTATCCACCGCAAGAATGTTGAGTAGCCAACCTAGTTTGGATTTGTAATTTGAAATTATTTAGTCAACCTTGGTGATTGTTTCTAAGGTTGAAGATGGTATAAAATAATATCAAGTTATGGATAATTTCATATCCATCCATCCATCTATTATCCATGAATCGAGCAAGTGATTGAAGTGTGCGAACAAGTGCGAAAAGTAGAGAGTGGAAGAGAGAATTGAGGCAGCAATACTTTAAGGTGTTAGATTCCTGAAACAAGTGAGCTGATGGCATCTACAATCTTTGGATCAGGTTGTGAATGTGTGAAACTCTTGTGGTGGATCTTCATTTATCCCTTTTTCTTTTTTTGTAGGCAGTGAGCCTCCTTTCTTGGACAATGATTGCTTTAAAGGTAGTGAACCCTTGCATTTGGGTAGTGAGCCTTTGTATCCAGTATTGCATTACTACTATATTGCAAGTTAATTCTCACCGTGGTTTTTCCCTCATTGAATTTTCCACATAAATCTCTAGTGTCTTTGGTGTTTGATTTATGTTATTTGCATTTCATGTTTACACATAATAATAAACTGAAGTTAAGGTGAAAATATTCATTTTATGGGTATGTCTAGGATCATCATGAAAAAAATAGGCCCTTAAGTGGCAAAAAATTCAAAAAAACAGAGTTAGGCAACTTGACGTAAAAATTTGAATAAGTTATCTATATTATTTAAAACATATTTAAGAATAGAATTTGTAGAAAATTGAATTTAGTTTTTAAACTACACGGTTTATTTTTTATTTTTTAAAATTTATTTGGTGAAAATTTGAAATTTCAATGCAGTAGTACTTAAATTTCAGGGAGAAAATAAGAAGTAGGTGTCTATTTGACCACCCTAACCACAATAAAATGATAATTATTTTTTATAAGATTTTAGATATAATTAGAGGACTCATGTCCCGATGTGATGCATATTTTTTTGTAATTTGTTTCCAAGTAAATAATTAATTATGAATTTTTTATTACAACTTTTAAAAAATATAAAAACTAGTATGTCTGACCACCTTAGCTTGATCAAAATTTCATGAAATTCAATTTTTTTTTTTAATCCTATAGTATGCAAAGCATAGAATGTGACACATGTTTTGGATTCAAAAAATGCGATACAGTTTGAAATTTATAGATGATTTTCAATTAGCGTATCAATTAGGACTTTATTGATAATTTAAATAGAAAATGAATAATAATAATTTATTAAACTCAAAGTAAAGAATAATTTATATTGGTGGAAATCTCAGAATATCCTTTAAAACCCCTTTTTGTTTCATCAATTTTGGGTAAAAAAAAATTCATCAGCCACATACCCATCATATCACCACTTTTTGGCCCATCATGATCCTGCACATACCCTTATATGTAAAGTGATTTTGATACAAATGATTCACCACCCTCTCAGTTGTCTTGTGCATTTCAACAGTGAAATGAGGATTATTGGCTATAATAATTATCATATGGTCTCCAAGGACTATGTTGCATAAGGATAATTTTTTTCTCCAAGGTATGAGTTTGGATAATGTTTTTGAAAAGTTAAGCAGCATTTACAGGGAGTTGTACCCTTCACAGTGAGCCACAAGGGCCAAAAAGGAACAAGTCTAGAAGTAAAAAATTATAGAAAACAGTAACAGAGACAACACATTAACAACACAGAAACCACAAAAAGGCAGCCAAAAGTCAGAACACCGGCGAAGGCAGCAACTAACTGGAATTATCCCAGTTTTTAAATAGGAGGTCCATGGCATCATCTCCAACCCAGTATTTGTTCTCTTGGCCATTATTACCCTCCAAATCCTCCTTGATAATAGTGGACAAAGTGCTAGTGACGAAGTGGCCCAACTTCATTGTGAAGCGGGTCAATCCATAAAACCTTTTGTTGAGCATGTCCATTTTCTTCTCCAAGGCACAGGGCTCCTCCCCAATGTCCATAGTCCCTGAGATCTCTCTAGGATCATCAACCAGGGGATGTGAAGAAAGAGAGGTTGAGGTTTATTTTAGTAACTTGCTCTCTTCTGGGTTAAATGACCCCTCCACATTCTCGTTCTCATCTTCCTCAGTTTCCTCTTCCTTATACTCTTTGTTGTTAGACTGCTCCTCCTCTGAATCCTCAATTATCTGTCTCTTTTTACTATTTTTTTGCCAGCCTCCCAAATCTCCTTATGGTGTTCTCCCCACTAGTCATTACCATGTTTCCCACAACAATATCTCCTTTAGAATCTTTCCCTATTAAGTTCTTTCCCTTCCCCTCCCTCACAATCAACTCCGACATACCTTTCTTACCATCCTTTCCTTTTTTGGTAGTGTTGGCCTTGTAGGCATACTTTGCCAAGGTGGACTTCAATTCACAAAGCTGGATGTAGCAGTAGTGTGAGAATTATCCAACACTCCCTTTAGTTTCTTGGTAGCTAGTTTAGCTTTGGGGTTTCCCGTGATAGCCAGATTGGAATTTTGGGGAGGGCTTTTTGACTCAGCCGGGGAAATGTTCACAACAGTCAGGGGTTCAATTTCATCAATGCACACAACCAAGATGGCTTTGGGAGGAAAAAGGGCCAAGTGGAAGTGGTAAAGTCTCAGGATGAGCCCCTGATGAAGTGGAAGAGGCAGGAGGTCACTGGGGTTAAGGCTTGCTAGCTCTTTGCATTTCTCGACAGAATTTTCTAGCTCCATAAGCAGAAAGAAGTGAAAGCTAAGCAACATTTTATGTCTTAAATGGTTTAACAGGGGAAAATGATAGAAGAAATAGGTTTTGAACCTACCTTCCAAGGTGACATATTTCATCAACGCTAAGCACGCCTGGTCCCAAGGCTCCAGAAAAGCTTCTCACTCAAATCTCAACTAGTTCCACACTGGTTCCTCATTCCCCATAAAGAAAGTTGTCAAGCTTTCATTGTTCATCTTCTTAGTATGCTTACGGTATTTTTTCCTGGTACACAACATTCTAGTGGCCTGCTTGATAACTTCTTCACTAACTTCAAAATAAATACCGCCCATCGTGACCCTTCGGTCCTGCCACGAATTAGCAAACTGACTAGACAAATTAGGGTCATGGCCAACCAAAATATCCATGATAGGAGCAATGCCACCTTCAGTACAAATGTGCCACACTAACGGATTCTTCTGGAATTCATCATAGTTGTCTGGCTCAGTTCGAACATGGTCACCACCCATACTTTCAACCTGCACAGAAAACCAAAGAGTTTGCAGAAGACGTAAATTGTAAAAGCCAGTAGGGCAATGGATATTCATCACATACTGGTCATTTAGGTGAGAGATGCAGCAATGGGTAATTACATCAGTGTGTAGGTCACACACGTGAAAGGGAAAATCACCATAGGGTGACTTGACAACAGAGTTAATGTGGATCTTGGGAAGATTTCGGCCAGCTAAATAGGAAATGGCGGGCATGCAGGGTTCCTTAGCCTTGGAGTAGGCACGCGAAAAACAAGACAAGTTGGTTGTATGGCTAAAAATAGAAACATTCCTATGAGTATAAGTTGATACTCATGCTAAACTAGCAAGCACGAAGGCACTAGAAGGAAGAATTCCTTCATAATGGGGGTTCAAATCAGTATTTGAATTCAGTCTTACGGAGGCTATGATGATTTAACACAACATATCGCACAACCCCAAAGAGGAGAGATCACAAGATACGACCTCTCAAATTCATCAAAGTCACGTACTTCCTTATTCCCTTCATAAAGCTATCATTTTATTCACATTACAATCCTTAATATTTAAAACCTGCCACCTGTCAACCACCTCAGTAATAGAGCTCATCCACCAGGCCCAAAGGACAAACAAGTGGGTCCCCCAACCAGCACTCAGCACCCGAAGATCTCTAAACACATAATGAGTGATAAAGTTATAATCCCTCCATTTGTTAGCCATCTTATCATTAGCGCTCATCCACAAGACCCACAAAATAATCAAGTGGACACCCCATCCAACACCCAACACCCGAAGATTTGAATTCATCATGACAATTCGGTTCTTTGTTCTCTCAAGATGATATCTCGAATTTTCGGCAGTATCTTCTCCATTCTCCTCCAATATTTAAAGTAACCCCAACAAGTGTTGACATTAGCCAAGGCATCTACCACTTGGTTTCCCTCCCTAAATATATGTGTCACTTTTTTACCCCTAAGTTTGGATAAAAGGAACCTAGAGTCCAACAACATATCCTTAGTATTCCAGCCAGTTAGCCTGTCCATATTCACAACATCAGTAATGGACTTAGAGCCTCCTTCAATGTGGATATTAGCAATCCTCAGAGAGACAACAATTTGGAGGCCCATGAGCAGCGCACGGGCTTCTGTGACAATAGAAGACTACAAACCAATACCTGCAGCAAATCCCGCAACCATAACCCTGCCAGGGTCTCTAATCACACCACCAATACTAGCCCTACCTGGGTTGCCCTTAGCAGCCCCATCAAAATTGAGTTTAAACCATCCTCCATCTGAGGCTCCCATCTGGTATTTTTCCTGGCTAAAAAATTCAAATTGTCAAACGAGTTAGCCTCTAACCCCTAGTGCCAAGCCTTGGCCATTCTAATTTCGTAATCAAGAGGTCCTTTCTCTAGGAGTTTCCCATTAAAGAGGGATATTTTTTCCTGAAAGAGCTAGACACCAATGCCAAAACATCCCTAGGATTCCTCTCAATATTCCTGAAGACCCTATTGTTCCTCTCCTTCCATAGACACCAACCCAAAATAGGATGAACCTGATTCCAAATTTCATCTCGCAGGGGATGGGAATAGGGACCACACCAGCCCAAGATGAAGGATAAGAGATCCCTACTCATAACCCAAGAGACTCCCAGTTTTTCAAAGGCCAACCCCCAAATTTCAGCAGCAAACGGGCAGTGTAACAATAGGTGACTGATAGTTTCCTCCCTGCACTTACAAAGTGAACATCTATTGGGAATATAAATTCCCCATTTCCTCAAATTTTCCTGAGTAAGAATCCTATTATGGTAAGCCATCCACCAGAAGTAATTTATTTTAGGGATCATATGGTGGTTCCTTATCTTCTTCCAAGGTTCCTCTGTGGTACCTTGGTTTTTCAACAGTTTGTATGCTGACCTAACAGAAAGATCCCCCTGTTTGTCAAAGGTCCAAAAAAACTCATCTTCTTTGTGATAAGAGGGAAACCTGGTGATAGAGAGGATTTCCTGGAGGGACCAATCTAGAAAACAAAGGTCTTGAGACTAGGGAGAACAGAGGATTAGGTCCTTCCAAGCCCTAGCCCCAGGGGGTCCAGAAACATAATCACTAATATGGATACCAAAATACCTCTGAGCTAATCCCATAAGAGTCCTAAATTTAGAACAAACCAAAGGGGTATCAATTAGCCATGTATCTTCCCAAAATCTAATCTGATTTTCATTGCCCATTTTCCATTTAATCCCATTCCTTAGCAGGCCTTGTGTGTTGCAGATGCTCCTCCAAGCCAAGGAGCCCTGGGGTTGAGACTCCAAGAGGCAATTGATCAAAGGCTTGTCCTGAAGGTATTTGGAATTCAAAATTTTGCACCAATCCTTAGTGTTTCTTAATTGATCCCAACCAACCTTGGCCATCAGAGCTTTGTTAGTGTTGACAGTTGTCTCAACACCTAGGCTACCACAATTTTTGGCCTGACAAACCTTTTCCCATTTTACCAGAGTGAGTTTCTTCTTATCCTCAATCCCAGACCAGAGGAAATTTGGATAATTTTATGAAGGCACTGACATGATATTTCATGAATAGTGTATTATGAAAGGATAGACATGTCAAAAAAATTCTCAAATCATGATTTATGTTTGTACCTTAGTCCTTATCAAGATCAAAGTAGGTGGGAAAATATATAGGAATGATATGGATTAAATGGATAGATGGAAAATGTCATGAGAAAGGTATGGGAGATGAGACAACTTTCCCCTAAGTGTAATGGTCCACATAGAAAATTTCTCTTACACATGATGCATGTTTGCCAGGTTTTCATCATGGTATGTATCCAAAGTGCCATAAGAAGGGTTTTCACTATTGTACGATTTTTTTCTCTTTACTTTTTTTTCCTTTTTGATGTCACACAAGCTCCTATTTGTTAGGTTTTCATCAAGATGATGATATTTTTTTTTTTTGTAATTTTCTAGATGATCACTTTGATGGTGTTGATGTAGATGTCAGTGTCATGATATGCCAATAGTAACCTTTATAGAGTAGTTTTCTTGTCAGTATCATATAACTTGTATACAACTAATCAATGTCATTGTGATCCTTTCTGATACCAGGGTTAGCCTTATCAAAATATTCTCATCGTGATAGAGTTCCATGAGATTCCTTATGATAAATATTTTCTGCCAAGATGCAATGGGTTTGTGACATGGGATTGTTAAAATTTAGGCAATATAAAGGATTATGATGGATGATGGTAGGTGTGGATGGACTATTTGGCATTTTGGATGTAGGAATTTTTATTTTCCAAACTTGGGGTGGTGAATGATGGAGTTTGGAATTTTGATTGGGATAGTGTTTGGAACCATGATTTTTATATACCTTGTGTGATGACCATTTTGAAGGAGGTGGACATTTATTATATGTGGTAGACCTCTTTTCTTTTGGCTCCACATTTTGATTGGAGATTAGAATTGAACTCTTTTTTTTACTTGATCCATTTTTCTTTGGGATCCACTTTAACGTTATTTTTCCACTTGGATTTTTTCATTCAATGGAATTTGGTATTTGATTTAGGGCTTTAGGCTTGTAAGATTTTTTTTTAGTCAGTTCCAATTGATGGGTTTAACTATGCTGGAATGATGGTTTATGGTGTGGATGGAAGGATTGTTGGAAGAAACCTTATGACAAGGACTACTCATGATCCCCATTTTGATGTTTGTATTTGATAAAGTGTCCCCTAATATCATGGAGGTATCACTAACATCATTTGATTTTTCAATTGAAGAATAGACAAGACCTTGATGTCTAGGATTTTCATAAAATTGTATTGGTTCTTGAATACCTTTCTCATGTATTCCTAGTCCTCTTCCTTGATACTGTGTGCTTTGATTTATTCTCTTTGCGATGGGTTATTTATCATTTTGGAAGCAAGATGCTAACCCATCATTATTTATGTGGAAACTAATGCTTGGAATCTTCTCATCTACAAGAAAGTCTGCTTTGACAAAGGTGGATGATCCTAGTTGGTAGGATATTTTGGATTTATCATTCATCATGCTTGTGTCTACTTGATCATTTGATATATCGATTTGTTCCATGGTAGATTTTGTCTCTTCTTCTTTGACTTGATCCATGGTAGATTTTTTATTTTCTTCTTGATCTGTACTAGCCTTTTTATATTCTTATGTGAATTCATCCATGATATTTATTTGATTATCTATGTGTCCAAAGGAGGCGAGTTTCTCATTTTAGGAAATGAAGTTGCTTGGAGTTTGGATAGGATCGACTTCAAATTTTTGATCGTGGATGGTATAAAGGTCGATAAGCGGATCACTTTTGGTTTCTTGTTCAATGGTAGGATCTTGATCAAAGATAGGTTTGTGTTGGGTGACATGATTGGGAATGGGATCTTGATCAAGGATACTTGTATTTTGGATACCATGGTTATCTAGAAGGATTTCTTGGATAGACTTAAAGATAGGGTCATGGGATGGAATACTTTGATCTTGACATGAAGGTGAAGATATGATGTCATACTTTGGACTTTCTTTTTGACATGTATCCTCAAGTTTAGGCACTGGGATGTGATTTTGGAGACCATTACTAGATTTATTTTCATGGCTAAATTTGGATTGAGATGGAATGGATTGGAATGATTTAGTGGATGTTGGACTAGGATAGGATGTGGAGGCTTGGAATGGATTGATGGATGATAGACTAGGATAGGATGTGGAGGCTTGGAATGGATTGGTAGAAGGTTGGTTTCCCTTATCAATATTAGGATAAGGATGATAAGTGGAAACTCTTTGTGGATTAATGGTATGGCTTGTGTTAAGTGACTCTTGATGGTGAGGGTAGCTGGATGGATGACTAGGGCTTATGGATTGTTGGTAAGAAGGGTATGTGGGTAGTTGACCATGGGTTGAGGTTGATTGGTATTTGGATTTGATGAATTATATTTTGAATTCTATGGCTTGTTGGTATTGATCATTGTAGAGTAATTGGTATTCAATTTGACTAGAAAGCATATCAAGGTGAATGGAAGACATGGTGGTGAGGTCTAAATGACAATGCTAAGGCTAGGATGAAAATGAGGATGATAAGTTTGAATTGTAGATTATATGGATAGCTTGACTTGGAGGACACCTAGATTTATTTGTTTTTGAAATGTTTCTAATGTTTTTGGATTTTTTATTAGTTTTTAATTTTTATTTTGGTTTTTGATTTTTATTGCTTGATAAAGATTTAAATATTGAATACACATTCACACACGCAAGACAAGATTTCAAGCAAGATGCAATGCAAATGATTATGGTAAGAAGACACTTCCAAGAACAAGAACGATCCTAGAAATTATTCAAGTGGGGAGATTGCCCAATGGTCTTAAACTATGATGCACAGGGATCTAGGGTTGTCCTCTATATAATTTGAAGGTCCGTGAAGCCCAATTTAGTGAATTTGAAAGGAGAATAATGTAAAACAGTCGTGAGGAGAGGGTAACCCACACTCCACCTTCACTTCCCAAAGGTATAAATTTCTATGGGGTTTAGCCAAGATTGACAAGATTCTACTTCCAAGAGGTATGTATTTAGATTCACCCCCACTATTTATACTCCGTCGAAACTCTAGAGTTGAGGTCATCCCCTAGAGTGATCACTTCTCTAGGTAGGCCCCCTAAGAAGGTTACACAAAAGTGATACAAATAATTATTTTGATCTCCAAGATCATATGATAATGTGAGGAGAGAGAATGCACATGTATTTGATCATACAAGCAATTTTCATTAACCTTAGAAATTAAAATGTGTGATGTGAAGATCAAAGTGTTGAAGAGTGCTTTTGATTCCCAAGATCATATGGAAGTGCAAGGGAAGAGCATACACACCTCCAAATACAAAAATGATCACCAAGAAATGCAATAACTTGTTCTTTTTAAGCCCAAATTGAGATGTGATTTTGAGAATACACTTGTTCTTTTTAAGCCTAAATTGAAATATGATTTTGAGTGAATGGTTAAGATTGAATGTCAATAATCAATGGCCAAGAATGGAAGATGTAGTATGAAATAGGCTAAATTAGGGCAAATGATAAGGATTGATGGTCAAGATTAAATTATAAATAATTTAATCAAGGGTGGAGGTTAATTGAGACATGGATAGATAAGGACTTATGTGGAAGATAAGATTGGCATGGACAAAGAGGTGATAGAAAATTAAATAATAATAAAATTATTTAATCTAGGTGACCAATGAATAATTAAATAATTTAAAATAATTATTTAATTATAGAAGAATGTGACAAGGGGAATCTTTTGAATTAAATAATGATTTAACTCAAAATTCAAGAGCACATCAAATTAATTAAATTTATTTAATTAATTTAGGAGAGAAGAGGGTAATGAAAAATTAAATTATTAAAAATAATTATTTAATTATAGTTGAAAGTGTTAAATAGTTAAATAAATAAAAATTTATTTAATTTTAGAAAGAAGGGGACTTAATTAATGATGTAATTAAATAAATGAAATTTATTTAATTAATTAAGGAGGAATAAAGATATAAATGAGTTAATTAAATAATTTAAAATTAATTAATAAAATACATGGCTTTAGAAAATAATTAAATAATTTAAAATTATTTAATTATCAAAGACACGAGAGGAAATGATGGAGAATTTAAAAGTCATAGGCCAGGGATAGTTTTTAGTGTCTACACTACCAACACTCAATAAGGACAACACAATAGGTATCTCATATAGTGGGAAAGATTGGCATCAACAGATAACACTTGGATCATAAAACAAGAATTGAAGAAAGTGGTGTGAGTTTGAAGATAATAACTTGTAGGAGTTGTGTTCATTTCAACCAGGGGAGAATGATGTAGGGGCTTTCGGGTGTCATAAATTTTGACTTGGAAGTCTATTTGGATTGAAATTTTATAAGGATATGCATTATGAGGAGTTTTTTGGATTTTCAATAGATCTCAGCTTGGTAGGTGGCTATTTTGATAGTTTTTGGGGGCCAAATTATTCATTTGGGCCTTCAAAATAAGTTTTTAGTGTTTTTTCAGTTTTTTAGAAGGTTGGTTTTTAATAATTTAGAACTCACATTTCCAATTTGAATTGTAAGTTGAAAATTAGTCACCATAGTTGTAGGGATATTTTTGGAAAAATCTGAGCTCAAAAGGATAAGCATGTAAAATTACTAAAAATGGCAAAATTATGACAATTGTAAAAAACTGCCAAAAATGGTAATTTTTGGATTTTTTTATTTTTATTTTTTTTAATATAAGAAGGTTTTTTCTTTCATTGTAGAGTAGAGAGGAATAAGGAAACAATATGATTTTGAAGCAATTCTCTATTTACTAAATTTGATTCAACAATAATGAACAAATATTGTTAATAGTTGATTTGGTTGCATCAAATTGAATTAAAACAATATGTTTGTTGATTAAAATCCAAATTTGTACATGAATTTAAAGAATTTGAACATTAATTTTTTTTTCTTAAACATATTTTAACCCAAATTTTGATTAACTTGTGGAAAAGAAATTGGAAAAGTGATTAATTCCAAAAAAGTTAAAACATAATTGTGAAATTTGAGTTGTTCATGCCTTTAAAATTTATTCATTTTAAAACAATTAAATTTTTAAAATCAAAACAAGAAAACATGTGATTTGCATAATTTTTTTCTCAAAAGCCAAAAATTAAATTACTTTTCTACCTTGCATATCTAAAAATTATCATCAAAATTGATAATAAAACTAATACCAATTGTCACATGCACATGCATGCAACGATCAGCTATAGGGGTCCACCACAAATGGCTATTCAATGGGAATAAAGGAATAAATATGTATTTGTAGTGGAGGTTAGTATATAGTAGGAGGTTTATCACGGATAATATTTGTCGAGTATATTGCAATGAACAAAGATATTTGGAAATCAATTTTTATATTTTTATCAATAATTAGATGGATGGATCAATTAAAGCAAAGCTATGCATGCATTAAAAGATATGAATTTGGCTCATGTAATTTCAAGATGTTATAAAGCACTTAAATTTGGTGAGAAAAATATTTTATATCTCTACATTTGATTGGACCATTGCACAACAGTTTAAACACCATGTTATAGTCCACTTCTTTATTGTTATCTGACAGGCAATGCATGGGAGATTAAGAACCATTTGGAAAAATTGGTAAATTGATCTTTGCGTTTCCGCATCAATTAGTTTTAGTTAGAAATGGATTATGGAAATATAAAATAAATCCGCAAGGCATCTTCATTATTTACAATGCATATATTAATTGCAATCTCGAGCAATTAATTATCAATAATTATAATTCTAATAATTCTTTTAAAATGATTTTAATTAATAATATAAGGAGACTAATTTTTTTATATTTTTTTCCTCAATAAATTAAATTTGGAAAATTAAATACAATTTTGATTTTCAAATAATTAGTTTTGTTAATAATAATAATTTCTCTACAAAATTTAAGGTACAATATAATGTTATATGTATTTTAGTTTAATAGTTGGTAGGTGTAAATGTACATCTATATTTGACGTTTCTATGCAAGCTAATCAATAAATCAGTTAATTATTATTTAATTATCTTAAAATAAGGAAATGCATGTGAAATTAACCAGCATTTGCATAAAAGAGGAAATTGATCTTTGATGTTTTTGCGTAGGTTAATCAATGTATTCATTGATTATTATTTAATTATCTTAAGATAATGGATTGCATAGGAGAATAAGAACCATTTGCATAAAATGGGAAATTGATCTTTGTGTTTCCACATCAATAATATTTTAATTGGAAATTGGTTATGAATTGGAATCTTAAGCAATAAAACATGAATAACTTTTTTCATTATCAAGTTTGAATATATAATAATGGAAAGAAGAATAATTTTTTTAAAATTATTTTAATTAATAACTTTTTGGGAATGATTTTTCAAGAAAAAGTTTCTTAATAAATTACATCTACAAAATTAAATACAAATTAAATTTTTAAACAATTAATTTTGTTACTAATAATGTTTTTTCTCCAAAATAGTAATTTTGTATGTATTTTCATTTTAGAGTTGTTAGGTCTAGATGCACATCTATTTATGATGTTTTTGTGTAGGTTAATCAATGAATTCATTGATTATTATTTAATATTTGAAGATAAATATGGATACTAGTACATGGCAAACTTCAAGTTCTAGATTAAATAATATTTATAAAAAATATGGAATATTAAATTTTTTATTTTTTTTAAAGAGTTAATAGTGATCCCTTTAATTACTATTATTGAATAAAAATTTTAATTAGTAATATTGAGTAAAAACATATTTTTTAAGAAAGTTAGTTCGTAAATTTAGGTATGGAATATTTTTTGCAATGCTTGTGTGATAGTAGATAATTTATTACTTGCATGCTATTTGTTGTGATTATTTCTTATTTGAATATTAGTTATGATGGTAAATAGTATTTATCCCATAATTTTGTAAATAAAAGAATTATTATCCATGCGGTTTGTGCAATGGTAGCAGTATAACAAAATGGTCAGAAGTAGAAAGGATTCAAAATTAGTCCATTAGAAGGAAATTGTAAGTTAAAAATATCAACTTTTTATTGATTGATTCTAGTAAAAAGATGTTCTATAATTGGTGTACAAATAAAATTAGATGCACATAGTCAAACCAAAGTAATAAATAGATGGTCAAATAAAACAAGAACAAATATCAGTTAGAGAGGAAAGATGTGCATAGTCCAATTGAAAACTAGCTTACAACATCTTTGATAGAAAATGAATGAACAATGCTCATGAGACGAAGATTGTGATGGCACAACACACATTTTGCAAAATCAAAATAATTCAATTAAAATGTATGCCTTGTTTTATGGGGAAACAATGATTTATTTGACTTCAAAAGAGATATTGTACTAGACTGTTTGGAATAAAAAATGCGGCATTAAAAGTAACTAAGTATATGTACAAGACCATTAAACACAATACAAAACTGAAAACAATTAATGGTATTTACATTTGGTTCACTAAATCTATTTATTGATATGTTAACATTATAGAGTTGGGGGAAAGGAACTTTTTTTATTTGGGGCAACCGAGCTGAAGTAGACATATACACAACACATGGTCAAGATTATCACCATCTGCAAGATTCGAGGAATGGTAACCAAAAAACTCTTGGGCTATAGAACATGCAGTAAGAAATGTTATAAAATCCATGGCAAATAGTACAACTTATAATTTATCAGTAAATATGTTGAATTATAAAGTTATGACAAATGCCATGAGTTTTATAAAATTTCCCTTCATTCCTGCAGGCCAAAATAACTGCTTTTGTGTCTTCATCCTCGCGGTTATAAATGAAATATGTGCTTTAGAAATATTTTTCCAATAAACTATATATTCGATGACTACAATTGTCTAGATATGCACCTACAAAAGCAACATGCTCATCAGAAGAAAAAAAATTACATGTTTATGAATTACATAGGATGTCATTGACTACACTAGTTTATCTATCTGGAAAGGTACATTCCTGGCATTCTATTGAAAACAAAGTGAGAGAAGTAATTAATAATATTTACAATTGGTTCACCAAATATATTTATTGATAATGAAAAAGTTTTATACTTACAGATACTTTTGTTGTTCAACAAGAGCGAACAACATTAGATGAACTTGTTGGACTATGAAAGAATTTGAAATAGACAATTTACAATACACTAATTTTCTTGAATGTCTATTGTATCTGTGCAACATTATCAAGGAAAAATAATAGATATAGAACAAAAGAGGTTACCATTATTTCTTCTAAATAGGAAGAGAGAAAATAGAACATTTTGAATACATGGGATGTTGGAAAATAGTTGTGTCTAAGTGGTCTATTGAAAATTTTGAAAATAGAGCTATGGAAACAATGACAAATACAATGGATAGAATAGAGTATGTTTTTGGTGGACAAGTAGATGTGAGAATTTGTGTGTTCAAATATATAAGCAGCAACAAACATATAATGATAGAAACCCAAAACACTAAACCCACGCTCATTCTCCTCCCTACCATATTGGCATCATGAAGTCGATGTGGGCTCTAGCCAAACTGTACGACCCTACTTCGTATGTACTTAATACAACCACAAATTGTTATATGTTTTTCTTGAATTGATGATTAAATGTATTGCGGATAATAAATAAGGTGATCTTTTGGCAATATTCTTGCATATCATTTTGACATTATGTTTTATTTTCATTACCATGGAAGTGGATTGCACTCATACATTGTGGAATGCAAATTATATTCTAAATGGATTATTATATAGTTAAAGCTTAGAATGTTCAACTAACAGATTAATGTGATACAGAATCGATACTTACGATCGTGTTGGTAATGTGCAAGAAAGCAACGATGTTAGCATGAGAAAGGAGAACCATCAAGAGTGAATCAAAAGACTAATTCATGAGGATACAAAATTTGACCCCATTCGGGGCCTAGAAACAAGTGGAGTTAATGTATTGGAGGACTAAGGGTGTGAGGGAATTTAGTTGGGATTCATGTGAGGTGTAAGTGGGGATTAGGTCTTGGAAACCCTAGCTAAGTTTGAAATTTGGATGGAACCTTGAGTGGGCTTTTAATGAGAGTTGTTGGTCAAATTTTTGGGTTAAGGTGCAAAAATAAACCCCCTAGGGTCTATACCATAGTGGTAGGGGTCAAGTAAGCATACAATAGTGCTCCAAAGACATGATTTGACCCCTAAAAAAGTCCTCATAATGATGAGTGACGAATTTTGAGGAGAGGATGGGGTGGAAAGATGGAGGGGCTGTCCAAGTGCATGTATTTTATTTGATAAGGAAAAAACCCCCATTTATGAAGGAAAGTACACTCCACACATCCCCATACAAGAGTTGCAAGTTGAAACTTCTATATATTTTGAAGAAGAAGAATGAGTGGGGTGTTACCCACTTCTCCTCTTGGAGAAGTTTAGTGGAGATGGTGAGAAGAGGAGAGGAGTCTCTTTTGGGGAAGATAGTGCTCAAGATGGCTAGATTTGGAGAGGAAAAGAGGAAGAGTTTAATATCCCCCCCTCACCTAAAGAAAAGAGATAAGTATTCCCTACTTTCACTTCCCTTGTTTTATTGTTGTAGGATGTGAGTATGTTTATATGAATCATTGTTGAAAATGGTGAGTAGGGAGCCATTGGCATGTAATTTGATATTATAATAATTTATCTTTTTGTAAGATTTGAGAAAACCCCATTTATCATCTTGGGGTTAAAGAATTTTATTGCTCGGGGATATGGCTAGAGCCCATGAGGCTCCATGACGCCATTATGGTAGGGTGGAGAGAAAGACTTAATTAGTTGTGTCCTTCATTGTATTCTCTTAAAAAAAATTGTAATATGGAAATTTGGTGTTTTGATGTAACATGAAAGAGAATGGAAAAGAGCAAACCTAAACTTCTTTTGCATGTAGATTCACTACTTTCCTTGTTATATAAAACTAGTAATGTTATGAGTTTAAAAGATGGGTTGCATGCTTGTTCAATAAATAGATGAAAATTTATTCTAGATGTGGAATATGGAGCCAAGAGTAACTGGAAAATATATATATATATATATATATATATATATATATATATATATATACAAAGAAAAAGAAAGAAGAAGATTAGCTAACGTAATGAAATTTAGTTTCAGAAGAAATTTTAAATAAAGCTAAAAAAAAAATATAAAAAAATAAAAAGAGTGGTAAGAGGTTGAGCCTCCTCTCCTCATGAAGCGCAACTCCCATAGGGCTTTCATCGGCCCTTCTCTAGCTCCTGGTAAATAACACTTAAGCCTCTTGTGTAATTGTGTTTCTAAGTAGTGAATATTCGGCTGCCTAGAACTCAACATATAGTGTTTAAAACTTGCAACTAAGGCATGTAGAACTTGGTCAACAATAAATTAAAAATGGAAAGAATTCACAACAAGACAGAACCCGATGCCAAGAGCCACAAAACCGATGCTAAGTTTAGTTCCTGTGTAATGTCAAACACCAGAGTCGTTAAAATGGAAGATGTGAGAGATAAACAAAATAAAAATTGTGAGGAAGGAAGCTTCTTAGATAAGGGCATAGCTTAGCAGGTGCAGATGGTGTCATTGGTTCTAGCCTTAAAAGTGATAATCGGAAACTAATAGTTGAAATCTTATGTCTTTGAGTTGAGTTATCTACCCTTTTAGAAATAAATGCTAGGTTGAGTTGGTAGGAGGAACATTAAGTTATGCAAGATCATTGCTATTAATGTCAACATTAATGTGAATGTTGGAGCTTAAGTTACTTTGATAAGACTAGAAGTTAAAACCATCATCAATTCGAATTGTATCCCTGTGATCTCCTTTGATCGCATATCAAACTTAAAATTGGTTGCACCGCCATGTTCAAACTGGATAGTGAACTATACACACTAGGCCTCACAACTGGGAAACTCTAGAATTTTTTTTGGTACCCATAAGCACAACATATTACACTGTCCGCTTAGCAGCATGCCCCTGTCAATCATATTACTGTATTTTAATCAATATACAAATGGCAAGATCTTACAATAGTCTTAGAGGCTACAATAGTTTGTCCTTTTAAATTATAGGCAGTAAGAGTATTTACTATGGGAGTATTAGGGGGAGTCTACCCTGCGTCTATTCAGAATGCACAATGCACCCATAAGTGGAAAATATAATTATCTAATAGATATGGTATCGACATGACAGGTGCTGCCAGTGTAGGCCAGAAACTAGTTCCTTCATTCCACTAATAGATGTTACCATTATTTCTGGTTAGAAAAATCTGATCGTACTTTTGAAGGTATTCAGGGAGGTATTTAAGTTAGACACAAGTGCAAGTCACATCTTTTTATATAGCAAGATTGCTCTATTTAAATTCTCTATGTTAAGTTGGCATTTTCACATTGACAACATGATCAATGCTTTTATGGATTAGCTGGAAAGGACGTCCCTCCAAGTTATCACATCAGCAATAACTAGACTATGACCTTGGGTGATTTCATTGTATCTAGCAGTCATTGTGTTTCAACGACTACATTTCCTTGATGCTTTTTTCCAAACAGTTCTTGATTCTTGGCTATGCGCCCACGTTTTGTATACATTTCCAACAGAGCACTTACAACTATACACCTGACAAAAAAACCTTCTATCCTCGGTGCTTTGATGGATTTCCATTCCCTCTCCCAAAACTTCATTTTCGACGCAGGCATAAAATAGGTTGGAAATTTTGGCTTTGAACCTGTTAGTTGCATTTACTTAATTGGAAGGTTATTGTTATCTAATCGAAATATAAAAGTGTATAGGATTAAGTAGTTGCAGCAACAAGGCACTTTCAACTCAAATGTTGGTTTTACCCATTTAAAAAAAAAGAACAACAATAATAGTATTACTCAATGCGTAAGAATCGTCCAAATCTGAAACTATCATTTTCTTTAGTGTAAATTTTCTTATTTAGGAATTATGTAATCAAACATTGCACAATAATACCCTTGGAAATAATTTTACTTCCATCTCATTCTTTATGTACTACCCCATTTAGCTAATCAGTTCCAAAAGTCCGTGAAATGTATCTTATTTCCACTATTGCTATAATTGCTAAGGCAAAATATAGATACAAGTTGCAAGCCAGAATAAATGCCTTAATAGTGATTCCTATATTAAAAGTAATAATAATGTGCAGTTCGGTAATTTTATTAATCTGATGGATGAAATAATAATAATACTCTTATTAAAATTATATATTAAATAATATGATATATTCAACGTAAATTTTAAAGTAGATAGTAATAAATTTTGGGTCAAGTGGAAAATAACTATTAACATGGATTTTTCCATAAATATTGGAACTAATGCTTTAGTTAAATGGTAACATAGTAACAAGAAATATAAGTGAAAGTATCTTGAGTGGATAGAGTAAATGGCGGCTACCAATTTGTGCATAGTAATTCTCATGAAAATATAAGTGGAAAATCTATTATAATGCTGCTGCTAAAAGAAAATACATATGTGCTTAAATATTAGTATCAAGGGATAAATTTTGTAATAACTAATGTTATTATTATAATTACATATTTATTTTACATGTGTCAATATTATTGTTTGTATTGGGGGAAGTCAAAATGTTAAATAACATTAAGAGTAAATTGGGTGTTATGAACGCGAATGGTTTTAGCATAAATTGAAATCAAGTATTAGTAATAATAGTAAAAATAATAACCATCTCTCAAGTTAGTTATTCTTGTTATCTATTTTTTTAGTATGAATAATAATCAGTAGTAATAAAATATCCTGTCACTAATATATTATTTCCATTAGCCTTTGGTGTAAATATCATATTATTAGTAATAGCAATATAAATATTAATGCTGATATTAATGTTGAAATTAATAGATAATGTAATTCTAAAATTACTTGATGGTTTGATGGAGCAAGTCTAACATTACTAGTATGGAAAGTAATAATTTAATTCATATAGAAAGGTAAAAATTTACATAAGTATTTGAATGTGTGATTTTAAATAATTACTAATAAGCAATGAGGTAATAGTAATAATATTAATATTAGTAAATCGATAATGTTTAGATGTTGTATAAACCATAAGTTTGATATTTCTTAATTGTTAATAGTCAATTATTTCAATGATGTAATAAACATTGAAGTAGTACGATTAATTGTGTCATTATCAATGGTTATATATTACTTTGATGATTAAATAAATTAAGAAAATAAAACATAAATGATATGTATGTATATATATACATGAATAATAATAGTGTTTCTTGTTGGGTTTATAATGTTATTATTATGTTATAGCAATAAAATTTAATTATACAATATTGCGGATTTATAGACACTATTGTTATAAAGGAAATTTTAATACAAATATTAAGTGACAAGTATAATGCTAATATTACTTATTTTTATGGGAAGATATCATCCTCTCTTTTTACAATGATTAGAAGAGAAATTATCTATAAGGGCTAATTAATAAAATAACAATACAGTACCTATAAGTAGGACAATAGTGATGGTAAGACTAAAAATGATACCTTTGTGTTTGTGGTTGTCGATGTGTTAGCGTTATCATTGTTGATGCATAACTTGAAGGGTAATTGATATTGGATCAAAAAAAAAAAAAAGTTGGGTTTGCTAGTGTAAAATTATGGGCTTGACACAAACCCCCGTGCAAGCAAGACAGGTAAGGTCCATGGAAAATCTCAAGGACACTTATCATATATCACACAATAACAAAAATAGAGAAATTCTAAAACAACTATTAGAAAAACACTTAAGAATCATAAGTAAGTGATAGATGGTCGTAAACACACATTAAACAAGTTGATAAAAGAAAAGCAATGCAGGAAAAAAATTAGTTGTTAATTGAAGGTTCGAGCTACATTATTTGGCACTAAATATTATAGACAAATAGAGAAATTGTAAAAGAGATGTTAGCAAAACAGTTAAGAAGTTTAAAGTATGGAAAATAAAACAGGAAAACTACGATAAACAACATATTGATATCGAAAACCAGGAGAAATGAACAGTGTGATACATATTGAAATAAGCAAGTTGTGTAAAAATTGGCTTGTCAATTGAAGATTCGAGCTACATTATTTGGTACTAAATATGGTAGGCAGAAAGGGGAACTGTTAAAGAGCTATTAGGAAAATAGTTAAAAAAAAATGGCAAAACACGTGAACAATAAATTAATCACTCCAACACCTCTTATACAATTTCAATACTTATCTTCGATATTTATTAGCAAAGAATGTAGCTTGAATCTTGTATTGATCTGTTTAATTATATTATTTTTTTCTCATCTATTTGAACTAGAGAGCCATCCACAAAGCTTCACTCTGGACACTATAAAGATTGTATAATGACTAAAAAGGTGCATAAAGATGCTCAAAGATAGCTATTCATACAAGAGAATCAATCTATGTAAGAGTCGAGCTGTCAATTCAAAATTTGAAGTACATTCTTTTGCAATAACCACACAACAAAAAGAACTTGTAAAGGCAATGGGTAGTCATAATTTGTGCAAAATGGCTATAACGCCACAGAGTTAACTCAGGATTCCAGTTACATCACTTCATACTAAATATTATAGAGAAATAGAGGAGACTTGTATGGGGTTTTTAATGATAGCATGGAGCTTAGCTCCTAAACAAAGTATGTTGCTCAATGTCCCTCATTGGTTAATAAGAATTGCAAAAAAAAAAAGAATTTAGAATTGACAACGAAACTGTTACATAGATTACTTGTCTTGTATAAGTATTTTGCATAATATTATTTTTGCCTCATTTATTTGAAGGTCCCTGTAATCAATTATTCTATTTTTCTTATAGGAAGGATTGTTTTCAATTTTTAAAATTCTGAATTTTTTGTCATGGTTATTTTGTTTGGATGGAACATGTTATATGTGTTCTATCAAAATGTTTCATGATATTGTTTTTTCTCATCTGTTGGAAGTTTGCGATAACAAATTGTTCTTCATGATATTTATTTTTTTAGTTTCCCATAACAAACTATTCATTATCATAGTTTTTCTCTTCTATGCTCCTTATTTTAAAGTTGATTTACGACCATCTGTTATTTTTTAGTGGTTCTTAAGTATTTTCCTAATAGTTATATGTTACAATTTACCTATTTGTCTATAGTGTTTAGTGCCAAATAGTGTAGCTTGAATTTAGAATTGAGAAGTTGACCCTTATATAGATTGGTCATCTTGTATCAATTAGGAAAACATACAAGAATCATAGGTAAATGACAAATGATACAAAAAGATACACACACCAAAGAAATTGAAAAGAGGGCAAAGGTTTTCGTCCATCGGTCATTTACGCGTGATTGTGAGATGTTATTCCAATACCTCTTACATGTGATACACAGGTTGCTTGCCTTGTAAAAATATGCTTCATCGCAAAACAAAGGCAGGATGCATTAACGCTTGCACAAGAAAAAACTTAACATACGATCGGTCTCCTCCCTACCATATTCACATCATGAAGCCTCACGGGCTCTACCGAAACCTCGAGCAAGAAACAGACACTTCTTATTAATAGTATTGAGAAAAAGGGAAATGGTATTGAATTACCTGAAACATAGAGAGATACATATACCAAACTATTCATTATCATACTATGCATGTTCTATTCTCCATATTTGAATATTCTATTTAATGCGGGTTTTGAAAAATCTCTCATTTTCCTTTGATTGTTAAGTGTTTTTCTAATAGGTCAGTGAAATGCATGTACAGATTTGATTTTGCAACATATTCCTACTTACCATAAATTCTATCGCTGTCTAGACAAGTTGTAACAACAAATTCTATGTAACAGTTGCATTGTTAATTCAAAATTCAAGCTACATTATTGCCCACTAAATACTATGGACAAAATAGGGAAATTGTAAAATAAATATAAGGAAAACACTTAAGAATCAAATGCAGCGACAGAGATGCCCCAATTGGGAGGCTATTTTGTCTGAAGTTTCCGTAGGGGTTACAGCCAAGGCAACCGTGAATTGGATTTACCAGTGATGGAAATGCTCCAAATGGGAATGAATTGAACTGGTTTTTGTGTTATGTTGTAGAGCTTAGTGATTACATGGATTGGTGGTGGTGGAGATGGGGTCCTTGATACACAGAAGTTGAACATAAAGTGTTTGCCCATGTGAGCAATAATGCATTTTAGCATTGTTGTGTGGTGGGCGCAGGTGAAGAAAATGCAGGCAAATGAAGTAAATGGAATATTGAATGCCATACTATGAGAAACTTTACTTTGATTAAGTTGCATTGTTGAAACACCAATTGTGGTGTAAGTTTTATAGGTTTTTGTACAGGTTATTGCCCTTTTCTACTGTCCATGTTTTCCTCATGATATTCGATTACCGTTCAAGACTTACATTGTTCATCAAAATATGAAGGATGGAGATTGTCAAGATTGTGAATCACCTAGAAGGGTTACTTTTATCAGGAGCAGCATTGTACAGATTGAAAATTGAAGGAACGAGAAGTGAACTCTGGGAAGCAACAATTTGTTATACATAGCTTAAAATAGGTGAGGAGAAGAGTATACCATGAAACATATCGATAGAAGAGAATAAATCTATAAAATAGTTTACTTGTCAATTCAAAATTCAAGCTACATTAACTGGCACTAAATATTATAGACAAATAGGAAAACTACAAAAGAAATTTTTATGCCAAATAATGTAGCTTGAATGTTGAATTGATAAGCCAAATGCTACATAGATTGGTTGTTAAAGAATTGTGTCACGATCCTTTTTTTGCGCCTGGCATGAAAGTGGTATTGGTTTGATAGCAAACTATTGTAAAAATTGTTTGCCCCATCTCTATTTTATAGTAGATTGGAGGGTGTTAAAACTATTGTGCACCAAAACCTGTCAGTCATATACATATATACATACACACACACACACACACACACACACACACATATATATATATATATGTATGTATATATATGTGTATATATGTATATATGTATATATGTATATATGTATATATGTATGTATATATATGTATATACAAATATATATATACATGTGTATATATATGTATATATGCATAAATATATGTATGTAGGTTTTACTAATAGTTCTATTACAATTCTCCTATTCCTCTCGAATACTAAATGCCAGATAATGCATCTCCTCTTATACAATTACTCTATTTGTTAGTGGACTAAAAACAATGTGGCCACCATATTAAAATCAAAAGCATGTGAAGTCAATGATTGTGCAAATATATATATGCAAACATAGAAATAAATTATGTTCATATTTGCTAGACAAAGGTCTTAGATAAGATGAAAGCATACCTCCTAGGTGCAACTCGATGTAGTATGAACAAAAGGAAAGAAGGCTTGCTCTCCACCCTACCATATTGGGTCATGCAACCTCATAGGATTTCACCAAACCCCCGAGCAAGAACATACATTTCCCACCACTATGATCAATGGTGAAGGCAATAATTGGTTACCTATAAAATATGGGACCATATTAAAATCAAGAGAAGGGGAGCTCAATCAATATGCGAATATATATATCCAAACATAGTGTAATGCCCAAAAATTGCATGAAGGGAAAAACCACAACTATCATTTTTTTTTGGAACAATATTACAAAATATTAATGGTTAACATCCATACATGTACATGATACATACAATGTGCATCAGGTGATGTAGCTCGTGCAATATCATCACCACCATGTAGACTGAGAGTGAGGTAAGGGGACAAAAATGAATTTGGGTTGACTCCAAACATAGGGTTTACTAGACCCTTAACTACCAATCAAAGATTGGCACTCATTTTCGCGTGAAAGTTAATGTCCTTATTAGACCCCCTTGGTAAGGGTTCTCACATGGGAAAAACATACAAATATCCTCAAATTTGATTTACTATTAAACCTAAGGACTTATTGACAAAACACTATTAGATACTTGCTAACCCTACCATTTCCAATCACCTTGACGATATGAAAGGAGTCTACATTAAACATTCCACCTTGAAACTCAATTATGAGAATGAGCAAGATATTGTTAATATAATTTAACTATTAACTTCTTATTTATCTATTTATTTTTAATTATCACTAATTTAATTTACTCATTTTTACTAATTAAATAATTATATATATAATTCATTTTATTTTAATTTCATAAGATTACATACAATTAAATATAAATTAAGATTAAAATTGTCTTTGAACATGTGTATCAGTGCTATCCCAATAGAATCATATTGTGTGGGTCTTCTTTAGTACAAAGTAACTACTAACAACCTTAATGCTACTACATTATATTTCATTCTTAATAGCAAATATATTCAAATTTAATTGACCAATATATAATATTTTCTACTAACCCTTTTATTATTATTCTTTACATATAAATAACTATGAAGATAATTATTAATATACATAATATAAATATATCCATTTACCTATATTAATTTACTTTCCAAAAAAAAATTAAAGAAACAACAATGAATAACTAACTTTTATTATTTTTATATTTGAATAATTATGAAGATAATTAATACTATATATAATAAAAATATATCTATTTATCTATATTAATTTATTTCCCTTTAAAGAACAAGAACAAATAAACAAGTAACTTCCATTATATTTTTAGGAGTAATACTAATAACCATTGCTTTACTTTTAGGAGTAATACTAATAACCATTGCTTTACTTTTAGGAGTAATACTAATAACCATTACTTTACTGTTTTTTTGTTTTCAAATTTTAAATTAATATGTGACCCCTCTCAAGGGGGGGAGATTAGGAATCATTCTATCCTCTAAAAATGTTAAAAAGAATAATGAATAAGATGCTCTATATTTAAGTTAGACTTTCTTAAGGGAAACGTGGAAAATCCTAACCTACTCCATTATTATTAACTTTAGTTTAAAATAACTTCATAAGATTTAATCGTGGGATGCATTCCCTCCCAACTAATATAACATGATTTAAAATTTAGTTGGTGGCATTTTGACGTGAGCAGCATTAGATTCATCTTACGCCTCTCTTTTATTCATTCTTTATTCCTTTGTTTGAAAAAGTGAAGAACGACTTTCTTTTGAAAGAAAATATGAACCAATCTAAATCATACTCGATCCTAACATACTATTCCTATACAACATTAAGTATGATGGAAATAATGTGCGTAGAATATTAATATCGGAAGATCATAAATATTTAGTCGCAAGTCCTCGCTCTGCGACTTGTTTTGATTGCGCGGTACGTGCTCTCCATTATGCATATGCATATAGAGTTACATCTTATTTAAAAATCTAAGGTGATAGTTCCCTAAATATAGCCTATTGTACCTGTCTTACTGCATTTTTTTTTTCTCTTAACTTTCTTTCTTCCTATCTCTCTGCAAATCGAATACTAAGAGTTTCTCAGACAATAACTTGCAGTTAGTTTCATTGTGTCATCAGGGTCTGGTGTGAAGTCCTTACTTTGCTTCTAATTATACAACTCTGCTACAGGTTACTGGGGTTAAAGTTCTGAGAAAGTCTTTCTTCTTTTTTCATTTTCTTTTATTGCTTTTGAGCACAGGATAACCATAGTGACTACGTGGGAGAGGGAAAAAGTCTCTGCTCAGGTATCAAGAATATGGAAGTTTGGGTTTTACAGAGAAGCACCATTCTTAGAGACCCAACATACGGAGGTAAACACCAGCTACAGCATTGCAACGACTAAGTTTATACGTAATAACATATTTTCTACTTAACTCTACACTCTACCCATACAACAGTATATAATCCATAATCTTTCTTTTTCGGGATAATGAACTAATGCAGGAAATCTTTATGATAGGCTTATTGCACAGGCAGGTTGAAGGCGTCAACAATGTTGTTGCGGCCCATGCTAAGGCTACCTGTTTGCAGCCTATCTGAGCAAGATCTATATTTTAGGAGGGGGCGACTTCTTACCCCTATGTATTTTTCCACTTTTGGTTGCTCAGGAAATGTTACTCTGTGCGTATATCTGAGGCAGTTCTCATTTACTTCATAGTAAACGTAACACTGCATTGAATAACTCGAAATACCTAATGCAATAAAATTTCTCCAGATTTCTAAATATAGATAAACTCATTTTTTTTTTCTTTTACCTAATAGAGATAAAAAATGCAGGAATTTCCTATGACCAAATGTTATGCCTATGCTTCCCACGCAACTACGTTTATTGCTATGGACAGATTATCTTGATATTTTGTTAAACTGAAATACCGTCATGTAAAATAAGAGAGAGAAAGACCTCTAAAATAAAATACAGTATTGATTTTAAAGGAATATCCATAAATGGTTTGAACAGAATACTAATGTTGTTGTTGTTTTTTTTTTTCCTTAAACTATCAGAATAGAATGATATTTTCTTTCCTATGTTATTGAGTATATTGAAAATGAATAAATGCTTAATGAACAACCCACGTTTTCATTTAAAGTAGAATAAAAGAATTATATTATAATTCTATTCATGTTGAATGAATATCTGAAGTAAAACACTAATTTAATTCTAACAACATATATATATTTTTAAAACAGAATAGAAGCTACTTTCTCAAAGGTAAAATATACATTTCTTTCTTTCATACAATAAAGGGACTTGTTCTTGATCTTTGTGAGAGGAATACCCCCAAAACTCCTTGTAACAAATGGATACGAAAAGACTATTTCAAAGTATGCATAGTCCTCCATTTCCTTCAAATTTGCACATAAGCTTAAATTATTCCCAATGGCCAATGGGGAGCTCACCTCCCAACCTTTGGTTGGAAAATCAACCACCCCAGAGCTAGGAGGCAACTATGGGAACCAGGTACAAACAAAACCAAGCAAAACAATATTTGCACCCACATGGTACACACAAGATTATTTTCACACTCGCCCAAAGGATTTTCACATAACTTTAGGATTCCATCAAGAATCCAAAGTGGGGAGTGGATGGTGGACTACGCATTCCATATGGGGACTCATAATAGTAGCAAAAAGAACAAGTCAATATCATACTCCCATCATTTCACATGCAACCCTTCTTATAATACCTCTTCTTTCTCCAAAACCCATACCACTAAAACCATTTCTACTATTTTATAATTACATATGGGTACTCATACCCTTTTTGAGCCTCTCCTCTCAAGGAGGGATTATATTTCCCCATGGAGGTTCCTACAAACAAGGGATGCTCTACCCAAATTTTGGGTGTGCCTATCCCTATACAACCCTTTTCCCATCACATTAACCACATTCAACAACACAAGAAAACAAGCACAAAAAGAATTTTGAAATAAACATACAAGCAAAATACAAGAGATAAAATACCAAGCACATTTTTACATACACATATAATCTTTCGAATAAAACATAAAGAAACAGAGAAAGTGGTGAATCTACCTCAAGATCAAGCTTAGGGAAGGATGAGTTGAGGATCCACACAACTCCACTTCTTCCAAGCTTTTGCTTCAATCTCCTCAACCCCCAAAATTCAACCAAAATCAATAATGCAAAAGGAATCCCCTAACCCTTGTTTTTGAGTTTGTTTTATAGGAACTCAAGTTTGAATTCCTTTGAATAGGGAGCTGGCATTTGTCAATCTCCCATTCACTCTCAAAGGCACACTCACCCATGTGTGTTCACACATGTGTGAGATCTTGGGGATCCTTCCAAGGCAATTTGGAGAAGTGGGAATGGAAAGAGACTAGTCCCCATCCCACTTCCCAAAACCTTATTTTCGTCAAAGCTTTTAAAGGCCTCAAAAAGAGTGCCCAATCTTAAGATTGACCCAAGATTTTGAGCTAAAAAGGTACCTAACCCATAGGTACCTTCCCTAGGGACTTTAAACCCATAAAAACACATAAAAAATATCACTTTTCAATCCCAAAAAAGTGCCTAAAAGTTCAAATCCGAGTTTGTCCATTTGAATGGACAACTCACCTCCTAGATGGAATGGCATGGCAATAAAAGTCAATTTAATAACACTCACACTTTACATCACAAATAAAATACATCATAGAACGAAACTATAGTCCTTTGAAATGGACTTCAGTTTGGTTTCACTGGTTAAATTATTTAGGGTTCCCAAGGATCGCCTCCAATTTCCATTGGCCATGGAAAGTGTACCTACATACTTGATGCAAATGTTAATCCATCCAAGTAGATCATATTCATATAAAAATCAAACCATTGTATTAAAAAAAGTTTCATAATTTACATAGCATAAAGATCCAATAGCATTATTGACAAATCATTAGCCACCTATCTTATCCCATTTTCATTAGCCATAATTTTCATACTCATCTAATTGCAACATGATTGGTTCACATCACTTGTTTCATTCATTCATCATTAAGTTTCCAGATTCAAATTAAACAAACTCAATAACCAACATAAATTAGATAAATCATCATAATCAAATTACTAAGCATGTGGCATAATCAAAATCAACTCATCATATGAACTTAAACATTTAAATATCCTGTCGTTCAATGGTATCAATAGGCATAGACAATAACCAAACTCAAAATAATCCAAGTACTAGATGTAGCATAGGGGTTGGCCTCACACATAGGAATAAATTATGTTCATATTTGTAAAACAAAAGTGTTAGATAAGATGTAGGCATACTTTCTAGGCACAACTAGATGTAGTATGAACAAAAGAAAAGAAGCCCTGCTATCCACCCTACCAAATTGGCCCATGCAGTCTCACAGGCTACCATCAAAGCCTCGAGCAAGAGAATACATTGCCCACCACTATGATCAATGGTGAAGCCAATGTTTGGCCGCCTAGGTATATTGTTTATGTATATTTGATTGTGTTTTGAGTTTTTTTATTCTAAAACAAATACACAATCAAATATCTAGAAAGAAAAAATCCTAACCATTATAGATTCTGGAAATCTCATATCATTAATGTAAGAATTTTCTTTAGTTGAAATCAGTATTATACATTTTTATAAAAATATATAGTTGTATCATTCAAGACAAAGAATTTGACATGTAGTCATGAAATAAGACATGGAATAAAGGACATACAACCTTACCTTCTATATAAATAAAATGTAGTTACATCTTGTACACCATGCCAAACATGTGATCACAAAGCTATTTAGTATTGTGGAGATGTACAATTACAATTGAGAATATTTGCAATCTAAAATGGTTTCAATCAGATTGAAGCTTAGTGCGGTGAACTTGTGTAATTCATAAATAATATGTAAATTAAGAAATATAAATAGTTGTATAGTTTATAAAAAATAATATGTAATGTATCTAGAACAAAAGAGATCACATAAACAAGATGTAGGTATACCTTGTGCAGAGAGCGGGACAAGTTCAATGAATGTACAAATTTATATATGCAAACATAGGTAATAAATTACGTTTATATTTCTAAAATAGAAGTCTTAGCATCCCATAGTGAACATTAAAAACGGAAGACACAATAAATAAAACTTAAGAACATGGAGAATAGAACAAGTGAACTACAATAATGAACAATTTGTTATGGGAAAGTGGATATTGATACAACACAAGCAATCTATGTAATAGCTTGCTTGTCAATTCAAAATTGAAGCTATATTATTTCGCACTGACTATTGTAGACAAAAATGAGAAATTGTAAAAGAACTATTGTTTTTAAGTTTCAAAATCCTAAAATTTTGTACATTCGTATAAAGTACAAACATGACATTCACATGTACTTTTCCACTGCACTTTCAATTTTTTTTTCCCTATGTATATGTTATTTTGTTTGGATGGAACATGTTATATGTCTTGTATCAATATGTTTGATGATATTATTTTTTCTTCATATGTTTGAACTTCATGATAACAAACTCTTCTTCATGATATTGTTCTTTTTAGCTCCCCATAACAAACTATTTATTACTGTAGTTTGCCTCTCCTATGCTCCATATTTTAAAGCTCTATTTAATGTGGGTTTTTGTTTATAATATTTAGTAGCAAATTACTGTTATTCTAATATCTCTTATACAATTCTCCATTTGTCTTCAATATTTACCACCAAAGGACATAACTTCAATCTTGTATCAGTATGTTTCAAATTTTGCTACCTATGTATAGCTTTTAAGAGATAAACATTTAGGATTACATTATATAATTGTTGTTATAACCTACAGAAAATAGTTATCATCATAAACAACTAGGTTTAAACAGTTCAATTGCTAAGCTGAAAAGATAGCTCTATAAGAATGGAGAAAATGTTGTCGACAAAATAAAATATGTCGTACATTTGTAGCAGTAAATGTATGACGGTGAAAGGAAAAAACACAAAACCCATGCGCGTTCTCCTCCCTACCATATTGACATCATGAAGCCTCATGGGCTCTAGCCAAACCCTCGAACAAGAAAAGTATGCAAGGCCCATTAGAAATTTAATGGATCCATATCATATATCACACAATGGAAAATTGGCAGAATTTTTTTTGTTTCCATATATGATTTCTTAAATGGTACTAGTTTTTTTTAAAAAGATAATAATGTTAATTAATAAACAAGTACCTATGGATTATTTTTTCCAATAGCTGAAAAAGTTAACAATAGAGACATGGGAAAATGTAATGTGTGGAGTAGACTATGTTTATTGTGCTCCAGTGAATGTAAGAATCCATGCATGCATGTATATCATATATTGCACAATGTCGAAGTTGCAACAAGAAAACCATGTTCTCATAAATGACTTCCTTTTTTGTAATGCTTTCAATGCTGCAATAACTTTAAGGAAAAGGGGATGCAAATAAAGAATTGGGCAAGATGGGACTTGTCTGTAATGTTGATAAATATAGGGAAAGAAGAATATATGGGAGATCTTGATTGGAAACAGAACCAATTTCATGGATAAAATAGCCAGATATCATTAAAAGGAAGACATGAAAGGAATATGAAAGGATTTGCTTGAAAGCATAAATTGCACACAAATAACTTTATAAACATACCTGATTTTGATATGCACTGGAACCTATCTAGCCATGCATGAAGAAAATAGTAGAATGTATAACTTAGTAAAATATAGTTTCATAAAATAAACCTTGTTTCTACTTACAATGAAAGCAACATTTTATTTCAATCTATCAAAATGTCTCTTGTTTCTTAGATGTGTATGGAATGGGGGAAAATACATTGCAACACAACTTACAACAACAATAAGAGGCTAAATGTTGCAGGTCCTAGAGCACAACACTCATACCTGCCTCCAATCTACTATCTAACAGAGGTGCATGGCACCATTTTTCAATAGTTTGCTATCCAACCAACCTCACAATAGGTCATTGTCACAATACAGCCAAAACAATATACATCCTCAAATTGAAATATTGAATATCGCATTTACCTCCCCTCGCCTCGATGCACAACATCAATAGGATGGCCAAACAACATAGACTACACAATGCACATAATCACCAACTGGGGAAGTCTAATGCACACACACCAAAGCACTCTTCCCTTATAGAGCATGCGGACAAAAGTGTTATAAAATCGGTAGTGAATAGCATGACTTATAATTTGTTTGCAAATGCCATGAATTATAAAGTCATGACAAATACCACAAATTCTATAGCACATGCATGCATGCTCTATAGGGAAAAGTATCTCCTCCTTTTCTTCATCCTCGCACTCTCCAGTGCAATACACATTGCATAATTATTCGACCAATGAACTGCATAACCCATAATTACAATTATCTAGATCTCTATCTACAAAAACAACGTGCTCGCCAAAGAAAAATAGCTTCATGTTTATCAATTACATGCCATGAGCTTGATGTACAAAGGCTTCATGACACATTACGCACTCTTGACACCCTACTCTTTAATCACATCAGTTGTTTCATAAAGTGCCTACACATTAGACTAATGCCTACATCTATGAATCAGGAGTGGTTGCTCGCACAATGGTCTATGCATTTCGGTGTTGTTGTGTAGTGGAGGGTGAGGAAGTAAATGTAGTGTCTAGTGTTGTGCTACAACAAAGTATAAAAGCATACACAAGGAAAAGGTCAAAAATTACATTGGATGGCAAGCATGTACTCACACAAGGGGTAATGCGTGTTGATATTGTTGTAGGGTGATGTGGGAGGAAGCAAAACTAGTGTTCAATGCTATATTTTTTTTGGAGGGCCAAGGTAAAGTAGAGGCATACGTAGCATGTAATCGACATGATTACCATGTGGAATAAGGAGCTTATAAAGTGTCATGCCAAGGAAAACATATTGAAACATAGAGAATAGAACATATCAACTACAATAATGAATAGTGCATTATGGGCAAGTGGAGAAAACAACATCATGAAACATATTGATACAACACAAGCAATCTATGTAATAGTTGGCTTGTCAATTCAAAATTGGAGGTACATTTTTTGGCACTAAATATTATAGAGAAATAGAGAAATTGTAAAATAGCTATTACAAAAACACCCAAGACTGAAAGGTAAATGATAGAGTTACTATTGCATTCATCTTGAACAAAGTTGCCTTGGCTTGCTAGAAACTGTTGAAGCCATTTTTAAAGCAAGAATTCAAATTAAAAAAACAGAGTCTTTTTGTTATCTTGCTTTCCCTTTGTTGGTTAATGGGGAAGAATGCAAAAGAAAATGCTCATGGCCCCATACTGATGTTTTCTTTTTGTGATCATTTCCAATTGCAAATTGAGGAATGCAACTATCAATACCTTCTGCAGCTAAAGATGAAACACCATTCAACCAACCTTTGGTGTATTTATTTTGATATAGCTGCCACTAGTTCACTACAAATTCCAGAAAAATATTTCTACATGTTGTAGAACAGCACTGAGTCTACAACAAATCATGGTTGTTTGTGTTTGTTCGCAGGAGTTTCAATACATTCTATTGTTGTTGTACGATGAGGGTGGACAAAGTAAATGCAATATTGAGTGTTGCATTGTGTGAAAGTATACTTTGATTAAGTTGTATTATTGAAATAGCCATTATGGTGTTGGTTTCATAACAGATTGAAGGATTTTAAAACTATTGTTCTCCATAATTTGTAAGCCATTTCACATGTATGTTTTGCGTAAATGATTTATTTATTGTTGATGTTAAAATTGTTGTTCTTCAGAATCTCTAAGTCATTTTACATGGGTGTTTGGATGGTGGTGTTGGTATATATATATATACAACTCACAAATTCCAAAGCACAATAATTTTAAAATCATCTAAGCTACTATAAAATAGGCATGAACCATTTCCTTTACAACTTCTTCTATTGTTCACATCTTTTCCCATTTTGTTTTTTTAACTATTTTCCTAATAGCTCTTTTACAATTCCCCTTCTTTCCTATCATATTTAGTACCAAATAATGTAGCTCAAATCTTCAATTGATAAGCCAACTATTAGGCAGCTTGCTTATTTCAATATGTATCATACTATTCATTTCTCCTGGTTTTCAATGTCAACTATTTTGTTTTAGGTTTCCACCAGGATTTTCCATAGCCCAGGCGTGAATTGGATTCTCTAGTGTTGGGAATTTACCAACCGGTGGGGATTTGGACAGGTTTTTTTGTGGTGACGTGGAGCCTCGCAATTATGCAGGTAGGCGGTGGTGGAGTTGGTTATATATACAACTCACAAATTCCAAAGCACAACAGTTTTAAAATCATCCAAGCTGCTATAAAATAGGCACATACCATTGCCTTTACAAGTTCTTTTTGTTGTGTGATTACTACAAAAGAATGTATTTGAAATTTTTAATTGACAACTCGACTGTTGCATGGATTGCTTCTGTTGTAAGAATATCTATCTTTGAGCATATTTATGCACCTTTTTAGTCATTATACAGTCTTTATAGTGTGCAGAGTGAAGCTTTGTGGATGGCTCTCCAGTTCAAACAAATGTGAGAAAAAGAATATCATTAAACACATCAATACAAGATTCAAGCTACATTATTTGGTAATAAATATTGAAGAAAAGTAGAGAAATTGTATAAGAGGTGTTGGAGTGATTAATTTATTGTTCACGTCTTTTCCCATTTTGTTTTTTTAACTATTTTCCTAATAGCTCTTTTAAAATTCCCCTTCCTTCCTATCATATTTAGTACCAAATAATGTAATTGATAAGCCAACTATTAGGCACCTTTCTTGTTTCAATATGCATCACACTATTCATTTCTCCTATTTTTCAATGTCAACTATTTTGTTTGAAGTATCCGCCGAGAGTTTCGATAGCCCAGGCATGAATTGGATTTTTCGGCACTGGGAATTTGCTAGTCGGTAGGGATTTGGATAGGTTTTTTGCAGCAACGTGGAGCCTCATAATTATGTAGGCAGGCGATGGTGGATTTTGTGTCACCGATACACAAAAGTTGAATGGTATGTGCTTGCTTGCGGGACTATTCTTCATGTTTTTATGTTTTCCTAGTTCTTGATAACAAACTCTAGCTCTTCCCACTCTACTACACAACCCTCAGTCACTAGCCCCGTAGGTGTGTTTTTTGTGTCTATATGTATATGTATATGTATATGTATATATATATGTATTAGATAGCATACTCTAAAATGTGCAAGAAAATATATTGATTAATTTGTATTGTTGAAAGAGGCATTGTTGTGTTGGTTTGATAGCAGAGTATTGTGGTTGTTAATTATTTTTATTTCTAATATCTCTTTTATTTGTTCTATTTATTTGTTTAAACTATCTGTCGAGCTTTTTTTTGTCAACCCGAGTATCAACAGGATTTATCGCCTAATAGGTCTTTCACAATTTCTCAATTTGTCTATTGATGTTGCATTGTGGAATGTGGCACAACGATCTTGATCTATATATATGGATATATATTTCTTCCTCTATTGTTGGCCACATTTTTTTTGTGAAGCCCAGCTCAAATGAAAACCAAAGCCTATCGAATAAATTGTTGTTACCCCTTGTTTAGATACTGATAGAGTTTTAGTTTACAAGAACAATAGAATAATTTGTTAAAGGGAGCTTCAAACAAATTGGGGGAAAAGATTATAATAAAAAATATTCATACAAGACAAGCAATCTATGTAACAGTTGGCTTCTCAATTCTAAATTCAAGTTGCATTATCTAACACCCAGTATTATAGGCAAAGAGGGAAATTGTAAAAGAACTATTAGTTAAACATACATATATACATATACACATAGATGTGCATATAAATATATATATATACATATAAATATATTTATCTATATATATTTACATACACATACATATATATTTACATACAATGTCAACTGCATGTGAAAATCAATGCTTCCAAACATAGACAGATACATATACACACATATATATATATATATTGAACACAAATAGAGTAACTGTATGAGAGGTATTATGATTGGCACCAAATATTATAGACAGGAAAATGATAAATATTCGGGAAAACAATAGAATAATTCATGACAAGGAGCTTCAAACAGATTAGGGAAAAAGAGTACCATGAAACATATTCATACAAGACAAGTAATCCATGTAATAGTTGGCTTTTTTATTTTAAATTCAACCTGCATTATCTGGGACTCAATATTATAGACAAACATGGAAATTGTAAAAGAAATATTAGGTATACATACATACATATATATACATATACACATACATGTGTGTGTGTGTATATATATATATCTGTATATAAATATAAATATAAATATATAGACATACACACACACACATGTAAATATATATATATATATCTGTATATAAATATAAATATAAATATATAGACATACAAACACACACACATGTATATATATATATTTAAACTGTATCTAAAAATCAATGCTTCCAAACATAGACAGATACATATACATGTCCACATATAGATTTTCTTGGGAAAAGATTTCAAATCAGAGAAAAACACTTAAGAATCACAGGAAAATGACACACGACCAAAAACTCAAAAATTTCACAATTTAGAAAATTGAAAATAATCCTTCTTACAAGAACAATAGAATGATTTCTTAAAGGGAGCTTCAAACAGATCGTGGGAAAAGAGTACAATGAAACATATTCATACACCAAGCAATCTATGTAACAGTTGGGTTCTCAATTCTAAATTCAAGTTGCATTATCTAGCACTCAGTATTATAGATAGACAGGGAAATTGTAAAAGAACTATTAGTTGAACGTACATGCATATACACATAGATGTGCATATATATATATATATGGGTGCTGCCACAATAATGGGTTACACTTTTTGGGACATCCAGATTTTTGTTGAAATCACATATTTTTAGAAAATATTATGATTTAAGCCTTAAAAAGGTTCCATTTTAAGGGTTTTAATTGAAGGGGGTTTGATCAAACCCACTTATATCAAACCCCCTTGGATAGAAAGCTGTTAGTTTTAAACCATACCTATAATGGAGTCTCCTCTACACCTATCAAAATGCTGATAAAAAAACACTTTTGAGTTACCTTTTAGGGGATCAAATTAATTCATTTAAAATTGTTTTTTTGTAAACATGTATTCCTTATTATAAGCTTCCCAAAAAGTATAATTTTAAATATATTTAATTTTATTATTATATTTATTTTTTATTTCTTGTGAATGTAAGTTTTTCAATGAACATCGAGGTCTTTATTTCACACATACAGAAAAATAGGAAAAGAGAGAAAAAAAATTCTTAAAAATGCATGTACTCTAGCTATTGATGTCCTTATTCCAACAAAAAAAGAATAAGTTAATTCAAATGAATGCAAAAAAAGTTATGCAGCTGAAAGTATAATATATCCAAATTATAATTACTCTGAATTAGAAAATTAATTAAAAAATATATATGCAACAAAAAATTATGAAAAAATATCCATCCACTAGATAATGGTGTGAAAATATTGTATTTAAAAAATTAGAATTGTATGCTTTCTATTAAAAAAAGTTATGCAACTGAAAGTAAGCATCAATTTTCGAAAATGATGTTTAGTAAAAAAATAAGTTAATAAAAACTACATAAAATAATTCACCATTTATTTTTTAATTTAAAAAAAAATAATAATTAGATTCTCAAAATAAAATATCACAAATAACTACTTTGTTTCATCTTCAAATTCTTAATGCTTTAGCTTCTATAGGCGTATGGAAGTGAAGATCTGGTGAAAAATGTTGATTTCAATGTCAAGTTTGGCCAAAAAGTGTAACCCATTATTGTGGGATCACCCATATATATATATATATACACACACACACACACACACATATATATATATATACATACACATACACATGCATATGCATATATATTTACTTAGAATGTCAACTGCATGTGAAAATCAATGCTTCCAAACATAGACAAATACATATATGAATATATATATTGAACATAAATAGAGTAACTGTATGATAGGTATTATATTTGGCACCAAATATTATAGACAGGAAAATGACAAATATTCGGGAAAACAATAGAATAATTCATGACAAGGAGCTTCAAATAGATCAAGGAAAAAGAGTACCATGAAACATGTTCATACAAGACAAGCAATCTATGTAACCGCCAACTTTTCGATTCTAAATTCAACCTGCATTGTCTGGGACTCAGTATTATAGAAAAATAGGGAAATTGTAAAAGAGCTATTATTTATACATGCATACATATATACATATATGTACATACATGTGTATATAAATATATATATTAAAATATATATACATATATATATATATATATATGTATATAAATATATATATATATATACATATATACACAAACACACACACACACACACACACACACACATATATATATTTACATACAATGTCAACTATATCTGAAAATCAATGCTTCCAAACATAGACAAATACATATATGCATATATATATTGAACATAAATAGAGATATTGTATGACAGCTATTAGAATAACACTTATTGGCTACCAGATATTGTAGGAAATAATTGGCACTAAATATTATAGACAACAAAATGACAAATGTTCGAAAACCACATTAAATAGAACTTTAAAATATGCAAAATAGAAGAGACGATCTACGATAATAAATTGTTTGCTATGGTGAACTGAAAAAAAGAATATCATGAAGAACAGTCTGTTATGGGGAACTTCAAACAGTTGAGGTAAAAAGCAATATTGGAAAAGAGCTATTATAAAAATGCTTAACAATCATAGGAATATGGCAGATGTTTGAGAACCCACATTAAATACAACTTTAAAATATGGAGAATACAACAGGAAAACTACGATAATGAACAATTTTCTATGGTGAAGTGGAAAAAGGAATACAATGAAGAATAGTCTTTAATGGGGAACTTCAAACAGTCGCGAAAAAAAATATATCATGAAACATATTCATACAAGAGACATAACATGTTCCATCCAAACAAAACAACCATGGAAAATAACAGTTTCTTATAAGGAGCTTCTACACAAATAGAGAAATTCTAAAAGACCTATTATAATAACACTTAATAGCTTTCATACTAACCTTGTGCATATATATATGTAATCACTCCTATGTTAATGGGTATACCATGAAAGATGCATAAACATAACTACAAACAGTAAACAAAGCCCAAAAAAATTACTAACCCTAACCATATTTTTTGATGAAAGAAAGAAGATTTAATTGCAATAAATCCATGCACACAGAGCCATAATCTCTTTGAAGTTTCTAAAATGGGTATAACGGCAAAGAGACAAACATATAACAAGGAACAATAAGCAGATAGTGAAAGACATGAACAATAAATTAATCATTTAGGCAAAATACCCATGTAAAATGACTTACAAATTCTAGGGCACAATAACTACAAACAATAAACAAAACACAAAAAAAAATTACTAACCCTAACCATATTTTTTTGTGAAAGAAAGAAGATATAAGTGCAATAAATCCATCCATACATCGCCATAATCTCTTTGAAGTCTCCAACATGGGTATAACGGAAAAGATACAGACATATAACAAGAAACAATAAACAAAGAGTGAAATACATGAACAATAAATTAATCATTTACGCAAAATACCCATGTAAAATGACTTACAGATTATGGAGCACAATAACTACAAACAGTAAATGAAATGTAAAAAAATTACTAAACCTAACCATATTTTTTTAACTGTAATAAATCCATCCATATAGATCCATAATCTCTTTAAAGTCTCCAACATGGGTATAATGGCAAAGATACAAACATATAACAAGAAACAATAAATAGAGAGTGAAAGACATGAACAATAAATTAATCATTTATGCAAAATACCCGTGTAAAATGATTTACAGATTCTGAAGCACAACAGTCTTAAAACCCTCCAATATTCTATGAAACAGAGCCGAAGCGAACAATTTTTACAATTGTCTGCTATCAAACCAACAACACAATGGATCTTTTGACATTGCAACTTAATCAATATACCTTCTCATACATTTCCCAGCACATCAGTTTTAAAACCCTCGAACCTATTATCAAAATAAACACTAACCACAGAACGAAACACATAAACAATCAATTACTAATCATTTATCCAAAAAACCCATGTAAAATGACTTACACATTCCGTAGAACAATAGTTTTAAAACCCTCCAATCTCCCAAAAAATGGTGTTGAAGCTGATGATTATAGTCTGCTATGAAACCAACACCAAAATGGCTCTTTTGATAATGCAACTTAATCAAAGTATACTTTCCCACACCGCAACATTGAATATTGCATTTACTTTTCCCGCTGCCAACATACACCAATGATAGGATGCATTAACCCTCGTAGGAGCAAACACCTACCATTCAACTTTTGTGTATCGAAGGCACCAACTCCACCACCGCCAACCCACATAATTAGCAACCTTGATGTCACCAAATAAAAACCCGGTGAAGTCCCCGCCTGTTAGGACACCTCCGGTGCCAACAAATCTAATTCACAATTGGGCTAACGAAAATCCCGATAGAAACTTCAAACAAAATTGCCTATCGAATAATAACTATTAAAGGTAAAAAAAAAAATAGGAATGCGAAAGAGAAGGGATAAATGAAAAATAAAATGAGAATCTAGACCTGATTCTTATCCTATCTATACACCATTCCTGAATGGATGATCTTGACAATAACCACAATCTATTGAATCCATTGTTACAATCCTTATACGATATGATGTAGTCTTCAAGGGAAATGCATGTTAATGATGGTTAATTTTAGCACAAATGCATTCAATTGATCATACAAAATGGTTCATCATCAATTAAGCGCTAATGGTATAAACACAATAAAAGCTAAATATCAATGTGTAAGTTTAAATATAAATAAATCATATTCAAAGCTTAAAAAACACCATTCAATGAAATAAATCTCAAGAAAATTAGAAGAAACTAATAAATTCTAAATTGAAAAACATCTTTCCATACCTTAATGGATTTTCCAATATTTAAAAGTGATTTAATACAAAATAATATCAAACTGAACCCTTCTTCATTTAAAATTACCTGAAATTGTATACCCTAGAGATAGATTATACTAGTCAACAACTATGAAATAACTAGCAGTAATCTCTAGTTCAATTTACATAATTCTTATACTCCATATTATTTTTCATGCGATAACTGATTACCCTTGGTTTCAAAATCCTCATCTTCAAAATTATAGGATCTAAACTACCCATTAGTACCCTCTTCATCTCTTATGACATTTAATAAAACCTATTGTAAAGCTCTGTTAGACCCATCATTATCAAAGTTTGTACTAGCATGGCATTCCTCAATAACTTCTACAAGCTGATCATTCATGTTTTCTAAGATGACAGGAACAATACACACTCTAGAGAGGTCATCTTTTCGACTATTGATATACCTTCAATATTTTGGCACTTGTAATCTAATCTATGTTCTTCTCAAAATATTTTACCCAACCCAATGTCTGCACAAAAATAGCCTCAACAATTCCATCCTCTATAGATGATTGTATGCCTCTGGTTTGCATCTTTTCTTATATCTTTCATAACAATTACCCTGAGTAGCATGTTATATTCTTTCTTTGATACATTTTCTCAAGCATTTAAATAGGTTGTAGCTTATATTTTGTCCTTATTTATTAGAATCTCTGCAGAATAATTTGCAGAAATGTGATAGAAATGTTTTCCTTTCATGAGTAGTCATTACTATTCTCATTCTTCACCTAAAATTCCTTGTGCAACAATGGAAAATTCTACATTTCATACATGACCTTTCATTTTTTTAAACAATTTTATTCACTTGGTCTATGTTAGTGTAGAATATTCTACCTAAACTATTTCTCTAGATAAGTTTGTGAGTTGTAGACTTAAGGGGGGGTGTTAGTGCAGTTTACAATATAAGACTTGTTTCTGACATGCAACTGTTGCAATTAACACTACAAGACTATTTTTTCCAACATGCAACTTCAATTAACAACTTGCACTATTACGCATGTTGTGTATAAGCTAACTAATGGGATCTCTCTGTTGTTAGATTTTTACTATAATGATTGCTTAGTTGTGAAATCTTGCATGGGCTTGCATGCCTATTTTCTAGTTGACAGTTGCCATTCTAGATGACTCTTCTCATGCTTTATATATTGTACTCATTCTTAAACAATTATAAAGAGAATAATCAATGCAATTATTTAGAGTTTATTTTTTCTTGTCAATTTTGTGCAATTCTATAATTTGAAACTCTTCTAGAATTCTTGAAATTCTTTCATAAATCTCCAATATGAGTGCCTCTACTAAAGTAATCTCCTCAAATCCTTGGCTAATCATGGCCTTGAAAATTTTATATCAAACATTTCATTTCTTTTGAGTATTTTTTCAAACAATTCACATGCTCTCCCAATATTTCATTAGCTGTGACTTTCTGGTTCACACCCTTCCTATGCTTCAACATTTTGCATTCATGTCTACCAAATATTTGAGAAGAACTCCTCTTATATTTACATTGATCAATGTACATACTTGATCCACAATAACTCTTTGACATTAGCATGGAAATTGCTAGCAAAGATTACTGGTAGAAGTTGCAGATTGTATTTGGTTTTACATGCCATCCACACCTGCCCAAATGCTCATGAAATGAATGCATTTTGTTTATACCTTCCACAATCAAAACATCCAAAGCGTTTCAACTCTCATTCGTGTCCCCTGAAATGACCTTGCATCTCGAGTTTCGAGATTGCCATGCAAGTTGTAGTTTTAAGTTACATTTTGTACAAGAAGTTTGAAGCCCAAATTCAAACTTGGTACTATTTATGCATTTACCAAATTTTTTTTACATTTAATAGAAATACTTCTAGAGAGGAGAGGGGCTCATAGTGGAGCACCTTATTTTTGGAGGTTCACATGGATCAGAAATAGAATATAAAATGTCCACACATATGTCATGCTTAGGTGGACCCATATTTTTTTGTCTTTAGTCAATTTGACAAAATATGCCACATGTTATACTCCAATTGATCCAATGAGTTTACGACTTGCCCATTTGGAAGGTTGAAAAAACATCAGCCAGATCTACCCCTAAACATTATGTGGTGGGGACTTGGTAGTGGATCAAACAAACATGTGCTAGCTAAACAATTCACCACTTTGAATGTCCACTTCATCACATTTATCGGGCACCACCTCCTCAATCCTTTCTATCTAGCAACTTGCATTATGTGTCCCTTCCCATTTACTCGGCCTAAATAACATGTAATTTGAAGGTCTTAGATCATTCAATGCTCCAAAATCTCACTCATCCTGGGGTGATCCCACAATAGTGGTTTACAATTTTTGGCCAAATTGGACACTGCAATTATTATTTTTAACTAAATCTTCATATTTGGGCACCTATAGCGGCTAAATCGTGAGGAATTTGAAGATGATGAAAAATAGAGTCTCATCACATTTTGTTTATAGATTCTAAAAATATTTTTTTCAAAATTTTTGGAATTAGATTGCACTTTTTTTTCCATCTCCCATGAAAATTGATTTTTTTCAGAAAACAACATTTTTAAAAAGTGACGCTCACCGTATACAACATAACTTTTTTTGTATAAAGGATAAAATTCTAATTTTTTCAAATTTAGATTTTTAAGTATGATATCTAGCACTTTCATTTGGTCTCATAGTTTTTTATTAAATATTTTTTCCTTAATCAAGTTTTGAAGTCAAACCAATTGCAATTCAGACATAGGCGAACTGTATACAACATAACTTTTTCTGTATGTATCGAAATTCATTTTATTTTATTTTAATGGATCAAGGACATCAATACCCAGCCTTAATGTATTTTAAAAAAAATTATTTTGATAATATTCTATTTTTTCACATGTGCAAAACAAAGAGCTTGACTTTCGGTGAAAAACCTATGTTTAATAAAACTAAAAAAACGCATACATAATAAAACCAAAACATATTAAAATTTAATTTGTTGGATAGCTCGTTTTGAGGACTACCATATTCCAGTTGGGTTTTTGAATTCTCCTCCATTTTCATCCTCAACCCGAGCTTTGAAGGACAGAATTCTGCTAAAATTTGGTGGAAGAGGGGGAGAAGGGCAAAAAAGGGGGGTTCGCTTCACTCGAAAGGGTGAAGGGGGGTTCGTTCAAAGGGGGATTCACTCAAACCCCCTTTTTTTTTGAATTCCCCATAAGGGAACGTGGCATCACAAGGTTCAAGCGAACCCACCATGCAAAAGGGGGTTCGCTCAAACTAGGGGTTCGACTGAACCCCTCTTTTGGGTTCGTGTGAACCCCCTAGTTCGAACGAACCCTTTAAAACATGAAATTTTCAATACGTGAGAATTTTCTCAAATTTTCTTCCTCATAAAAATTGTACACCACTATTATGGGTTTACCCCCTACTCATTTTCACCCCTTTCCTACATGCAAGTTATGGAGTCTTTGTTTCCTTAGGCACCGCTACATGTTCAGCTACGCACTCTGCAACAATCCTTTGACATCGATACATGTTCGACTCTGCTCATTTTTCTTGGGATTGCTCGGTGATTGTATGAGGCTTATTTTTGTCTCAATTTCGAGCATTGAACACATCCTCCATTTGATGCAAGTGAGGTTTTTAACCTTGCTACTTGGCTATACCATTGTCCATTTTTTGTTGGTGTTTCTTTCATCAAATTATTTGTTCAATTTCTTCAAATATTTTGCATGTTATTACATCTCTGTTCGACAAGCTAAAGGTATGATAAGTTGTGGGTGGAGATATGAAATGAATATTTATTAGTTTTTTCTAGTTATTCCTACTGTTAAAGTTATGTTGGTTTTTGGGTGGTTTGAGATTATGTGTTCTTAAATGCAATTAATTTAACAAGGAAAGCAAAGTTTTGTTCAAGCATTATAATAAACTTTTAAAGGGTTTTCAATCTCCAAATTGATTTTTTGTTTGTTTTAATATTGGGTTTTTGATATTATGAAAAATCAAAGATCAGGATTTCATTTGTATTCATTGTCATATTTTCCTAGCATTCATTTCTATTCTTTTATTCTTCATTTCATAATTTTTGAATGCATGGTTCTTCATTTTCACAAATATTAACTACGAAGTCTTCAGTATCTTTTTTTTTACTATTACCCTTGATCTATCTTGTCTCAGTGTTCAATTGATTTTAGTTTTATGGTGGTATATTCAATGATATATCAAAATAAACATATAATTGATCTACCAAATAGAAAAATTGTCTCTTCTTCTAGTTCTAAGGTCATATGTACTCACAAAACTAAATATATACCACAAATGTGTAGATAGATAGACCAAACAAAACATATATACATAGATATATCTAGATATGTAGTCCTCTCTTTGTTTTAATTTAACTTCATTTAGTCATATACATTTTTTTGTATATTTTGTCTACCAGTTACCAAAATTAAGTCTTGTTTCACTTTTTAAATCATATATATATATATATATATATATATATATATATATATATATATATATATATATATATTAGTCATCTCTTCATTTTTATTTGTTCTTTGTTTCATTCATATACATATGTTGGTATATTTGATCTGCTAGTTAGGCAAATTGTGTCTTCAATTTTTAAAATCATATATACCAACAAAACAAAACATAGACCATAGATGTGTGGATAGATAGACCAAACAAAACATATATACATATATATAGATTTATAGATTTATAAACATATGTATATAGATATATAAATATAAAAACATATGTATATATGTATATATACATATGTTCATATATTATGGATAGATACATAAATATATGAACATATGTATATATAGATGTATACATATGTTCATATATTATGGGTGGAAATTAACCAAATTTAGTCTTGTTTCATTTTTAAAGACATATAAATAGATATATAGATAGATATAGTCATCTTTTTGTTTTCATTTTTTTTCGTTTCAATCATATACATATGTTGGTATTTTCAATCTGCCAGTTAGGAAAATTATGTTTTTTCAATTTTTGAAGTCATGTTTTTTTATATATTTATAAATGACTATACCAACATATGTATATGACTGAAATGAAGAAAAAATTTAAACAAACAGATTAAAATTTATGTTATAAATCTATATATATCTACATATCTATATATCTATGTGTTTGGTATGTGTAGCTATATATATACCAATATATAATAACATATGTATATGACTGAAATGAGGAACAAATTAAAACAAATAAACTACCATATATATATGTCTGTGTAACTATATAATACTTATGAACCCCAATCCTATACCTACACAAACACAATAAACAAACACATTAGTAAGCTCATATCCAAGTTGGAACAAGGATTCCCCATGAAATTCATCTACAATGCTCAATAATAGGAAAAATGAAGAACAAAACATAAAAGATAAATGAAATCCTAATTAAGCAATGCAAACACTCAATCCCATGGGGGAGTTGGTGTCAATTGTGTGTAGAAATTGACCCTTTCCCAACTCCTTTGTAAGCTTGATAATGATTGATCCACTTTGGTTGAATTCCTGCATAACCTAGCTAAGAGCTTGATAAATATAGATGAAAATGGATAGGCTTAAAGATGAAATTGAGTATAGTGAGTTTACTCAAATTATGGATGATATTGCAATAGAGGAGGCCTCTATTTATAGATTTGAAGAATGGCAGATTTGAAGGATTTGTGTGAATGTGGGACAAAATACCAACCAATGAGAGAAGATGCCACTTGTCCACATGTGATTGGAAGAGGAATGAGCACGTTTTGGTCAATGTGCATGATAAATGCTATGAGATTCAAATTTGAAATTTTGAATGTGACATGTTTAGAGGGAAGAGAAATGGAGTTAATGTCACTTGGCTCAATGAAAAGGACATGTAAGAGGTCTTAAATGCCTTGTTGGAAGGACTAAGTCCACTTGGTTTTGAATTCAAATTTGAGGGAATATTCCCCTTTTATGCCATGTTGAGAGAAAATAGAGATTTAATAAATGAATTAAACTTATTTTCATGTGCAAGTGGTAAAATCTAGAGGATGGGACATGATTTAAGATTAATTTAATCAAATATTAATTAATGTAATGAGGAATTAGGAGATGTGACAATTTAGACTTAAATTTATGCATTGATTTAAATCAAATTGAGAGGAGGGGTTTAATTGAATAAATGTTTTAATTTATTTAACTAAAAGGGGATAATGTTAGATTTAATCAAATAAGGTTTAATTTATTCAATTTAATAAGAAGACTTTAGAGACTTAATTTAAATAGGATGAATTATTTAAATGAACAAAGATAGAGGATTAATTAAATTAAATTGATTAATTTAATCAACAGAGGAGAAAGACTTAATTAGATAAATAATAATTTATTTAATTAATCGATGAAGAGTGATGATAAGCTGAGAGTATGATTTAGGATGAAATGATGTTAGTAATCAAGATCAAGTGTATCAGTCAATTTTCCATGTCTACATGTTGCCCCTCTTTGAAGCAATCCACTCGTTGTCTTGGTTCAAAGAATAAACTGCTGCGATCAAAGTTCAAAATTTCTCGATTTTCCGAATGCCCCACTGTTGCCCCAGTGAGAAGGATTATGCTGGTATATTTCCCCCTCGAGAGATCGAGTAGAAATGTTTGATTTTCTAATCAAGATCGTGATAAAATGCGAGAGGAGTGGTTCTATTGATCAGAGGACGAAAGATAATTCTTTGATGTAGACAATTTTGATGATGTATAGATATTCATTGGCCATGGGTAGCCTCATGTATATTTTGAGATCTCACACCTACTTTAGATGGGAATGTTAGTAAAGATAGAAGAATAAGAAGAATAAGATGGATGGAAGGAGGATCCAACAAGCCTACGTTATGATGATGATGATGATGATTTTCTTACCAGGAGTTGGGATTTTAAAAGGGCCAATTACTTTATGCCTAATAATACACGTAGATATGATGCATCAAGGTATAAAGAACTAGGATGGAATTGTACCTAGTGTGATGGACTTTAACTCAACAATCAGATAGGAGTATTATTGTTCACACTTGACATATGGAAACCTTGCTAGGATGCACCTAACAAAGCAAGTATTCACCAAGTTATTTTACAAGAGTATCCCACAAGCACAACAGATAAAAAAGATAATGATCGTTGCCTTATTCCTTTCTCTCTAAACCTATTTTGATTAGGAATCATTGAGAGGTCCTTGGAATGAGCGAAACATAAGATAAGTCAAAAAGACCAAATAAAGTAAACAAACAAGATAATGTTCTTCATACCACTAGCCAAGACTAAACTACTACGAGGTACCTAATGCTTATGTCCATCGTGGAAAGGATACATCCTAGGACATGTTGTGATCAGGGTTTTGATGAGATTGATTGGATGATAAGCTATTGATACTCCGAGTTGATCAACTTGCTTGTTTACTGGCTGAGACTTGAGACTTTGACGATTGAGTGTTCACTTTTGAACCTACTAGACTTGCTTTTGATTGCCTCACCAAAGAATGAAGATGGCGATGATTGATTTATTAGGAATAATTATTTCAGATGAAAGAAAGATGAGACAGATGCACCATTTTGGGTTTTTTAAATGTTTTGAGGCTGATTTGATTTTTGGATTTTTCAATTTTTTGGTATTTTCGAGATTTACGAATATTTTTGGATTTTGTGTCTCAGGACCGATCAAGGATGGCCTTCCTTACGTTTAAGCTCAGAGGCAACGTAGTTCAAATGAAAATAGACTTGATTACTGATGAGAAATATGGGCAAACGGATTGCCATATTGCAATAGACGCCTAAAGGACCGGCCTAAAATGTGAAATAGATGGGCAAACGAATTGCCATTGCGATGGATGCCTAAAGGACTGACCTAAATGTGAAATAGATGGGAAAACAGAATTCCATTGCAATAGACGCCTAAAGGACTGACCTAAATGTGTTGGGGGATGATCAAATATCAACCTTTCCTATGTTCAAGCTTAGAGACGACATAGTTTGGTTGGCTGACCCTGTTTTTGATTTTTTAGATTTTTGATGTTTTTTTTGGATTTTGAATGATTTGGATTTTTTGGGATTTTTGCATGATTTTGACGATTTGGATATGGATATGATATCAGTGCTCTGTTTTAGGATTTTGTTGAAAACCAAGCTAGGTTGATTGACAGATTGATGGATTGATGATGATAACACTGTTGAGGATACACAACAATGCAAGGATAGTGTTAAGCAACATGAGGATTAGGAAGGATATCCCGAGATGATGATTGCATTTAACTGATCAAGATTTTGAAGCTTGATTTGGAACAAAATTGTTTTGATGATTTGATGTGATGTTGAAGTATACATTAGATGCAACTGATATTGATTTTGTGGATTGATGTTCAACGAAAGATAAATCTTGATACGGAACATCTTCCTATCAAAATATGCCATGGGCTAGTGATTTGGAGTTTTTGCTCACAAATGCTTTGACCAATTTGATTTTACATCTCTACCAATGTTTGATCACCACATAAGTTGGAGGATATAGATCAAGATTTATTCCCAAAGCAAGATGCAAATATCTACCCCCAATGTCTAGCAATGTTTGAATGGCCATGGGTGGATTCTTGGATAGATGGATGGATAGATATGGTAAGCATGCAAAGGATGCCAAGGATTATCTTATGACAAGATAAGGTGTTCAAATAGAGGAATGCTCATTCGGATAATGCTTCAAGGCTCAGACAACGCTGGGTAAGATAGGATCAATGAAAATGACCCACATCAAGATGTTTAACATAAGCATGTGCAAAGTGTGCACCAAACCTTCATCAAGATCAAGATAACGTAGATAGATGGTAATGGGTTGGATAAATGATTCATGGATGAACGGATGATATGGCTGGAATGTTGGCTTTATTATGGATGTGATAAGATGATTTCTCTTTAAATGGCACACGTAGATGCTCGATTCTACACATGATGCCTGTTTTCCAAGTTTTCATCATGGTACTTTTCCAAAGAACTGCCCATGCGGTTTTCACTAGAGGATGATTTTTTATTTACTATTTTTCAATTGTTTTTCTGATTTTTTCTGATTTTTTATATTTTTTGATTTTTTTGTACTTTTCGCTGAAAGATTTCAAGGTCATGTTGAACCACCTGATGTCATTGATGTAGATGCTTCTTTCATAATGTGCCATCGATATTCTTCTTGAAGAAGCTTCCTTGCCAAGATACGTGCATTTGAATGTAACTTTTGAGATTCCTGATCTACTTTGCTGATACCGGAGTTAATTTTGTCTTTGTGCGCACATCACAATAGAGTGCCTTCTAAATCCTTATGATGAAGGGTCGTTGCCAACACATGGTCAATGTGATAATTGGATACCATGCATCGAGGCATGGATGGAGTGTGTTTAGGAATAAAATATGGATTGGTTGACCATTTGGAACCTTTGACTCTCCAAACTTGGGAAGATGAGCAATGATGGGTGGATACGGAAGTGTGCATGGAATTAGGACCAACTGCTTGATATACTTTGCACGTTGCTTGAGAAGCCTGATTTTTCCTTTGTGGACATTTTTGATGGATACTTTTCCCTTTTTTATTTTGCCCCATAGTTTCTTTGACTAATGGAGTATGATAGGGATCATATTTCTTTGTATTCTTTGGTATCCAACTATATTTGATTTGTCTGATATGCTTCTTAGCTTATTTTTCTTTGATAACGTTCTTCATGCTTTGATTCAAATATCCCTTTTGATGTTGGTCTCAATTCATGGATGGGGTGATGGGTGGATGAAGATTCATGATGTGGTGGGTTGTAGTATTGGCATTGATTTCATTATAAGGATTCTTCATGCCCCCTATGTTGGTGTTTGTTTGAGACGAAGTTGCCCCCAGTTTTATAGAGGTATCACTAATATGTTTATATCTCTTAATTACTGAATAACCAAGACCTTGATGCCTAGGATTGCCAATAATTTGCACTGATTCCAAGATACCCTGTTCATGTACGCCTAATCCTTTACCTTGATAATTCATCTATTGAAATATTTTATTTGCAATAGACTATGATTTACCTTGGATACAAGGTGATACTCCTTCTCTACTCTATGGTGGATCTTTAAAGGTGACAACTTCTTTATTGATGAGATAGCTTTCCCTAAAAAAGGTAAGTGATCCAAGTTTATAGGTGATAGGATCCTCCATCTATGGGATAAATTCCTAATTGAGATCTTTGGTTTGAGCTTGTCAAATATAAAATTTTAATGCTTCTTCAAGAAGTGTCGATGATTCACTATCCACATAAAATTCTTCATCATGATTCATTTCACAAGATGTTTCTGATTCGCGACTTCTGTAGGAGCCTTCTTCATGATCTATTTTTTATATGTTTCCACAAGATTTTTCTGATTTACCACTTCTATAGAAGCCTTCTTCATGATCCACATTTGGTATGTCTCTAGATTTTTCTATACCTTGATCATGTGTACAAATGTTAAGAGTAGGAGACTCTTGTACCTTGGTAATGATGTCAAGAGTATGAGACTCTTGTTTTGAATGAATATCATCTGTGTGTCCATCCAAAGAAAGCATCTCTTGGGTAGATGGAGGATTATGTGCTATATGGATATGATTATCTTGTATGGATAGGAGAGTGTCCATTAGATTATTGTAGTATCTTGGAGATACAAATTCTTGATCTTGAATGATTTCAGAGTCACTTTCGACATGCTTTGGATCAAGTTCTTGACATGGGTCGATTTCAAAGGATGGCTTGCTTAAAAAGGGTTCTTAGACATCGTCATAAGGCATGGGAAGTGGCTGAATATCCTCTTGATCTTTGAGTGGATTTGGATCAAATGTTGATTTGAGGATTCCTTCACTATCTGTAACCATGAGGTCAAAGGATGTCAATGTGTCTTGGGAAGGACCATTGTTAGACCTTGGTGATAGATGTTGATCATGCTTTGGAATAAATTCTTGAGATATGTCCTCTAACTCATTAGGTGATGTAGAGACATTGTCAACATGATCATTGGTGGATGGACCTTGGATTATGTCAATAGGATCAAATAACATCAACACTCCTTGAAATAGATCTTTGTAGGAGGGGTCTTGATCATGACTAAATAATGTCTCTTGATGTATGTTGATTTGATCATTGGATCATGTGGAAACATCTTCAAGGTGTTCATCGATGGATAGATCTTGATCATTATTTTCAACAATTTTGGTGGGAATCTGTTGCAAGCTTTGTTGAGTGAGTAATGTTTGCATTTATTGTTGAGCCAACAAGGCTTGTTGTTGGTCGCACTGTTGTTGTTGTGCCAACAATGCTTGTTGTTGGGCTTGTTGTTGAGCTACTTTTTGATACCGTTGTTGATGGATTACTTGCAATTGTGCTCGGTATTGTGCTTGTGCCTACCAAGCCTAGTGTTGGGCTTGAGCTTGAGCCTATGCTTGTTGGGCTACTTGAGCCACTTGCATAGCTTGTGTGGCTTGTTGGGCTTGTACAGCTTGTGCAGCTTGAGTGGCTTGTTGGGTGGCTAATTGCGCTTGTTCTCATTGAGCAACTAGTTGTGTAGCTTGTTGGTTTTGGAGCACCTTTTGGCAGGCAGCTTGTCGAGCGGCTTGCAACACGATGGAGAATGAGTTTTCCATGTTTTTTGGCAATGATGGTGGTGGATTGGGAATGGTGTTGACCGTTGTGATGAGCGGAATGGTCACATTGATTGCCAAGGTTTGAGTGGTGAATGGTGTGATTGAGATGCTTGGTCCTTGAGACACTTGAGGGATAGTGGTTATGTTGACCATTGGGGTTGCTTGGATGGTTTCCATTTTTTGTTGCGATATCGATGGAAAAATGGGAGGATTTGATATGATGCTTTGATTTATGAAGGGGGTGTTGTTCACATTTGGTTGATTGATGGTTGGTAAAGGGGGAAGGCTCATGCCTTGATTGTTTGGTTGATAGATTTGTAAGTTTTGACTTTGATTTAAATTTACCAAAGGGAAAGGTGTTCCAAAATTTAGATTGGGAAAAATCACATTTGTTGTACCATTGAGGTTTGTAGGAGATAATGATCCCATGTATAGATTGTACAAATGCAAGTTTTGAAAATCAATTGGCATTGTAAGGCTTGGTTAGTTTGGTTGAATTGGATTATTCATGATGGATGAATCAAGTTTATATTCCATGTTCCTCTTGTGTTTTGACCCTGTTGACCTCTAAGGGGTTTAGTACCAATGATGAGATGAAGGATGAAAGGGGTGAATGATATGGGTGTTTGAATTTTTAGGAACTTTGGATCAATGCTAGACTTTAAGACTAGGTTTGATCTGATTTTGATTGAGGATAGTTTGACTAAGTGTGTTAAGTCAAACAAGGTGAATTTGGATTGGATAATTTAATTGTGTGTTAAGCCAAAAAAAGTGATAATGGATTGGATAATTTGACTAAGTGTGTTAAGCCAAACAAAGTAATAATGAACTTGTAAACCCTAGGAAGTTGTGTTATCCTAGAGTAAACTCATACACAAAAGGATAATTTGGCTAGGTGTGTTAAGCCAAACAAGGTGATGATGATTTTGCTTATAAGTTTAGCATGAGTGATGTTTTCCAAGGTTCCAAAAGTTGGTGAAATGGGATTTTGATAAATTTTTGGATGGATGAAGTGTTTGACTTGATCCTAGATGAACCTAAGAGGACTTGTTTACTATACGAAGGTTTTGAATAACATTCTTTTCCTTGAGAGTATTTCAAACCCAAAGATCAATGTTCGCATGGAAAACCATAAGATAGAAGATTGAAAGCACATGTGTGGGGTTAATCTTGATTAATGACTTTGATTTTTACCACAATCACCTCTTGCTTAATTTTTCAAACTGAATGTCCAATGTCCTAATTTTATTTCATCCCACAAAGTGCATTATGTGGAAATCAAGGAAATCAAGGCAAAGATTTCCTAGTGTTGACTTTGGGAGAAACAAATGATGATTAAACCCAAGCACTTAGAAACCTCTAAGGATAGAATTCCTAGGGAAAGCAAGAGCACTTAGATTTGTCAAAGGATATTTTTTTCCTCCAAAGGGTTTTAAATTTTGAAGCTTTTTGTGAATTTTTGTTTTCAAATGTTTTGAGACCCAAATAATGTATTTTTTGATTCCAAGAACATGTACAATCCTAGGATGAAGAGATAATATTTTGTTGGGTTCCCACTTGGATAAATTCAGATGTGCATATTCAGTGCAGATGATTAGATGCTTGACCACATAGGCTCCCCCTTACATTGCACTCACTTCTCGGGATATCCAAGCATCAGTACCCATGAATCTCCCATGGCATACTTTTCATCTCTATAACAGAACCGCATGTATACGTGGGGCGGCTTCAAAGGACATGACCTTTTGCACCAACAAAAGATTGGGATTTTGGTCTTTGCTACACAAGGGTTTTTAATGCAGGAATTTTGTTCATGGGGACTATCCATGTAGTGAGAGACCATTGCTTCCCTTCTCATCAGAATAATCCTTGTGATATTGGCCTTTGTTCCAATATCCACACTTATATCCCGGGTGGAAGTCGCTTGGCTTTAGCATGTTCCTGATTGGGTCATTCCCTTGGGTGATTACTTTTTCCACAAGGTAGGCCCGCTAAGATAAAAAAAAATGCAAGCAAGCATATCCCATAGTTCAATCACCCTTCGTTGAAAAACAAAGGGAGAACACTCGCAATATGCCACACTCACACTCGCAAGATTGGTTCAAATTTTTAAGACTCAAATGAAATGTGAAGGTAATTACCGACACAATTTAATATCACCACCAAGACTTTTGATTCTCAAAATCACAATAAAGCACAAGAGAAGTGCATACGTCTTTTTAGTGATATTACCTTGGGTAAGAAATTACAAGACAAGAAAACACTTATTCATTTTAATCTTTCAAAGCAAAAGTGAATTATTTTTAAGCACCAAAGGAAATGTGAGATTTTCCTTGTTCAATTGTTAATCCTTAAACCAAATCTAGTGAGTTTTTCCTAAAGTTCATTTTAAGCCCTTTGTTGCAAAATTTGAAAACTTTTTGTAGTGTTCTTTTTAGAGCCCAAAAGAAATTTAATGTGTCCTAAGAGCATAAAAGTAATCAAATCCTTAGAAAGGGATTACAAGTTCTCCCAAAAGTGTTTAAAAATAATTAATACAATGAGATGATAACATCATAAAGAACCTTTGGCCTTCATTTTTCTTCCTTCACTTTTGATCAAAAAAATTCTTTTTTTGGCAGATTTCAACAATTGTTAGATTTTTTCATTTTTGGTAATTTTGCATGCATGATTTTGAGTCTTGTTTTTTCCCAAAAAAAATCTAGAACTAAGATAGGATGAATTGTCGACTAACATCCTTAATTCAAAACATGAACTTCAAGTTATTAATAAAAATGACTTTTAAAAAATTAGAAAAAAACTCTAAATTGCCATTTTGAGGGTCAAGATGAAAGTTTCAAGCCCCAGAAATGTGGCAAAATGGCCACCAACTCACCAAAGGTGATTAATAATCCACATGCCACCTCATAATGAAGCCGCCTATAAGATTTCAACCAAAACCCACATTTGAGTCAAAAGTTATGACCTCGGGAAGTTTCTGCATCACAAAAAATGCTAAAAAAAAAATAGAAATCTTCCTTTTACCCAACTCCAGCGGTGCAATCCACGGGTGCAGCGCAGTTTGGAAAGGTCAGCGGTACTATATACCACCGCTAATAACTGAGAGCGGCATTCTGCAGAAAAACAGTGAACGCGATTGTGGCGCTATTTGACCTAGCGACACAATTAGCAAATGTGGCGGAGTTCAGAAACTCCAGTGGTGCAATATAGTGTTGCATATGACTAAGAGCGGTGCTTTGCAGCAGGACAAAGAGCGCAAAGGTGGTGCTATTTTATCTCAGTGGCACAGTTTGGAAATTTGAAATTTTTGGGCGGGAAGACAAATGCGTTAGAGTTTGGAGTATTGCGTAGTGCAATATAGTGCCACCTGACTGAAAGCGGTGCAATATGGCGTCCCTAGACTGTAAGTGATGCAATTTCCTATAAGCACAAAAAAATGTAAAAAAACCACAAAATTTTGGAAAAACATGATGAATTTCTCCAACTCAACCCTCCTTCTAGTGCCAAAATGTGAACCCCAATCCTATACCTACACAAACACAATAAAAAAACACATTAGTAAGCTCATATGCAAGTTAGAACAAGGATTCCCCATGAAATTTATCTACAATTCTCAATAATAGGAAAAATGAAGAACAAAACATAAAAGATAAATGAAATCTTAATTAAGCAATGCAAATACTCAATCCCGTGAGGGAGTTGGTGCTAATTATGTGTAGAAATTGGCCATTTCCCCAACTCTTTTGTAAGCTTGATGATGATTGATCCACTTTGGTTGAATTCCTGCATAACCTAGCTAAGAGCTTGATAAAAATAGATGAAAATAGATAGCTTGAAGATGAAATTGAGTATAGTGAGTTTACTCAAATTGTGGATGATATTGCAATAGAGGAAGCCTCTATTTATAGATTTGAAGAATGGGAGATTTGAATGATTTGGGTGAATGTGGGACAAAATATCAACCAATGAGAGAAGATGCCACTTGTCCACATGTGATTGGAAGAGGAATTGGCATGTTTTGGTCAATGTGCATGATAAATGCTATGAGATTCAAATTTGAAATTTGAATGTGACATGTTTAGAGGGAAGAGAAATGGAGTTAATGTCACTTGGCTCAATGCAAAGGGCATGTAAGAGGTCTTAAATGCCTTTTTGGAAGGACTAATTCCACTTGGTTTTGAATTCAAATTTGAGGGAATATTCCCATTTTATGCCATGTTGAGAGGAAATAGAGATTTAATAAATGAATTAAACTTATTTTCATGTGCAAGTGGTAAAAGTTAGAGGATGGGACATGATTTTAGATTAATTTAAGCAAATATTAATTAATGTAATGAAGAATTGGGAGATGCGACAAATTAGACTTAAATTTATGCATTGATTTAAATCAAATTGAGAGGAAGGGTTTAATTGAATAAATGTTTTAATTTATTCAATTTAATAAGAAGACTTTAAAGACTTAATTTAAATAAAATAAATTATTTAAATGAACAAAGATAAAGGATTAATTAAATTGAATTGATTATTTTAATCAACAAAAGAGAAAGACTTAATTAGATAAATAATAATTTATTTAATTAATTGATGAAGAGTGATGATAAGCTGAGAGTATGATTCAGGATGAAATGATGTTAGTAATCAGGATCAAGTGTGTCGGTCAATTTTCCATGTCTACAATACCAACATATATGTATATGACTGAAATGAAGAACAAATTAAAAAAAACATATATATATATATATATATATTGCTTGGTCTATGTATTTATGATACCAACATATGTATATGAATGAAATGAAGAATAAATAAAATCAATCGTATTATTATTTTTGAAATATATATGTATGTATGTATCTTTTGTTTGGTCTATGTAACTATAGATATATGTATGCCTTCAAAAATTTTACAAGACACAATTTGTCTAAATAGCCATCTAAATAAACTAAAATATGTATATGACTGAAACAAAGAACAAATGAAAATAAAGAGATGAATATATATCTATATATCTATATATTTATATTTGTATGTATCTACATTATTTTTGCTTGGTAATAAGTTTTATATTAATCAATAGTAAAATTAGAGTATATCACTGTTTAAAAAAATAAAAATAACTACCTACCACCCAAAAACCACCTACTAATAGAACCATTTTTTTTAGATTTAGCAATCATATTTACATTCAAAACATTATCATTGAATGAAACCAACCACCATGCACTAAAGGACTATTTACCACTGCATTCCAAGCAGAGCTAAACCCCCAAAAATCAAATGAGATAGATAGAACATAGTTGAAGTGTCATTAAAGAACATAGAGAAATACTAATTGATTCAGGTCGAGCTACCCAGACCCACTTTTCCCTCTAGTTCTCTTGTTGCATCCCTCTTCTAAAGATGAAGCTCTCTAGTTTCCAAACATTTGGCTTCTTTCTTAGCTTGGGCAAGCACCGCTTCCACCTCCATCAATTGCCCAAAGACCTTCAATGCATCCAAACCGTGTCTGGCCTCCTCTCTGTGATGTGCTTTGAAGATCCCTTTCAGCCATCGTGAAAATAGAATTTACTTCTCAAACACATGATGTTGCACATTTTCAATCCCTTCACGAACATCAAAACCTTCACCCTAGATTTCCCACTCTAGAATCGAGTCCATTCCATCGAGAAAATCTCTATGCATAATTTATTCTATAACCCCCTTCACCGTTTCCACTGCCTCCCCCAAATCTAGACCCCGCACCATTATTAAGGAATAAACATCCATGTTTGTTTGATACCTGTGCCTTAAATCCCAAAACACCTTACCTAGAATCAACTATACACATTTCACCAACCTCTCATCTTTATACACAAACATACCCTTCAATCTTTGTTCTTTCATTTCATCGAAGAATGGGCATAATTGCCTCCTTGTCAAAAGTGTGAAATTTTCCTCCATTAAATATATGCTACAACAGTTCCACTACCCAAATTTGCACCTTATAAAAGTCTTTATCTCCACAAAAATCTCAATTGAACCATCGAAATACGATGGCAAAAATTATTTAAACACATTTAAAAACATTCGGTCATAAATGTACTATGTACTAAAAGCACCACCGCCCATCTCCATACAATTTTTCTAGTCACTTAAGCCATTTTGATCTATCATTAATTCTTTCCAATTAAATTCTACATACTTACCACCTCTCAATAAACTAACTCTTCTAAATCAACTTGCCTTAAATCTTCAGTCCTCATCTCACTGACCTCTCCAAAGGTTAGAGCACATTTCGAAAGCGTGTCAGCTTCCACATCCTCGAATCTCCTAACATGACCAACAAGGAAGTCATGAAATCATGTTAATTCCTCCACAATTTTATCTATTATATCCTGGATATGGCATGCATCAGTGCTCCCCTTCATCACTGCCTGAATGATTATAAGAGAGTCACCTTCTAGATGAATTTTCAAAGCCCCCAATTTCTTACCAAATCTATAGTCATTAATGCTGCTAAGGATTCAACTACATTTTTTGTCCCAACCTCCAACTTCTTTGCCTCCAAGGCCAACACATTGCCTTTCCAATTGCAAATGATGAAACCTGCCCCAGACTATCTAGGGTTCCCTTTAGAGGCACCATAAAAGTTTATTGTACACCATCCATCCATCAATTTTTCCCACACAACCTCTGTTGACACCTTTGAAGCTGGATTGAACCATCCATGCTCCTTAATGGGCCTAATATGAATTCCCAACCATTTTTTCTGTATACGTTTATCCATCAAAGTAAAGGGGACCCTCGGATTCAAGAATTGTGAAGTTTCCGCACCGACCACTTCCTCTATAGCATGATTAATTCTCAACTTTAATCTATTTAGTGACTCTTCCTTATCTAAGAAAAATTGCCTATTTCTTTCTTTCCATATTTCCAAAACAACAATAGATGGGCATACTTTCCTATACAAGAGAAAGTTGACTTTTTCCTTTGCAAAGGCCACCCCTCAAAAACTTTCTTTAATGTATTTGGGAAGGGGCCCTACCATCCCAATGATCTTATCAACATTTCCCAGCATGAAGATTCCATCCTACAATGTAGCAACAAATGTTCTACCATCTCCTCTTCCTCTACGCACATAACACATTTAGACGACCCACAAAAGCCCAATTTTTTTCTCCTTTCCCCTGATCGCCAACCACACAAAAGTCCCTTCCTTAGGTAGGCATTCATTCCCCCCAGCATAAACTAATCAGCCAGTCCTCACCCCCTACTCCTATACTTGAGAATTGGTATCCTAGTTTGACCAAATACTTACCATCCATAGCACCACACCACACAACCTTTCCCTCCTTATTAGACCTTGGTATATTTCCTGAGTTAAACAACTCCTGCATGAGAGCCCATTGTCAATCTGATATTTCAGCATTTTGGAGAGATTTACAAACCCAATCACCACCCAAATCATCCCCTCTAAATTCAAAATAATCACTTACCTTTTCACCCTAATGCTAAATAAACCAGAGTCTAAGCTCATGAACTTCTCCATTCTCTTTCAAAGCTGGAAAACCATCCCAAGAATCATCCCAGAACTTCACCTTCAAACCATTCCCAATCTACCAAGTAATATGATCAACTATAAATTGATGACAGAAAATAACAAAGTTCCATATTGCTGAGCTAGAAGGGGGATTATGTATGGTAAAGATCCCGTTGTCTTCCATAAAGTCCAAATACTTGGCTTTTAAAATCCAAACCCACAACTAAGAGGGTTGGGAGTAGATGTTCCACACCAATTTTTCACCCATAGCCTCATTCATTATATTCCAATCTCTCAACCCCACTCCCCCTTTTTCCTTCACCATGTCCAAATCTTCTCCCACGAGAGAAGGGGTATCTTATCCTGATCATTAGTACCATTCCAAAAAAATTCCTCATCCTCTACCCAACAACCTTTATTATTTTTTTGGTATTCTAAGGCACATCATTGAGAATATAGGAATGGCAGAAAAAATAGTTTTTAACATCAAAATTCTTCCAGCTAAAGTCAACCATCTACTTTTCCAACCATCCATACGGTTCAAACAATAATCCACCAACTCCTTCTGAGTTGATGACTTACTTGCCCCTCCAAATAATGTAATTCCCATATATTTCCTTGATAGAGAGCCTAATTTCATACCTAAAATAGAGAAAATTTCCCTATGCTTCTGGTAGCTAGTATTAAAAAACTAAATCTTAGATTTTCTCCAATTTATGCACTGCCCAGAGGCCTTACTATACTTATCCAGAAATTCTTTCATCACCCTAGCTTCCCTAAAAGAATCATCCACCATCAGAAGTGTATTGTCAACAAATTGCAAATGAGAAAGAGAATCAACACCCTCTATGCTGAGCACCCTTCCAAATCCCATCTCCCCTTTTTTTAGCTACCATTCTTCCCAACACTTCAACCATTATTATAAACAGAAAAGGTGAGACTGGGTCCCCCTACCGTATTCCTTTCTTAGAGTCAAAGAAGCCTTGCAGGCTTCCATTCACTAAAACCAAAAAGTGAGGGGTTTTAATAGAACTTTCCACCTAGTTCACCCAAGCATCACGAAATCCAAACCTCCTAAGAACCTTTAAAAGGAATTTTTTGTTAACTTCATCGTACGCCTTCCTAATATCCAACTTTACCATCATTCTTTTTGTTTGAGATATCCGAATGAAATGTATTGCCTTGTGAGAAACAATAAATCCTTTGTATATAGAGTGGTTTGGTGAAAATCCAATCTATTCAGGAGAGATTACAACATCAAGAACACCCTTCAACCTATTTTCCATCACCTTTGATATGACCTTATATACAGTGATGCAAAGAGAGATGGGTCTAAAATCATTAAAAGACAAAATTTCATCTTTCTTGGGGACAAAGAAATAAATTAATTATTGAAATCCTTCAAAGAAAAGCCACCCGCTCTTGATTCCTTTACCATCTCCCAAAGATCAGTAGCCAAGGTATCCCACAATTTTTGGAAAAAGAGCACTGGAAAACCATCAGGTCTAGGTGCTTTGTCTCCACCAAGACTAAAGAGAGCAGCTTTAACTTCTTCCATTGTGACAACCTTTGAAAGCATTGCATTCTAAGCTTCTGAAACACATGGGGGGATAACTTCCAAAATTTCATCCACCTGAGAAATATTAATCTGATTACTTCTAAAAGCTTTTGAAAAGAAACAAACAACTTCATTGCAAATATCATCCTTTTCCTTAAGGACATTTTCATGCTTGTCCTATATTGAGAATATTTGATTGCAAGACCTCCTGACCTTAACCGAATTGTGAAAAAAAATCATGTTATGGCTCCCCTCCTTGAGCCATGTCTCCCTTGATTTATGTCTCCAAAATATTTCTTCTCTTGCCAAAATCTTTGCATATTGCTTATTAAGCTCTTTTTCTTTTAGAAAATTGTCCTCACTCATACCCCCTTCAATAAATTTTAAATGTAACACCCCCAAGTCTTGTTCAAGTTTGATATTTTCCAAGAATATGTTCTTAAACACCTCTGTATTCCATTTCTTTAGCTTCTCCTTGACAAATTGCAACTATTTGAAAAAAATAAAAGCTTTGTTTCCAACCCGTGGCAATGCATTAGACCACCATCTAGCAACCAACTCCACAAAACCTTCCTCTCTTAGCCACATTTTTTCAAATTTAAGTGGGCATCGATCTGGTACATCATCCTCTTGAATTCTCACACTAATTGGATAGTGATCAGAACCTGTAATGGGGAGGGTGTCAGCCTAAAAGGTCCACTGAAAATCTTCCCAATTCCTTGTAATGAAAAAACTGTCTAATTTTTCAGCAATATTTGAAAAACCACTTCTCCTATTTGTCCAAGAGAAATCACCACTTTTAAACTAAATTTTGGAAAGGCCATTACTAGACACAAAGTCATTGAAAACCCTCTATTTTTTATTTAGCCATCCAAGGCCACCTCTCTTATCAAATGGTTGAAAAATTGCATTGAAGTCACCCCCCAAAAGAAATGTTGGTCATAAAGGCTTGCACCTCTCCGACAGTCTTATGGGAAATTCAGTGAGTGGGGACAATATGCTTCTCACTTAATACCTTTGGGATTTTTATAGAAATCTAGCTCTTCTCTGAGTTTAGAAAATGGGAAAAGGAAATGTAAATAGTAAAATGGAAAAAAATGGTGTTACACCAATGCTTTTACAACATTTCAAAATCACAAGCTTTCCTCTATGGGTGACATAAGAGACACAGAACACCACTTCCCCTCATTTTTGGGAGGAGAACAAACAACAGAGGCTCAATACAAGCACATATGTAGTCATTCAATCAACCCTCAGGAAATGTGTACTAAGATCCAAATCAAATATAGAAGTTCCAGATTTAACATAAAACATTCAAAAAGAGATAGAAACCCTCCCTCTTAATATGGCATATCATGAGAAAATGATAACCTTACAAAGAAAATGAAAAAGTCTAATGACATAGTCCAGTCTCTAAATATTAAGATTCAGTCATGTACACAAACAACATGGAAATATGACAACAAAAACTACACAGATCAAGCAAGACATAGTGTTCTATCCTAGACGAAGATATAAAGAAAGAAATATTGATAAAGACAATATCATGCATAGTTTCAAATATTTCCTTAGAATAAATTTCATTTTAGATTCAGATGAACTTTAAAATGAAGATCGGATTCCAATCCGATAATATTTTGATCATAAAATAGATATAACATGCCAGAGTGAAGCAGTGTTCTATGAACTTCTAAAACAAATATTTCTATTAGCTAAGAAAACTAAGGAAAAAATTTCCAACGAGAAAACTTTAGGAACCCTTGCTCCTTGCTACCCTTGTCAATATATTATCGCCTAGAGAAGAACACACCGACCTCCTCCATAATTAATGATTGTGAGACGTCCAAAATTTATAGCTTGGAAACCTGATTTTAGATCTTTATTAGGTCATTGAAATCCTACTCATCAACCTTCAGCTACCACATTTATGTCATTTAGATATTTTAATAGGATTAACCCTTGTAATTTCTTTGATCTTAGAAGATAGCTTGGAAAAACCCTGGAAGTCACCCCAAGTGGCTTTGGTGGCACCGACTCATATCCTTTTAGTGAGAAAAGGTACAGTGCATCCTGATGGACCCTTAGTTGAGAATTCCCTTTCTACAACTACATGGCACGACAAGAGGACATGTCAGAAGGGCAGATAATCTTAGCTTTGCAAAAAGTGGAAGCAAGAAAACGTCTACCATATCAACATGTGGCCCGACAGCCGACTGCAAAGAGATCGATCATTAAGGCATGTGTAGCCACCACATGGCGAGTTGCACGTTTGTCGAAAATGCAAGCCTCTTGTGCGCGGGTCATCCCAAGGACAAAAATAAAGCCGAAATACAAAAATATATAAAAGAAAAAATTGCTTCACAATTCTGGCAACTCACAGGGGTCCTTCGCTTGCAAAGGCACAAACCCAAACCTCTAGTTACTCTTGAAGTTTAAGAAGGTTGGAATGCAGCATCTCCTAGTCTGCTTTAGTCGGTCGGTCAAGGCTATTGAATGCCTTATATGCTTGATCCAGCTCAAAGACCTCCTTGAAAGAAATAAATCCTCTTCTCACTGAAACAACGCCCAAGTGATAGTAAAGATGTGAAAGCTAGAGAAACTCATTGTCAATATCATCCATTGTTGGTGCTGAACTTGGGCCTGGAAGATCTAAAAAGGTCTGAACCTTGTTTCTGACTTCCTCTGTAATCTACAAAATTAAAAATCCCTCTCCATCTATTGACTAGAAACAAGGCAACCCATAACTATATAAGATCCTGAAATATTTCTTTATTTCATCGACCCTCTTATTCAAAATCACTTGACTATTCTTCATTTTGGATGCCACCTTATGACAACAACTGAATTCACTTGCTTTACCAGAGGTAGTCCTTTGATCCATAATATCTGCACTTCTTAGTGCATTATATGTTGCCACATAGAGCTTAGAAATCAAATTTTGGGACTCAGCCAATCAGGGAGCGTATTCCTATAGAGTTTGATCGGCCAATGGGCCAACCCTTTCATTTATTTCTTGGGCATCTCAAAAGAATTGTAAGGTTAGCCTCAGGATAACAAGCAAAACAATGATTCACTCCCAGTAGGCAAATGTCAGCCTTTTCTTTATAGGAAGGTTTGCAAATTTTTGTGTAGTAGCCAACTCCTCATGTACCTAAGCCTCTTTTGCCTTCAATCTCTGCTCCAGTTGATCTCTCTTTTCAAGGGATTCTCCCAACTCTGAAACCAAATTTTGGGTTTCCTGAATCCGAGCATGTAAAGCAACTTCGACCTCCCATTTATCACTTTTTAGCTTTTCGATCTCCTATCGAGCCTTTTGCATCTCATCGAAAGCTTGAGCTCAGATTTTATCTAACTCCTTCTTTATACCTTCTTGAACATGCTAGTGTTCTAGAACAAATTGATGCTCAGTTGCAAGTTCACCCCTCAATTTTTCAATATCAGTGTAAAGCTGGATACACTCACCTTGGAGTGCCACAAGATATCTTACTGCTTCATTTTTTGGTCCTGTACTTGCAATATGCAGGTCATTTCTTCATTTCGGGCTCTAAGCTCAAACTGAAAATGGTTCATTGTTTATTTCACATTTTCATACTCACCCTCACACTTAATTAACTTACGATCTAGCTGCTCATAATTTGTGTACACTACCTTTTTAGTGGTCTTCGCCAGATCTACCTTATCATATGGACGGATCTCATTCAAATCCAGACCTTTTTCTTGAATGTCATAATCCTCCATCTTCATTTTTCCTTCGAGTCATGTAGCGAGTGGCTTCATGGTTGTGATCCATACAAAATTCCTCTCTTTGTTAAAACATGTTTGTATCTTCTTTGAGGCTGGAAGTTTGACGTTCTTCTCTCTTCTTTTATGCTTTCTATTTTGTCGGGTCTGCCTAGTGGCATCAAAATGCTTCTAAAGAGTCTATGGGGTATCAATACTCTGTGCTTCCATAGAAGCACTAGGTGGTAGACTAAAAAGAGTGATAGAAGGGAACACTTTGGATGTATGGGCATGCAGGGAGGTGAAGGGAAGAGTGATCAATACGAATGGTGAAATGCCAAATTGGGATTGGGGGCCTGGAGTACCAGTCGGAGTAAAGAGAGTAACAAACAAGGCAAGAAATTTATGTCTGAATGCGGATGGACCTGGGGTAACAGGTAGCATGGGTGACTTGTATTTTTCTATGGGGGCCCTAGATAAGGAAATTAAAGAGTTAATAGTGGCTGAATCAGATACTGTTTGTTTGACTCACGGTGGTGCATCACTTGGTGGATTAAAAATAATAGGGGGTTCATTTAACACTGATAGCTCAAGGTCCAAAGGCAGAAGATTCTTTTCAACAAGTGGAGGCAAAGGATTAATCAAAGACGCATAAGCCAGAAGATGAGGGGGAGCAAGACTTACCTAAATTGTGACTATCTGAACATTATGAGGAGCAGATTCAACTTCTTCTTCATTTCTGATGGTTATATCAAATGTGTCCAGATCTTGGACTCAACGTAACTTCATCCATCCCAAACTCGAACACTCAGATCCTTTTGTGGATGATCCTACCAAATCTTGGCCTTCGATTTCCATGGTTGATCCTCTTGGGGACTGATGGGTTCTCTTTCCCTTGCTTTAGACACTGGCGGAAGAAACAACCTATGAATTATTCTTCTTAGAGCTCTTTCCCTTGTCACATTCCTATGGTTGGGGGACATGGTGGGGAAGTTTTTCCTCTATTATTTCATGGTTGGACTTTGGATTTCTATTGTCAGAATCAACCTCCATGTCATAAAACTCCTCAAACTGTTCATCATATGGCTGAAAACCCTCAAGTTGCTTGTGAATGTTCCCCATTTCTTGTTGGAACCTCCAGAAGTCTATCATTTTGTGTTTCGACAATCCTCACCATTTCATCTGTTTCTTTAAGGTTTTTCCTATCGGCATCGCCCTTTGATATCATGCCTGAGGTGTACATAAATTCAACCACTTTGGCCTCTTCATTGGTATGAGAGCCAAGTTGACATATAACTCTAGCCTCTCATGTGTCAAGTTTCTCTTAGACTCCACATACTCCTATGTCTCATGATTTAGGGGAAGTTTCCTTGATGGATTATAGTCCCATTCGTCACATATGAGGACTAAGCCCAAAGCTGCCAACAAATTGGTCAATTCATCTTGCGATTTGTGCTTCTCCAATACTACCCCACTATTTTCAATGTAGAGGGGGAGTGGATACCACCTTGTTTTGTTCTTTCCCCTCCCATATGTGTTGTCGACAAGAGTTTCCTGTCGGCATGCCTCCAACACGAAAACCTGATCCATCACAAATCTAGGGAGTCAGAAAGGTTCTTCGACAAAACCATGATATCTGATAAATATAAAATCTTCCTCAAAGAAATAATCCACCGGGGTCAATGAGTTTTTAATCCATAGCAAAACCTCAGGAGATAAACAGTCATTGGCTTGGGGGAACAACTCTTGCAATACTAGTCTCAAAAAAAGATGTAAAAACCAATAATAGCTACTTGTCCTTGAAAAGACATAAGTCCATACAAAAATTGGTTGAACTAAACCCTCCTCGTCTAATCTAATGTAGGATCAAATGGACTAAGAAAGAAGAATACCTAAATTTAGATTCAACCTTGTAATTTTTTAGTTGCAACAACATGTTGGCAACTATTACATGAGCAAAATTAAAATACCTCTATTGCTGCTCACGCTTGAGTATCAGAGCCAAGGCCATCTGAAAAGGGTGGACCTCCTCATTATTGTCCAAACCAAAAACCCAAGCTAACATTGAGAAAAATTCTTGTGTGCGCTCTGAAAACTTCTTGAATGTTAAAGAAAAATGGCCTCTGGTTGTTCTTTCCCTTGTTTCATGATGATAAAAACTCTCTCGTTCATTTGATTCCTCCCAGTAGGTCTCCATATCTTCTTCGATGAACATCTCGATATGCCGATTGAAAGGGATACACACCATTTCTTGTATAGCTAGAGTAGAGATTACAACCTTAGTCCTGTTACATGTTATGGTCTCGGTTTCTTCATCAAATCTTTTGGCACATGCATGCACCGATTCTGGGAACAGTTGTATGACAAGTACCATGAACTATGGTAACCCAAAATTCTAAAGCTGAGAGGAAAAAATCTCAGAGTTACCATGATCTTCATTCTTTGAAATTCTCCTCTGAGATTTTTAGGGTTTCTTGCCAACCTGGGGTCAAAAAAATTGTCAGTGGCATCTCACACTGCTTCCCTTTTAATGCTCTTATTTATCAACACCTTTTTACAGAATTCAAAAGGTCGGTCCTCAAGCACTGGGGCATTAGTGAATGTGTTCTGCCCAAAACTATTGGCAAAAACAGGCCTTCTTGGTGCAGGTTTAGCTCTCCTCCTAGTCGTTGTTGGTTCTGCCATCACTGCTTCAAAAGTTGCAGAGAATTTTTTTCAAAACAACCACTAGCTTTTTGCTTCCCTAAAAAAAATTCTACTTTTCATGGAATTAATTTCCCAAGAAGTACATGCAGTTTAGGCTATGTCGTTACCATTGTTCCATTTAATTCTACTGAGGAGATACATGTGGGTAGGGGATCCGTATCCCTCAGGAATGCCAAAAACTCTGCAGAAATGAATTTAGTACATTCCCTTCACCGCCTTTTTCTTCAAATAAACTTGTTGTCTCGGGGGGAATGACATTACTTATATCAATCTTTTCTTAGTGATACGAAGTACCCTTGGAAAGACAAGCTCATTAATTTTTCATGCATTAGTGCATCAATCCATGTCCTTTCTCCTACGTAAGCTAGCTAATGCTGATGATGGCCCAGGACACATGTCGAACATAAATTTATACGAGCATTTACTCTCAACGCCCAAACATTAATTCTCAAAGCTTATGAAAGATCTTTTGTGTGATCTATTCTCCATTCACCAGCTGCCATGATACTTTCCTGCTACTGTCCAGCCAAAAATAGAACCTCTGATGTTTATTCATTTTGGCACCTCTTTTCTATAAATAGCTATGCCACCTCAAGGCTATATTCATTCGAAAAAGAAAAAAATTTAAGTTTAGCTATCTTTTATGTCCACAATATTTCCTTCTTCTCTGTTGCTCTAACCATGTATGTTGGTTTGGGTACTCCTATTTGTCTCCTCCCACACAAGCCATAAATTCCTTCACTCGGGAGATTACGGGTGAGAGAATTAAGCACCTGGTGAAAGGATGCGACCGCTTGGGGGTGATTTCCTTTCGATGGGTTGTTGGCATGGACTTCATTGAAGACAAGAACCAAATGCAGACCAATTGCAATGTCCGTCATGTTTCATGGATTCTCTTCTGGACTTAAATGTCACCAAGACTAAGATAGTTGAGTTGTGCCACCGCATGTTCGATGTCTCTCTACTGGAAGGGCTTGGAAAAATAGTGCAAGTTGCTATCCCTAGTGCGATGGACCTTCACATGTTTGTTGACCGTGGCGTGGATGTGCCTTGGCTTCCCTTTCTTAGTGACTTTTGCACCATGGACCTAAATAGCCACCATGCCTTGTCTCTACCTACAGGCACCTATCTCCTTCGGGAGTATGTCATTGATGAAGCTCCTATGTAGTACGACTTCAAGAAACAGTTTGAGCTCATCGTCTTCAGCCATGTAGAATGAGGTCGGTATTTGTGAATTGTTCGTCCTACCTGTGAGTGGAGAAGAAGAAGAAGAAAAAGAAAGAAAAGATATTATGGGAAACAAGCCCCTATAACGACGGTTGGAGGCCTTCCTTTTTATTTTTTGTAAAAATGCCTCCATTTTGTTCTTCTTTCTGTATTTTTCTCGAATACCCTCTTCTGGGTTTTGCTCGAAAGAGCTTTTTTTGCTAAAATTTGAGCCTCGGGCTACCCCATACTATAAATTTGATAAAGGAATATACAATATATATAATATCTTTTTTTACCTCTTTTTCTTCTTCGCTTATTCTTAAATCTAACACTAAAAATTTTTACAATTTTTTTACATATGGTACATATCTATGAAAATTTTGAAGAAGGTCATACTTTAATGGAATGGTTTCAGATGAATACTATTTACTGGTATCCCAGAGCATTACGTTCCATATTTTCTAATTTTTATGCATTCCTCTCTTTGCATGCACTGATTCAAAAAGGGCCCTTCCATAACACCTCAAATTTGGTGTGTTGTCCTAGTTTTGCAATGCATTCATCATATTTTAGGACCAAGCTCCCTTCCTGGAAATCTGGGTTGAAAGTCCTTTTTTCAAACCATCACTTGACCGTTTGCTAGTGGTTGATCATAGCTTCAAAATCTTTTTCTCTTTTTTCCTCTAATTTGACAAGTTTAGCTATATGTACCTCCATTCCACCATTTTCCTCTATTTCCAGGGCTTTCAATAATTGTAATGTAGGGAGCTCCATAGAGACAGGCAAAACTACCTCCTTTACATAAACTAACTCATAAGGAGACATACTTAGGATCTATTTTGGTGTGATTCAGTCTGCCCATAGATTTTTCCATAGATGTTCATGCCATTCCCTTGTTGTTCAGACTCGATGTGCTTAATTAACCTAATTAGCTTTTTGTTTGTTGACTCCACTAGACCATTCCCTTGCAGGTAGTAATTTGAAGAGGTTTTGAGGTAGATCCCATTCCTAATAGAAAAATTCAACACCTTTGAACATACAAAGGCCCTAGCATTGTCGGATATGATAGTCTTTGGTGAACCGAATCTAGTCACCAACCCTTCTAGAAAGTGAACAATCTCACCCTCTATAGCACCTTTCAGGGCAATGGCTTATGTCCATCTTGTGAAATAATCAGTTGTTGTGAGAATACACTTATGACCAACACTTGAGATAGGATTTATCATCCCAAAAAAATCCAAACCCCATTGAGAAAAAGTTTCCTCAGTCACAATAGGACTCAAAGGTAAAGTAGAATTTTTCTTGGGTATGCGCAGGATCATCATGGAAAAAACAAGCCCTTAAGTGGCAATAAAAAGACAGAAAATCAAAGTTAGACAACTTGACGTAAAAATTTGAATAAGTTATCTATATTATTTTAAAAAAATGTAAAAATAGAATCCGTAGCAAATTGAATGTAGAACCTAAACTACTAGACCTTTTTTTTTTTTTTAAATTCTATTTGGTGAAAATTTGAAATTTCAATGCAGTAGTATTTAAATTTCAAGGTAAAAATAAGAAGTAGGTGTCTATCTGACCACCCTAACCATAATAAAATGATAATATTTTTTTATAAGCTTTTAGATATAAGTAGAGGACTCATGTCCCGATGTGATGCATATTTTTTTTATTATTTTTTTCCAAGTACATAATTAATTATGATTTTTTATTACAACTTAAAATATATATAAAAGCTCGTATGTCTAACCACCTTAACTTGGTCAAAAATTCATGAAATTCAAATTTTTTTTTAATCCTATAGTATGCAAAGCATAGAATGTGACACATGTTTCAGATTCAAAAAATGTGATACTGTTTGAAAGTTATAGATTTTTTTCAATCAGCGTATCAATCAGAACTTTATTCATAATTGTAATAGAAAATGAATACTTATTTATTAAATTCAAAATAAAGCATAATTTATATTGGTGGAAAGCTGAGAATCTCCTCTAAAAACCCCTTTCATTTCATCAATTTTGGGTAAAAAAAATGTCGTCAGCCACATGGGCCATCATATGGCTTACATATTGCCACTTTTTGGCCCATCATGATCCTGCACATACCCTAGACTTGCCAACAAAGAATTGGTAGTGATTGCATTTCTGCACTAAATGGTGCACTTCTAAAAAAATTGAGGGCCAATAGTATCCTGCCTGCATTATTTCTAGAGTGGTGGTTTTAGCAAAAAAAGGTCCTCCCTCGGGTCTGCTATGAAATTCTATCAGAATCCTATCTGATTGACATTTGTCTAAGCATCAGAGAAACACTCTTTCATAGTTTCTCTTGAATAAAACTCCTTCCACCAACACATACCTAGTGCCTTGAAGTCAATAGTATCTTCATTTGTGGAACGAGAGAGCTATTGGATAGTACCCTTTCTATATGTATGGCATCTGATCCATCACCCAAGATTTGTCAGATTTGAACTCGTTCAAGAGGACTTGATCAGTCTCCTTGTCAGGTTTGGAACCCGACTCTTGTGTAAGATATTCACACAGGCCTCTTCCCCACACCAACTTAGTTGGCTTGATTTCCACGTCATACTCTAGGATCTTGGTGATCCAATTAAATCTATTTTCAGTTATCTCTCCCTCGGTGATGTATTCCCTTACACTTGGGTCAGTAACCAAAATAGTGATCTTATTGGCTGACACTAGGTGTCAGAACGTTTTGAGACTCCTAACAATGGCAAATGCTTGCTTCTCTACAAAGTTATATTTGATTGCATAACCTTTGAGGGTTCTTGAATGAAAAGAAATCAGATGCTCTCCATTTTCCTTCTTGTCCTTTTGAGTGAGCACAAAGGCTATGTTGTGTTGACTACTATATACATATAACAAGAAATCTTTAGAGAAATCTAGATTGGCCAATACCAGAGCAGCGTAAATAGCCTTCTTTATCTACTCGAAAGCTTCTTTACCTTCGAGGGTCCATTTGAAAATTATATTCTTCTTTAGCATCAAGGTGATTGGCTTTGCAATGCCTGCAAATTTGGAAATGAAATGACTGAAAAAATTGATCTTTCCTAAGAAAGATTGTAACCCCTTTTGGTTCACTGGTAAAGGAAAATCCATATAGATTTGACTCTTTCAGAATCTACTGAAATTCCTTCCTTGGACACCACAAAACCAAGAAGTTTACCCTGAGGTACTCTGAAAACACATTTTTTGGGATTTAAAGAAATCCCAAACTTTTGGCATCTCTGAAAAATCTACTCTAGGTGATTGAAGTGATCAACCTTAGCTTTTGAAAAGACGGCCAGATCATCCAAATAAATTAGAATGATTAATTAATCAATCCTATAAAAGTGATGTACATGGCCCACTGGAAGGTCACACCGACATTTGATAGCCCGAAGGGAATCTTTGTATATGCAAATGTTCCCCACTTGGTGGTAAACGTCATCTTGTGTTGGTTGCTCCTATTAACCAGTACCTAATTGTACCTTGAAAAGTCATCGAGTAATGAGAATATCTCCAACCTGGCCACTATCTGCAAGATCTACTCCATGGATGGAAAAGGATAATGATGTTTTAACGAGGCCTTATTTAGGTCCCAAAAATCAACACATAGCCTGATATCACCATTTTTCTTTTGAACCAATACCAGATTAGACACCCAAGTTGAGTGTTTAATCAGATAAATGATTCAAGAATCGATTAGTTTAGTGAGCTCTTGCACCATCAGTGCTTCAAACTTTGGATATACGGGCTTTTGCTTCTATCAGATAGGCTTTGACCCATCCACAAAGTTGATGGTATGTTGGATTCTACTTGGTTCGTATCCTCTGAGATCATCATAAGTCCATGTTATAACTCCTTCATACTTAGAGCATAGGCTCTTCAGCCTTTCTTTGTCTTCCCACTATACATTTCTTCCGACTTTCAGCTTTTTGTCATTCCCAACATCAACTCCTCAAAATCCTTCTTGTCAGCTGTGAACCTTCACTTTTCATTCCTCACATCTTCACAATCGAAGAGAATCTCGAGGGAAATCAAACCTTGAGGAAGTTTGTTACCCTTCAGCTGAATGACCTATCCTTCAAATTTTTGGAATTCTAATTTCGAACTATCGGAAGGTCCTTCAGAATTTTGAATGAAGGTGGCTATTTGGGAATCATCTTCAAATACTTGCCAATTTTGGTCATTGTCAAGAATTGATGGTCGGACAATAGTACAAACTGCACTTTGTTTGGATTAAGAAACAAGATCAAATTGTGACCCAATGGAAGCCATCTGATCTGCTATATCACTCAGGGATCGAGGAATAACTTGTAAGTTGAAAGCTTTAAAGCCCTCAATTATGTCCCATATCCAATGTCTATAAGCCTTCATCCTGGTATTTTTTTCGTTGCCTGGCCACGGACTTGGCTTACCACCCACTCGGAATCTCCAAATGCTTGCAATCTTTGAGCACCCATATGCTCGGCAAGGGAAATATTGTGGATTAATGCTTCATATTCTACATCATTATTTGAGCATGGAAACTAGAAATGATAAGCCTTAAGGATCTCAGATCCTAACAGAGATAGCAATCAAACTCTTGCCCCAAAACCAGCCTTGTATTTTGCACCATCAAAGTGCAAGGTCCACAAGTGATTATCCATTAGATCATCAGAGCTTATCCGATCTTTTACTAGCTTTGGATGGACCGTGTCATCATCAAATATGACATAAGTACCTAGTCCCATGGCATGGAAATTTCCAAATGGGTGAGAGTCGATGAACTAGCTAAGGAGGACCTCCTCTTCAGGGGTCCACGTGCTTGTGTCCTCTTCATCTTCCAACATTTCAACACAATACCCTTCTTTCTTTGAAAAGGATGTATGTGCAGCCTCAAAACAGAAAAAAGCACTATCTGCTATATGTTCTGGATGTAAAGATTCTAAAAGAATCTTCATCTTTTCTCCATGCTTGGTTCTCATAATCAAATGGGACCAATCCAGTGCCAAATATCCACCCAGCTTTGTAGTGAAATCTCTAGAGAGACACATCTCGAAGACCGAGGGTATGTCGATTATTACCACCTCCTATGATACTGTCCGGCTTGGACACAAAAAAGGGTTAAAGATAAGTCTTTTATCTGACCGACTATAGGAACCTTCTTTCCATCTAACTGCATGATTCCCTTCTCCAAAGGTTCATACTTGAGCATTAAGGCATTAGCCACTTTCTTTGGCATGACTATCGTATTGGCTCCTGAGTCAATCATACCATTGTGTAGGAGTTTATCCCCACAATTAATGTTAAAAAGAAAGGAGAGAGCTTTGGCTTACTTATCTCTCTCTTTTACTTTTTCCACGTCATTTGTATAGTCCACAACCTTTGGAATTTGATGGTCTGACACAAGAACTTTCTCTGTATTTGGATCGTACGACGGAGCTTTGTCTGTGTGTGGCCATGGTTCTTCATTTTTTAGCACTCCCTCAAGCAATGACTTTTGTTTCGGAATAGATATTATGTCCCATAGAGACATGTTATTAGGTGCCTTCTTCATCTATTCCACCACGTTAAGCATTTCGATGAGTTGAATCTTTGGTTTGAATGGCAGAATCTCCCTAGGCTTCTGTGGGAAGCGATCCTTTGGAATCTGATTCAATGTTTTATCAGGCAATTTGTCGGGTATTGATGGAACCTACTACTACAGGGGCAGTTGAACAGTCAATTGGGGATGTTTTATTTTAGATGATAGTGGCTGGTGAGGTTGGGAATGCAAGAGAGACTGTGGCACATATTCTCTGGTGAGTCTCCTCTTGGTTCTAGTATTTTAATCTGACTGTACCTATAGAGGGCTAGTTTTTGGGGCTTGGATCACAAAAATTACGCCCTGTTCTTCCATCCAAGAGAAAAGCGCCTAATTGGGTGTTATGTCCAAGTCTTGCTCTACGGATATCCCTTGAATTTGCACTCTAAATCAGGCATTCTCCATCTCGAGAGACTCATATTCTTCTATGTTGGGTTGTACGCCTTTGTTCCTCTTCTCTGCTATTCTTTGTTGCAAGTTTCCTCTAGGACAATTCTGAGGCATGTGGATATCATTGCAAGGGAGACACCATGTGTTTTCATAATCCGCCAACTTGTTCTGGCCTGGTACCAACTCTTTGCTATGGCTATATTTGCCTGTTTGCAATGGCATAGTAACCAAACTATTTGGTTGGTAGAAGCCGCTTGCTGACCTCCCCGACCCGAAGGTCCCTGATATGTACTCTGTTTATTCTATTGATAAAAAGGTCTACTGCATTGATATGTATGAGTTGCTTGTTTTGGAGGAACTACTTTCTGATGCTTGATGAGAACTAGCTCATTAGGAAAATATTACATTAGGATTTTCATATCATTAAGGTTCGCCACCATAGAAGAAGAACCTGACGTGGTTGATTGTGTGGTAGGGTACACATACATAGACTGGGGTAGAGTTGGGCTCATCGTCTGGGTTGCTAAAGTGTTTGGAGAGGATTCTTCTTGGAGCAAAGCACCTAAGATTTAGATAAAGACAGGCATCAAAGGTCATGGCAGAATCTCTCCTGCATTTATCAAACTATTCTCCACATAGACTGCCAAATCATAGGTGTTGGGTAGAGTATATCCTCCCATATAATTTATTTGGATTGCTATATCTACAATGGTGGCTATCAGAAAGAACATGAAGGCCATAGCAGCCACAGGTCGTGCAGTAGTGGAGATCCTCTGCCAGGTTTTGTTAAATTTGGTGTTAAAGTCACTCATAGCTTCTTGCGGGGCTCTCTTGATATTAATCAGTTGATGTAACAACAAGGAACAATCTCCCTTCTCTGAAAAGCGTTCGAAAATATTTTCTCTGAGATCGTCCCAAGAAGTGATAGAACCAGAAGTCAGAGATATGTACCAATCTTGAGCTTTTCCTTTGAAAGAAGCAACTAACAATCTCATGACAGTATTTTCCTGCGTGATATTGTGCACCCTACATACCTCTGCCACATCTTGTAGGTGTTTAGAAGGGGTTTTAAAATCCTCTCCCAAAATTTTTGGAATAGCCATGAGGGCATTAACTAGTATGGTGGGCCAGACATCAGGTGGAGTGGGTGGCCACAATGGACTACCACTGTCTCAAGCTACAAAATTTCTAAGAGCGGGAGGGGGTATATGGGCCATAGAGAAAATATTCTTGTGAATTGGCTAAACTCGTATTCTTATCTGGAAAATTCAGCCTCCAAGTGGGGTAGATAAAGCTCTAAACTTCTCACAAGTGATAGAGAACCTGTGGATCTTCTTCTTCTCGGTACCGAGTTTGGTAACTAAGAGTACTAAAAGTTACCCTTTGATGATGCTCTTGTTTGGATCCTAGGCATGAAACTTCTAGTTTCCTTCCTCTGATCTAATCTAGAGATATTTCTAACCTCTAATCAGGATTTTGGAATTGCTCCCATTGAGCATGCCAGAAAAAGAACTGTTGATCATAAAGGCTTGTACCTCTCTAATAGTCTTATGGGAAATTCAGCTAGTGGGGGACAATATGCTTCTCACTGAATACCTCTAGGATTTTTATAGAAAATCTGCTCTTCTCTGAGTTTGGGAAAAGGGAAAAGGAAATGTAAACAGTAAAACTAAAACAAATGGCGATGCACCAAAACTTTTACAACATTTCAAAATAACAAGTTTTCCTCTATGAGTGACATAAGAGACACAAAATACCACTTCCCCTCATTGTTAGGAGGATAAAAAATAGCAGAGGCTCGATACAAGCACAGATGCAGTCATTCAATCAACCCTATGGAAATGTGTATTAAGATCCAAATCAAACATAGAAGTTCCTGATTTAATAGAAAACATTCAAAAATAGATAGAAACCATCCCTCTTAATATAGCATATCATGAGGAAATGATAACCTTACAAAGAAAATGAAAAATTCTAATGACATAGTCTAGTCTCTAAAGATTAAGATTCAGTCATATACACAAACAACATGGAAATCTGACAACCTAAACTACTCAGATTAAGCAAGACACGGTGTTCTATTCTGGACAAAGATATAAAGAAATAAATATTGATAAAGACCATATCCTGCACAGTTTCAAATATTTCCTTAGAATAACTCACATTTCAAATTCAGATAAACTTTAAAACAAAGATCGGATTCCAATTCGATAATAGTTTGATCATAAAATAGATATAACATGCCAGAGTGAAGCAGTCTTCTATGAACTTCTAAAAGAAATATTTCTATTAACTAAGAAAACTAAGGAAAACTTTTCCAACGTGAAAAATTTAGGAACCCTTGCTCCTTGCTGCCCTTGTCAATATATAACCACCCAGAGAAGAAACTTTGACTTCCTCTAGAATTAATGACTGCCAGACGTTCAAAACTGATAGCTTGGAAATCTGATTTTAGATCTTTATTAGGTTGTGGAAATCCTGCTCATCAACCTTTAGCTACCACATTTATGTCATTTAGATATTTTAATAGGATTAACCCTTGTAATTGCTTTGATCCTAGAAAATAGTCTAGCAAAACCCTATCAGTCACCCCAAGTGGCTTTGGTGGCATCGACTCATATCCTTTTACTAAGAAAAGGTACAGCGCATCCCAACGGACCCTTAGTTGAGCATTCCCTTTCTCTAGTTGCATGGCACGACAAGATGATGTGTCAGAAGGGTGGATAATCTCAGCTATGTGAAAAGCGGAATCAAGAAAATGTCTGCCATATCAACACATGGATGAACTTTTGACTATAGAGAGGTTGATCATCGAGGCACGTGCAACCACCACGTGGCGAGTTGCACGTTTGTCAGAAATGCAATCCTCTTGTGCACAAGTCATCCCGAGGACAAAAACAAAGCTGAAAAACCAAAAATATATAAAAGAAAAAATTGCTTCACAAGAATCAATCTATCACCATTAGAAGACAACACCTTCAAGATAGCTTTTCACACTCCTCTCATTTCAAATATATTGTTCGACCCATAGAAATTTATTATATAGAAAATTGAAAGTAATTTCTTAGATACAACATTAACCCATTTCCAATACTTTTTTGACCTAATTACCTGGACCTCAGTAATCGCATGTTTTTATAGAATACCTAAACCTCTAGAAGCTCTGACTACTTCAACAATAAAACACTTCCAAAAGCCAAATCGCCTACAAAAGGAATCTACATCAGCCCCACTAAGCTTCAACTCTTGTAACATAACAACATTGAGTCTAATTTCATCAAGGCATCTTTTGATCAAACAAATCTTGTCAAGGGAATTGCAACCCCTCACATTCTAGGAAAGGACCTTCATTGATCTTGGGAAAATCCATAGCCTTTTCTCAACCTCAATTTTTTTTGTCCCCCTGCACTTCCCACAATTTCCAACTTCATTCTTACTTATTTTAGCTCATGTTTCTTCTTTTCACCCACCTTCACCTTTACCTGCTTAGCCAACATTTTCTCCAAGGTTCTCTTCTTTGAGATATCGAGTTTCGCACTTAGGCCCAAATCATCCCCACCTCTTGTCTCATCATCCATTGGGGGTTCCAATTCCAGATCTTCAAAAAGGCTACCATCCTCTCTAGCTTCCTTGAAAGAGATCTCCAAATTTCTAATTGGAGAGATCTGAATTTCTTTAAATATGGGATCCTCGACTTCATAACTTTCATACACACTTTGATTCCTAACTAGAAATTGATTTTCAAGAAAATATTTACTTACCTCCACCTCCTCACCTAGTTTCTCCCCCCTCAAATTATTCAGACGGTCATTGTTATCACTTCGAGGGTTTAACGGGTGAATTAAGGGACTTTCTCCAACTTCAACTCTTTGTGCCTTAAATTCCTCCACTTTTGTAAGCTTCTTTGAAATAAAGTCTACCTTCCTTGAAAAAAAATCCTGACCAACATCCAACTTTTCCTTAAGGCCACCTCCATCAAGTCAACAGTCTACTCTAAAACTTTACATGCACAAGGTATCATTTCCTTCCTCCTGACTAACATCTTTCCCTTTTGGTGATTTATTACTTTTGTGAGGAGGCACCAACTCTGAATCAACAATGACAAACCACCTCTTTCCCTCATCAAAACTCCAATCATCTTCCTTAAGTGTTTCCCCTTCTTGAAAACCTGTCCACAAACCAAGGGTTATTTCTGAGTTTATTAAGCCCCAATCTTCCCCTACAGGTTGATCCCACCTTGTCGACATAGCTTCCAAGAAGCCACTATCTTCAGCTTGGAAAGCACTTTCCTTTGTCAGTAGTAGATCTGTTAGAGAATTTTGATCTAGCCCCTTAACTTTTTCTAGCTACCTACATTCCCCTATAGGATGAACTACCCCTTTGCATATAGAACACATTTCAATCGTTTCCTCAACTTCAATCACTTGTTTTCAGATGCCTTCCCTTGTTTTTAGTTCCACCATTATGGGGAGAGGATGTAATGCCTGCCAAAGGATACAAATACAGGAATACATGCTATAATATTTGCTTGCTATGGCTTCATATACCTTTACAAATGTTCCTAGCTTATTTCCAATCAACTTTAGGGTTTCAACATCCCAATATTCAAGAGGAAGTTTATATAGCCGTATCCAAATCGACACCTCCATCATGATTTCGGTTTTAGGGTTAAAGTTTGGAGTCTAGTTTTTGAGAAAAAAACCCTTACCCCCCATCAAAAAAGGGTCACTATTGAAAATCCACTCCTTATCTTTGACACTCAGAAAAATGACAAGATAAAATCCATTGGGTAATGTATTTAGACTAGTAGCTTCACCCCAGTATTCATTACACTGATTCCTAACCCTTCTAAAGTTCGGCCAAGGCCCACTCCATTTCATAAAAATAACCTTGTCCTTGAAATGGCTCACTAATTCATTCCATGTTTTACCATCAATCATTAAGGAAATAATCGTGGTATGCTCAAAAGTATGGTTTACCTTTTTGGTTAGCTAAGAATCGCCTTGCACCTTTGGTCTCCAAAAATTCTTCTCCATTTTTCAAAAGTCGATTGGTGCATTCAATCATAGGTTTGCAAAGCCCCAACTATTCCTTGTGACAAATCCATGTTGAGCATATTTTTCATTACCGGGATTGTACAAGCCTTTACCATTATTTTTTGGAGCCTTCCATGCTTGTTGTGATGCTCTCCACAATTGGTTTTGAAAGTGACCACCATTCCTTTGGTTGAACGGCCATGAGCTCGGATCTCTGCCAGGTCCTCAAAAGCCCTGCAACCTATGAAACCCTAGATTCCTCCTCTCCACCATTTTTTTTAATATTATTTATCTACATTACTCATATATCTATAGTTCATATATATATAAGTGAAACAAGATTGAACTTAGCTAACTACCAGACATAATATACAAACATATGTATATGATCGAGATGAAGATGAAATTAAAACAAAGAGAGGACTAAATATCTATATATCTATCAACCTATATATCTATGTACATATTTTTTGTTGGTCTATCTATCTACATATATTTATACGCATTTTGTGCTATAAGTGCATAAGATCAAGTATTTTCAGTTATATTTTTTATGCCTATCACTGTCAATCTATTGTATATGATGTCATTGTGTAATCCATTCTTTTGTAACTGCATAACCTATGGCTTTTCACTTATATTCTTTATGCCTGGGAATGCCAAATTATTGTATTCAACATGTAAATATTCTACACATTGACCTATAACTAAATATTTGGGGTTTCAAGTTATATTGTTTATGAATGTCAATGCATATCTATTGTATAGGATGTAATTGTTGTTCCCACTCTACTGTTAGTGAAAAACCTATTTTAATTGTTATATGACTTAAAACTTAAATAAGACAAAATTAACCAAGGTCAAATTTATTAACATATCTATATGACTCAAATGAACAACAAATTATAACATAGAGATTACTATATATGTATTTATCTATGTACATAGATATGTTTCTATATATCTATCTATATTTTAATGTATATTTATCTACATATAGATATATAAGTATATATAGTCATATCTTTGTTTAAATGTGTTCTTCATTTTAGTCTTATACATATGTTGGCATATTTCATGTGACATTTAGCCAAATTATGTCTAGTTCACTCCATTTGAATGGAGGGAAATTTCAATACCTTAGATCATTCAATGATCCAAAACCTCACACATCCTAGTCACTGTCACCCCTTTCCTACATGCATCTTCTAGTGTCTTCATGTTGAATTTGGCACCAATACATGTTTTTCTCTGCTCTCTACAACAAACCTTCAACATCGGTACATGTTTGGCTCCACCCATTATTCCTTCGACCACTCAGGGATGGTGACTTACTCTTGTAAGGAATACACTACTAGTTGACTTGCTCAAGATTGTATGGTAAACACTACTACCTAACATGCATGCTACCTCCTTTCAATTGTTCTCGCAGGTTGTAGTTGGCAAAATGGAGCATATAGGTGACTACAACAAGCCACATCCTTAGTAACCTTCATTCAACCCAAGTGAGTTTTTTAACCTTAGTAAGGTTGTATCATTGTCTCATGTTTTTTGTTACTTATTTCTTCGAATACTTTATTTGATTTGTAAGGTATAAAATATGTGTTTGGTAACCTTAAGGTTATGTTATTTTTTTTTATGATTTTGAAATGAACATTTAAAGTTTTTATGTAGTTTTCCATAGTTTGAAGGTTCTCTTGCTTTATGGGTGTTTCCAAATTATCTTCAATGAAATTTATGGAAAGTAGGGTGTTTATACACTTCATAATTTTATGTTCATATACACAGTTATTTTTTTTAAGGAAAAACATTGTTCTATTCAAGCATCATTATCATTTATTTAATGGTTTTTCATTAATATTTAATGTGTTTATTTATTCAGTCTGCTAGTTAGCCAAATTTTATCTTGCTTCAATTTTCAAGTCTCTCTCTCTCACACACACATCTATGTTTCTATTTATACCTATATATCTATCTATTTATATCTATCTATCTATCTATCTATTTATATATATGGAAGATGTATGTAAGCTTGACTTATTTTATTTCATCTCTTTGTTCTTATTTATTATGCAATACAATCACATAATATAGATACTCAAATAGATAGATAGATAGATACATACATACATACATACATACATACATAGATAAATAGATAGATAGATAGATACATAGATACATAGAGAGATACATAGATACATAGATAGATATATTGATAGATATATAGATATGTACTCATACCTTTATTTTAATTTGTTCTTAATTTCATTCACACACACACGGGTGATCCCACAATTCTAGTTCACAATTTCTGGGAGATTTTGATTTTTGCTGAAATCACATATTTTTAGAAAATATAATTATTTAAGCCTTAAAATTTTCCATTTTAAGTATTCCAATTGAAGAGGGTTTGATCAAACAACCTTAGATCAAACCCCCTTAGATAGAACCCCACTAGTTTTAAACCATGCCTATAACAGGGTCTCCTTTACACCTATCAAAATGCTCATAAAAAATAATTTTTGATTTAACTTTTGGGGGATCAAATGAATTCATTTAAATTTTATTTTTTGTAATTATGTAGTCCTTATTATAAGCTTCCCAAAAAGTATAATTTTAAATAAATTTAATTTGATTATTATATTTATTTTTTATTTCTTGTGAATGTAGGTTTTTCACCAAAAATCAAGCTCTTTGTTCTACACATGTGGAAAAATAGCAAATTATCAAAAACAAATTGAAAAATATCAGTGCACTAGATATTGAAATCCTTGACCCAACAAAACAAAAAACAATGAATTTCAATACATACAAAAAAAATTTATGTTGTATACAGTTCGCCTATGTCTGAATTGTAATTGGTTTGACTTTGAAACTTGATTAAGGAAAAAATATTCAATAAAACACTATGAAACCAAATGAAAGTGATAAATATCATAGTTAAAAATCTAAATTAAAAAAAAATCATAATTTTATCCTTCATGGAAAAAAAATTATGTTGTATACGGTGAGCATCACTCCTTAAAAATGATGTTTATTGAAAAAAACTAGTTTTCAAAGGAGATGGAAAAATAAGTACAATTTGATTCCAAATTTTTTGAAAAATATATATTTAGAATCTACATACAAAATGTTACAAATCACTAGTTTGCATCATCTTCAAATTCATCATGGTTTAGCTGCTATAGGTTCCCGAAAGTGAAGATTTAGTTAGAAATAATCAGTTTAGTATCCAATTTGGCCAAAAATTATAAACCAGTACTGTGGGATCACCCACCTACCCACTCACCCACACACACACATATATTAACACTTAGCCATAAGGGAGATGGCCACATAGTGGAGTACCCTACCTTTAGAGGTCCATGTGGACTAGAAATAAATAAAAAATGGTTGCCACACCAAACAACCCTTCATGCACTCACTAATTTTTTTTCAGTCAGCTAGATCATATATGCCATGTGTTACACTCCAATTGTTTCAATGTGCTCATTACTTGCCCATTTTGATGGAAAACAATTAGAAAATTACGTTTTGTTTCATTTCGTAACTCATATAGATAGATAGATAGATAGATAGATGGGAAAATACATACATATTTAGATAGATAAACAAAATTAGATTTAAAGATAGATATATATCAGTTTTTGAAATTCAATATTGTTTTCCAAAAGTTAACTTACTTTATTAACTCCATAATGACATATATAATCGGATTTGGTTTACTTAGTCTTGTAGTGTAAAAAAATACACTCCTTTACATTTTCACACTTTTTTTGGGCCCTCTTAATCAAATTGGACTTATTTATGCCTTAATAAGCCTTATTTTACATCTACAAGCCTAATAAATTACATTTTCTGAAAGCGAAACCTGACAATAATTAATGCCAACACATAACATTTTACCTTGTGCAATGTGTGTTCTAGGAATAGGGTCCACCCTAGGCCTTTGAACCTGAATTTAAATTATGTTTTTGGTGGTATTTTAATGTCTCTAAAGTCAAATTTTGATGTTAGCTTGTAATGATTATGTTTTGGGAAATTAAGGGTACATGCCTATAAATATAAGGTTATTTTGTCAAATTAAAATCCTAAGGTATATACATATATATTAACACTTAGCTATTAGGGGGATGGGCACATAGTGGAGCACCCTACCTTTAGAGGTTCATGTGGACCAAAAATAAATAAAAAATGGTTGCCACACCAAACAATCCTTCTTGTACTCACCAATTTTGTTTGTAGTTAGCTAGATCATAATGGCATGTGTTACACTCCAATTGGTCCAACGTGTTCATTATTTTCCCATTTGGATGGCTGGCCATCTGACAATTAGAAAAATTATGTCTGGTTTCATTTTCTAAGTCATCTAGATAGATAGATAAATAGATAGATAGATAGATAGATAGATAGTTAGTTAGATAGATAGATGGGAAAATACATGCATTTTTAGATAGATAAACAAAATTAAATTTATAGATAGATATATATCACTTTTTTTAAACTCAATATTATTTTCTAGAAGTTAACTTACTTTATTAACTCCATAATGACATATATAATTGGATTTGGTTTACTTAGTCCTCTAGTGTAGAAAAATACACTCCTTTAAATTTTCACACTTTGTTTGGGCCCTCTTAATCAAATTGGACTTATTTATGCCTTAATAAGTCCTATTTTACATCTACAAGCCTAATAAATTACATTTTTTTAAAGGGAAACCCAACAATAATTAATGCCAACACATAACAATTTACCTTGTGCAATGCATGATCCAAGAATAGGGTCCACCCTAGGCCTTTGAACCTGAATTTAAATTATGTTTTTGGTGGTATTTTAATGTCTCTAAAGTCGAATTTTGATGTTAGCTTGTAATGTTTAATGTTTGGGAAATTAACGATTCATACCTATAAATACAAGGTTATTTTATAAAATTCAAATCCTAAGACATCTAAATTTTCAAGAGATTTCAATTAGAATTTTATAAGAGCTATTATTATTGTGATCAAAGAGCATTCAAGAGTAGATTTATCAAAAAATTTATTGCATCAATAAAGATCTCAAGAATCATGTCAAAGTATTAAGCATCATGCATGTTTTTCGAGCTAATATTGTGATGTAGGTTTCAAAGATCAAGTCAAGAATTCAAGTAATATTTCAAGAATCAAGATCAGCATCCATTGAAGTCATTTCATGCAAGATCAACATCAACATTGCAGATTTCCAAAGATTTATTCAAAGTTTTGGTGAGTTGTAACATTACATTGTTCATTCATCATTCCTTTCACATTTCATTATTTCAATTCAAGGTTTTAATTACCCAGATAGGGTTTGACCAAGGAAAACCCCCATTCACCAAAAATAAATAATTTCTCTCTCTTGTGTTTGTGTTTTAGATTTTAGGTGGAAGAAGGATTGAAAATATTTTGGAGAGAAAGATTGGAAAAGTTGTCAAATTTTTCGTCAAGCCACGAAAACTCACCTACAGATCTGATTTCCAAATTTTTGACACAACTTGGATCAAATGGAAGCTAGAGATTGACATTAGAGGCTCCTGAAAGTTTTCTGAAAACCCTGAGTAGAGACCTATTTTCCCATGGGCGAATGAGTCCTAGAAAAACTTTTGAAATGGCCTTTTGGTGACTGGTACACAGTGTTCTCCCCTTCTCAAATATGTAGAAAGTTTGTTGTTTCTGTTAGTATTTTCCTTTAAATTGTTGTTTCAAGTTTGAATTGGCATAATTTAGTAGATTTTTTATTGTCAGTTTTTCTCCCAAAAGTGTTGTTCGAGCTAAAACCCATATCCTCAAGCATAAGGAAATTAGTAGATTCCCCCATTGAGTTGACTCACCTAAGGGTTGTAAATCAATTCTTTGTGTGGATCTCATTTCCTAATGAAATAGTCAGAAATAGGTCTACATTTTAAATTTGTGAACCCCCTCTCATAACAACATAGCCTATTTTTCATTGTTTCATTCTGGTAAACTTGACTTTACACAACAAAATTATGAAATTTGGAGTCCATTCAAACCCTAGATCTAGGATTTGCATTACTTTGCATTGATTTTCATATTATTTAGGGTTGTTAATTTTCATTACATTGCATCTCATTTAGGGTCTTAAGTTTGCATTTTTTGCATCCTTTAAAATCTAAAAAATTCAAAAATCTCATTCATCTTGTAGAGTTTTACATAACATTGCATGATCAGTCACTTAAATCAGAAAATTGAATCAAAATTAAATTTCAAATTAGGTATTTTTACTTGTCATTTAGCATCATTTTACACTTGCATTTAGATTTGATTTTCTAGAAATCTAAAACTATACCTACCTATTTGCAACTAGAATCTAAAAACATAAGTATTAACTCAAAAATCTGTTATTTTATTTTCAAAACCCTAAAGCAAGACCATTAACCCATGGGTGAATGAGTCCCTGGTCATGCTTATTTTTGAATTGTTGGTATTAAAAACCCTCAATTTGTATATTGTGTTTTTGCATTCAGATCTCAGTTTCAATTTCTAGAATTTCTATTTTCTGAAATTATTTACATTAAGGTTAATTAGTCAAATTAAAGAGCATTTCAAAATGAAATTGGAATTACAAGATATCATTTTCAGGTGTTTTCATAATATAATCAAAAAATTATCTTGTTAAAATTTAAAAATTTGCATTTCAATGCATTCTTACATCATGGACATGTGTACATGGGAAACATATGGAAGTCCTTAATTTCTTTGGTTGATGTATCAAGTTGTGTTTTTGGTAATGATCCTAATGCACTAGAACATAACATGCTCAATCCAATCCTAATGTATGTCCTCATGAGGTAGAAATCATAGGATAAGATGAGGATATAATGCATAATTTCATACATAATTATCTTAACAACTTTGAGAACAATGTAACCTTTTACCCATCCATGCAACAACCAACACCCCCTACCATACCACCATTTGATATTTCCAAACTCTTGCCTCCTAAAATTGAACCACGAAGCAAGCCTAAACCATCAATCATTAATGAACTTTTTAACAAGAGAAATAATGATACTCTTCCATCTTCTACCAACCGAGTTACTAATACACCCATTAACATAGAGGAGAGTTATGGTCAAGGATTTAAGACCTTAAGCAAACAAGAACATGGAATAATCAATGAGCATGAAGTCCAAAAATTACTAGAAGAAATCCCAATTGAAGATACCAAAGGATTAGGATATCAAGATCCTCCTGCCCCTGCATCCTCCAAAGAAAAAGTGTCCTTCATAATGATCAACAAAACCATCACAAGGATGATAGGATCATCTTATGTCCTCCTTCAACCAAACCTCAATCAAGAAAGAAACCAAAGCCTTATAAAGTCAAAAAATCACCACTTTTTTCACACCAAAATATAAATTGAACAAAGAATGGAACACCTTCTCCTCCTAGGATTGATTTTCTAGCCTCTTATCAAAGAAAATAAGAAAGTTAAGAGTACAAACATGAATTATTTTCCATTTCATCGAACACTTGGTCATCTTACTGATGAATGTGGTGTTTTAAAAAGACTGCTTAGTGAACTTGAATCATTTTCATAGGACTGTGATCGGATAATCCCTTAAAAATTAATTGCTTTGCTCCTTTCCATTTGATAGTTGTAGAATCATAGCATGCTCAATTTTATATGTTTTATAGTTATTTCAAATCATTTCTATATTGAAAGGAGCCCATTCTCATCACCCATATCAGCTCATTCTTAAGCCTTGTCCTAGTACAATACTTTTCATTGTCCCTTTGGCTAGTTATCCGCCTTCTGCATATATTGAACAAGATTGGGATGTGGACAACCTGCTATAAGTTGAATCACATGTGCCTTGCTAGTCTTTTATTTGTCTTCTTTCGATATTATTTTTGTGTGATTGAATGTTCATAATGTGATCCCCCGTATCATTATGTTTGACATGTCTTTATGTTCATTCCTCTATTTGTATCTACATTCTTTTATATGTCATAAAAATTTATCTTTTCTTTTGTCTTGTGTTTTCCTTTTGGGGATGATGCAAGGTGTCATGAAATTTAGGTCTCTTCCATGTTGACCCAATTTTTTTTTTCTTTTTTTTCACTCTCTATGTGGCATTCTTCCAGTTCTACAAGTATTTGGGGAATGATGACATTTCCGATCTCTATAATCAAATTTTAGCAAAGACATTCGTTGACCCCAAAACCATGGATCCCTTGTGTTTTATTTTGGGATTTTATTTGGGGTTAACCCCTTTTCATGATGTAAATTCATTTAGAAATATATGCTTGACATAGGGATTTCCAAATAAGGTCTCATGTCTTCTTTATTGTTTAGAATTTATCATTTACTACTTTAAAGTAATTTCTCACAGCATGGTGTTTATCAATTTCTTTAAAGCGGGGGCATACATTGGCATTATCATTTTAAAATTTTAACTATAACTTATGTTTCATAGTGCAGTCTTCTTATTTCATGCGATGTGTCTTCTTCTTGGTGGTGTCATTGGGTTTGATTTCCTTCAATATTGTGACCTTTCTTAGCATTTTAAATTCCTCTTAGTTGTGATGCTATGGATTGCATTCCATAAGTTTAATATTTTATCTTCAATTTGTCCTCTCTTGGAGATAATAGGCATGATGTTCCCTAAGAGGGGACCTTACATATGAACCAAGTAAAACCCCTTTGAATATCCTATTTGCATGTTTGATCATAAGTTCTTAGCATAGTACAAATTTCTAACCTTGTGAAGCTTGAAGTTACAACCTTTTTCATGGCCACCAAGCATAACACAACTTTCTTTCCAATGGGGCCATGTTTATTCAAAAGTGCTTAGCATAATCCAACTTGCTAACATTGCAAAGCTCGAAGTTACAACTTTTTTCATGGCCACCAAGAATAACACACCTTGATTGCCAATAGGGCCATGTTTATTCATAAGTTCTTAGCATAATGCAACTTGCTAACCTTGTGAAGCTTTAAGTTACAACCTTTTTCATGGCCACCAAGCATAACACACCTTGCTTTCCAGTAGGGTTATATTTGTTCATAAGTGTTTAGCATAACACAAGTTGCTAAGCCTTGTGAAGCTTGAAATTCGTATTGTGTGGTGCCTTATCGAATTTATTAGGAGGTAAACTTTGGTATGGTTATGGGGGGCTAATAAGATTCTCTCATTGGCCAATTCTAGGGGATCGCCTAGTGAATAGTGGATTTCACTAGCCTGTGTGAGTATATTTTTTATTTGCATAGTGGAAAAAAGGTTTCACTTGTTAACATTTTTGGACAAATAGCTAAGGCTTGATCCACATCAAGTTGCACAAACAATCAAGGCTTGATCCACCCATTTTTTTTCTTTCTTTTATTCTTTGACATTGTATGTTTGTGTATCTTTTTTTACTACTGCATACCATACATCTTGTGTGTGTTCCTTTGTAATTATGTTAGCTTTCCAATCCCAGGGGCTTGGCCACCTTGATCTTTGTCATTCCATATCACAAACATTTGTACACTTGAACCCCCTCTTGGTGCGTATTTGTCTACTTTGGTGTGATTTTGCACTTGTGCCCATCCTCTGACTAAAGTGGGGGCTAAATATACTATAGAATAATGTACTCCTTTGCATTTTCACACTTTGTTTGGGACCTCTTAATTAAATTGGACTTAATGATTCCTTAATAACCCTATTTTACATCGACAAACCTAATAAATTACATTTTTTGAAATGGAAACCTGAAAATAATTAATGCCAACACATAACACTTTACCCTGAGTAATGTGTGTTCCAGGAATAGGGACTTGGGACAAATTCACCCATGGTCGAATAGGTCCACCCTAGGCATTTGAACTTGAATTTAAATTATGTCTTCAGGTGGTATTTTAATGTCTCTAAATTCAAATTTTGATGTTAGCTTTTAATATTTAATTTTCAAGAAATTAAGGATACTACCTAAAATAAAAGATTATTTTATCAAATTCAAATCCTAAGACATCTATATTTTTAAGAGATCTCAAATGCAATTTTACAAGATCTATTATTATTGTGATAAAAAGGAATTCAAGAGGAGATTTATCAAGAATTTTGCTGCAGAAATCAATATCTCAAGCATCATGTCAAAGTCTTAAGCATCATGCATATTTTTGGAGCTAAGATTGTGATGTAGGTTTCAAAAATCAAATCAAGCATTCAATTCATATTTCAAGAATCAAGATCCACATACATTGAAGCCATTTCATGCAAGATCAACATCAACATTACAAATTTACAAAGGTTTATTCAAGGGTTTGGTGAGTTGTAATATTGTATTGTTTATTCATCATTCCTTTCACATTTCATTATTTCAATTCAAGGTTAATCACCCAAATGGGTTTTGACCAAGGAAAACCACCATTCACCAAAAACAAAACAAAAATCCATCTTGTGTTTGTGTTGTATATTTTAGGTGGAAGAAGGATTGAAGATATTTTGGAGAGAAAGAGTGGAAAAGTTATCAAATTTTCAAAATTTGTCATCAAGCCACGAAAACTCACCTATAGATCTGATTTCCAAATTTCCAACACTGCAACCTAGATCAAACAGAAGCTACAGATTGACATCAGAGGCTCCTGAAAGTTGGTTGAAAACCTTGAGTAGAGACCCATTTTCTAGCCATGGGCAAATGATTCCTAGACAACCTTCTAAAACTACCTTTTGGTGTCTAGTACATAGTGTTCTCCCCTTCTCAGATCTATAGAAATTTGTTATTTTTGTTAGTATTGACCTTTAAATTTCTATTTCAAGTTTGAGTTGGCATAATTGAGTATATTTTCTATTTTTGGTATTTCTCCCAAAATTGTTGTTCAAGCTAAAACCCCTATCCTCAAGCATAAGGATATTAGTAGATTCCTCCATTGAGTTGACTCACCTAAGGGTTGTAAGCCAATTCTTTGTGTGGCTCTCATTTCCTAATGAAATAGTGGGAAATAGGTCTACATTTTAAATTAGCTAACCCCCTCTCATAACAACAATCTACTTTTTGTTGTTTCAAGTCCATAATATTTTTTTTTAAATACGGTAGATACAGTTAATAGACTAATTTTATTTCATCCATTTGTATTTTTAGGTATATGTATGTGTATATGTGTTTAGGTATATGCATGTATATTTATTTCTTTAACTCATATGTATAGATATATACAAAAAATATATATAGATCGATATATGGAAATATAGGTAGATATATATATCAATGCATATATAGATTTATAGATCGATATATAGACATATAGGTAGATATATAGATCAATATATAGATAGATACATAGTTATATAGATAGTGTAATGGAGAGATTCTAAGTAAAGATCAAAATAATCATATTAACAATAAGTAATTACAATTACCTCAATACATGAGAAATAACTCTATATAAGCCATGACATCGTATGACATATCATTCATACATGAATCGTAATAACATGTAATAATGTGATACAATAGTTGACTTAGGAAATTCATCACCAACAAGTCATAATAATACAATTGATAAGAGTGCAAGTAATGTACACAAACATTGGAATCTTCAATAGTCCAATCCAATAATCATCCATAATTTAATGAATGTACAATCTAAAAGTATAAATATAAATACTAATTTAATAATAATGTGAGGATATAAGTATTATAGTCTCCTACCACCACCAACCTTCATATTCATCTGCAAGTAAAGAGACGAGAACATGGTCCAAGAAATTTTTCCTCCCAACCATGAACCTTACACTTCCCTAGAAAGTTCTTCCTACCATGAAAAACCATCGACCCTACATTAGATGCTTAGAAAAAAAACAAATCATTGAACATGATGGAATCTAGTGCATGCCTAATATATCTACATGCATTTCTATCATATAAGAACATGTTATGATCAATATCAGAATATGGAAGAGGGAAACTATAAAAATAAATCCATCTATTTCAATGGTCTAAGTCACTTGGCCAAACATATAGCCATATACAACTAATAAAAGTAGAATTGGAAGAAGCAATATCTATGCTCCCTATTAATCCATACTTAGCACCCATCCCAGAAGGTAAACTTTCCACAAACACTAATGAATACAATCTTTCCAAAATTAAAATTGATTCATAACATGTTTTAGTATTGCAAAATTTAATCCTTTACATTTTCACACTATGTTTGGTTCCCTTCATTAATTGGACTTAATTAAGCCTCTAATTGCCTGAATTTTGCATCTAAAATCCTAATTAATTACAATTTTTGAAAGGGGACATATGATTTAATTAATGCAATTATCATTTTTATCACCTTGAAATGAATAGGTCTGGATAATTTAGGTCAAGACCCATTCGCCCCTAAGATCATAAATTCAAATTTTAAACATGTTTTTGGCAGCACCTTAATGTCCTAAATTCAAGTATTAGGTGTCAACGTGTAATGTTTAATTTTTGGGAAATTAGAAAATTACCTATAAAAGAAAAGCCTTCTATCAATTCAAATCCTATAACTTTTTGAGAGACTTCACAAGAGCTAAGATTATTGTCAAGTTTTCAAGATTAGATTTATCAGTCTTCTACATCAACATTCAATATATCAAACATCATGTCTAAGTTATCAAGCATCATGCATGTTTTAGGAGCTAACATTGTTATGAAGGTTTCAAGATTCAAGCATCAAGATAACATCATCAATAAAGTCATTTCATGCAAGATCAAGACCTTGGAGAGATCTACTAAGTTTCATTCCTTCAAGAGTTTAAAATCTAGGGTTTGGTGAGTTATAACATAGCACTTGTGCATTCATCATTCCTTACATGTTTTATTATTTCAATTCAAGGTTTAATTACCAAAACGGGGTTTGACAAAGACAAACCCCCATTCACAAAAAATAAATACTTTTTCCCTCGTGTGTTTTGTAGATCTTAGGTTGAAGAAGGATTGAAGATCTATCAAAAGATAAAATTTATAAAAGTTGCAAAAGTTGCAAAAGTTGTCAACATTGTTTTCCAGCCACAGAAACTCTCTTTTAGAATTTATTTCTGAACTTTTGACTTTGAAACTTGGAGGAATCGAAAGTGCAATCATAGGACCAGAGGACTATGAAAAAATTTATCACCCCTATAGCTAGACCCATCTGCCCTTGAGCGAATGAGTCCTAGAGGAAACTCAACAACAATATTTTGGTGGCAAGTACAAAAATACTTAACCTTCTTAGATATGCCAGAAAGTTGTAGGTTTCGTTAGATTAAGGTTTAATCTAGTGATTTCAAGTGCTACTTTGCAGTTATGGGTTTATTTACTATTTTTAGTCTTTCTCCCAAAGTTGTTGCTTCAATAGATCTACCCCATCCTAAATCATAAGGAAAATAGCAAGATCTCCATCAAGCTTGGCTCACCTAAGGGATGATAGTCAATCTTGACTTAAGAGATCTCTTTTTTTCTAATGAAATAGATGAGAGATAGGTTCATTACACCCTATTTTCCCCTTTTTATTTTTATTAAATTATTAGTGAACCACCATTTTAATAGGAAGAACCTATTTTCCTTCATTTCATTTTGGTGAACCTTGCATTCTTGCACTATAAACTTTCTGATTTGGAGTCCATTCAAACCCTAGATCTAGGATTTTCATTACTTTGCATAGTGTTTTATTGATTTGCATCTCATTTAGGGTTGTTAATTTGCATTAGTTTGCATTTCATTTAGGGTTTTAAATTTTCATTTTTCATTGTTTAAAATCTAAAAAATTCAAAAGAATTGCATACAAATCACATTGGTTTTGCATAGTACTTTCATATTAGTATAATTTTAGTAATTTACATTGAAGAAAATTGGTCAAAATTGCATTTAAAAAAGTTCCCTTTTGTCCATCATTTATCACTATTTTCATTTGCATTAGGACACCTAAATCTAGAAAAGTATGTCATAGAAGTTACATTTTACAACCTAGAATAGAAAGCACAAATAATAACTCAAAATTTGTATTTTTTTATTTTTTAAAACCTTGTGCAAGGACCCATTCACCCTTGGGAAAATGAGCCCTTGAGGGCCTATGAAAACCAATTTTTTCGAGCATTGTTTTGGCTTTTTGCACTTCCCAAATCTATTGGTAAACCAATGTTCCGGTCTGTCAATTTTCAGGAATTTTTGTTTTATGCATTAGGTCTAATCATCCATGTAATTTAGGAATTTTAAATCTTTCCAAAATTTATTTTAGTATTGAAAATCATCAAATCTATAGGACAATTGTGTACATTCTGAAACAATGCATAGGTTGGATAGATTACTTTCCATTTTTGGCACACTCAAAATTCATAATGTTAGTATCTTTCCTTTCCAAGTATGCCAAGAAAAATCTCATTAACAAGCATGTTAGTCATTCTACCAATATTTTTCCGAGTTATGAGAGTCTCTTAGTGCTAGAGAGTGAAATTGTGGACACATTCCTTAATTCTGCATGTCCTATCCTTCACTCATCCCCTAATATCTCTCCTATTTGTGAGGATTTTTTGATACAAGAGGACACAAACATAGATAATCATGAAAATCACATTTTTTCTTCTCCCAATATCTCTCCTATTTGTGAAGAAGATATTTTGGTGTTAGAAGATCCACTTATAGAGAGTCATGAGAATCTTTTTTTCCCCTCTCCTTTTACTTCTCCCACTTGGGAAGATATTGTGGCACAAGAGAATGAGATCATTGATACAATTCTTAACATTACCTTACCTATTCTCCATTCATCTCCCACTTGTGATAATTTTTTAGTGAAAGAGGATGAAATTGTGGAAAATCATGATAAAAACATTTGTTCTTCTCCCAATTTCTCTCCTATTTTTGAAGAAGATATTTTGGTGTTGGAAGATTCACTCATTGAGAATCATGAGAATCTTGTTTCTCCCTCTCCTCAAAACTCTCATATTAGGGAAGATATCACGGTACAAGAAGATGATATAATGGATGCATGCATTTAAAACAATAATAATATGGCTTCCTTAGATGAAGATGAGAAGGTGACATTAGACTTCCCCTCGCTAGAAGATCATCAAAATTAGGATAAGTCTATTGAGGTTTTTAACATTAGATATCCCTTGATTATTAAACATTTTGAGAGTCCTATAATCATTGGACCTCCTAATAATCCTCTAATCATTGGACCTCCTGAGAATCCTCTAAGTATTGGACCTCCCAAGTCATCCCCTAAGCCACTTCTTACAATTTATCCACCCTCGCACCAACACCAAGTTTTTAAAAAAATCATGCTTATCAAAAGATAACCAAAACACAAACCACAACCTCTAGGAGATATCTTAAACTTTGTAAGGAAACTCAATAGTAACAATGTTTCATAGCATCTAAGTTATAATACCATTTTTCATACATATAACACTAGGAACAATATGCAACCACAAACCATACCTATGTCATTACCATTACTCAAACTATCTTTCCTAGTGCTCCTCATTTTCCTTTGCATAGTGGAAAGGAGTATGACCTTGTAGAACAACTCAAAAGTACTCCTACTAAGATTTATTTATGGGATCTTATTGAAGCTTCACCTAATTACCATAACATGCTTCAAAGTGCTTTACAACAAGTTTTTATCCATCCTATTGCACAACAAAATGATGTAAAAACCCTAATTCAAGGTATGAACTTGGTCAAATTAGATATTAATTTCCATGAAGACCAATTACCTCCATTAGAAGTGCAAAAAAAAAATGAGGCTTTGATGATAGTGGCTAAAATTAATAAATGTGGAATAAAAATAAATCTCACTGGTAATGGTTTGGCACTCAATGTTTTTAGTGTAAACCTATAAATAAGATTGGAGTGGAAAAAATCCAAATTCAACTAGACTCTTTATCTATATGTATGATTTTGTTAATATGGGAAAGAAACCTCTTGTTGCATATAAGATTACCTATGAGAGTTGACAAAGTTACATTGCAAACTCCTATCCATGTCATGCTTAGTTATATTTCATATAATTTTCTCTTAGGTATATGTTTGATTCATGCAATGAATGTGGTGCCTTCAACATTACATCGTCTAGTGAAATATGTTTACAACAACAAGGTCTACACAATCAAGGCTAGCCCTGAACCAAAAATTTGTTTGCACACTGAGAAAGAAAATGAAATTCCTTTGAAAATGTTGATACCAACATCAAAAGTAGAACTCGTGCAAGAGGAAGAATAAGAGAAGAATATTGAAAGATTCACAAAGCTATTGGGTGATGATTGGGGTTCATTAGATTTCACACCTACATTCATGGGAGAATGCAAGATTACACATAAAACAAGAAAAGAGAAAGATACAAACATACTATCAACACAAGAAGATTCATCAAAAGCACGTAAGTCGACAACTTTTAGTAAAGTAGAGGAAAACAACACATTATCCATATATGAAGAGTGTGATCATGAGAAACCACAAAATCCAAAAGAAATGGAAAAAAATTATGGAAGAGGTTATGAGCTTTTGAAACAACTTGTTTATAATGGAAAAGGATGTGGTGCTAGAGAACAAGGTATTTTTGTCCCTATAGAGGCTAAAACACAAGAAACAACTAGCAGTTTTGGTTATTGTCCATCAAAATAAACAAAAGCATAAAAAAATTCTTCACTTAATATCAACACTCTTACAAAATATTCTTCTAAGACAACTTTAATCTTAGTGCATCCTAAACTGATAGATACTATATGTGGTAATATCTCATTGCATATTCATGAAATTGATACTTTTCCTACTCATTATAATAAATAAAAAAATAGTTGTTGCTCCTTTCCATATGGTAGTTGTAGTATCATAGCATTGATAAGTTGGAGGTATTTTCCACAACGTGTCAAATTGTGATATTTCTATCAAGATTCAACAGTGTATTTGTACAAGTCAAACTCATTGACCCATGTTTCATGAGTAGTGGTTAACAAGAACCCATTTCTCATGATAATGAATGGTCCACTTAGCACTCATTACATCTAGGTGATGCTCACGGAGGTGAAGGACTAGGCCTTCTTGGGTTGCAAGCTAAGTGGGCTTAACGTTGGAGGAAACTTTGTGGTGAAGTGCACTTGAGCTAGAGTAGTACCAGGATGGGTGACCTCCCGGGAAGGCCCATGCTTCACCTCTATGAGCATCACCTAGATGCAATGAGTGCTAAGTGGACCACTCATTATCATGAGATATGGGTTCTTGTTAACTACTACTCATGAAACATGGTTCAATGAGTTTGACTTGTACAACTAAATGGTTGAATCCTGATAGCAATATCATAATTTGACACATTGTGGAAAATACCTCCTACTTATCAAATGATGAGCTAAGGGGGATCTATAATGAATGGTTCATAAAGCACAACACTTTTTGAAGGTTTTTCAATTGGGGTTGTAAGCTAAGTGGGATTAACCTTGGAGGAAACTTTGTGGTTAAGTGTGCTTGAGCTAGAGTAGTACCGAGATGGGTGACCTCTAGGGAAGACCCAATGCTTCACCTCTATGAGCATCACCTAGATGCAATGAGTTCTAAGTGGACCATTCATTATCATGAGAGATGGGTTCTTGTTAACCATTACTCATGAAACATGGGTCAATGAGTTTGACTTGTAAAACTACACGGTCAAATCCTGATAGCAATATCACAAGTATCATAGCATGTTCACTACCATGTATGAGGGTATAAACTTGGCTTTATGCAATCATATTTAATTTTCACAAGGATCAGCATATCATTATCTATTTTTATCTCACCGTTTTTCCCTTGGAGGCAAGGGGCTTTGTAGCCTTGTCCTAGTATGGAAATTTTCATTGTGTCTTTTTGCTAGTTGACCTCCTTCCATGAATATATAAGAGCAAGCTTGGGATGCGGATGACATACCTTAAGTTGGTTAACATGTGACGCACTTTTCTACATTATCTTTAGCATTGCATTTTTGAGGGAAACCCTCCTTTCCATGACATTGCTCTATCTTGGAAACATATGTTTTACATAGGGCTTTCTAAATAGATCTCTCATGTATTGGCATTTGTCATATTCTACTTTAAATTAATTTCTCACAACGTGGTGTTTATAAATTTATTTATAGTGGGGTCATACACATTCCCGCTCATGATTTTCTTCAAATTGTGGTCTTCCTACTTCATTCAATGTGTCTTCTTGATGGTTTCATTGGGTTTGATGCCCTTCAAGAGTGTGACCTTTCTTGGCATATGGCAATCCTCTATGTGTTGATTCTATGATTTTCATTCCCTAAGTTGTGAATCTTTTATCCTCAACTAGTCCTCTCTTGGAGACATTAGGCATGATGTTCTCTAAGGTGAGATCTTTCATGAACTAAGAAAAACACCTTTGAATATCCTATTGCATGTATCAAGGCCACCAAGCATAACAATTTTTTTTTCCAATAAAGCCTCTATATTTTCAAGGCCACCAATCATAATGCAACTTGCTTTCCAATGGATCATTTTTCATGAGTGCTTAGCATACTAAAACTTGATAGCCTTGTGACCAATTTTGTGGTGCCTTATCAAAGTTATCAGGAGGTATAACTTTTGTATGGTTAGTAAACTAGAAGCCTACACCTGGAATGACTTCTAATTAGCCACTTTTGGGGGCTCACCTAGTGGACAATGGATTTCACTAGCCCATGTGAGTGTATTTTTTTTGCATAGTGGATAGTGGGTTTCCACTTGTAAACATTTGGAAAAATAGCTAACACTTGATCCATATTGATTGGATAAACCTTTAAGGCTTGATCCATCTCCTATCTCTCTCTTCTTTCATTTTGACGGTGTATGATTGTATATCTTGTCTTTTTGTTGCATATTTAACATAGGCATGTGCCTTTTTGTGCCTTTTTTGGTTTGCAATGAGATCTTAGATCTTGGGGGCTTGATCATCCTTCTTGACCTTTGTTTTTTTACCTTTCCAATATTTGTATAATTAAACCTCTATTGATGCTTGTTCGACTAAACTTTAGTGTGAGTTTGACACAGGGCTCATCATCTCACTAAAGTGGGGGGAAAATGTAGTGTTGTAAAATGTACTTTACATTTTTACACTATGTTTGGGTCCCTTAACTAATTATACTTAATTAACCCTCTAATTGCCTCAATCTTTTATCTGCAATCCTAATTAATTATAATTTTTGAAAGGGAAATTATGATTTAATTAATGAAATTATCATTTTTATAACCCTGAAATGAATAGGTCTTGATAATTTAGGTCATGCCCCATTCACCCTTGGGAGAATGGGCCCCCCTTAAGATCAAAAATTCAAATTTTAAACATTTTTTTGATGGCATATTAAGGTCCTAAATTAGATTTTAAGTGTCATCTTGTAATGTTTATTTTTGGGAAATTACAAAATTAACTATAAAAGAAAGGTCTTTTATCAATTCAAATCCTAGAAAAAAATTTAGAGACTTCAGAAGAGCTAAGATTATTTTCAAAAGTGTTCAAGAGAAGATTTATCAATCTTCTACATCAACATTCAAGATCTCAAGCATCATTTCAAAGTTATCAAGCATCATGCATGTTTTTGGAGCTAACATTGTGATGTAGGTTTCAAGCATTCAAGCATCAAGATCACATCATCAATCAAGCCATTTCATGCAATATCAAGACTTTGGAGAGATATAATAAGTTTTAGTCCTTCAAGCATTTCAAATAAAGGGTTTGGTGAGTTGCAACATAACACTTTTTCATTCATCATTCCTTTCATGTTTTATTGTTTCAATTCAAGGTTTAATTGCCAAAACGGGGTTTGACCAAGGAAAACCCCCATTCACCAAAAAAAAAATCCCTCTTGTGTGTTTTTCAGATCTTAGGTTGAAGAAGGATTTAAGATCTATCAAATGAGAAAAATTACAAAAGTTGCAAAAGTTGTCAACATTGTCATCAAGCCACAAAAACTCACTTTTAGAATTTATTTCTGAACTTTCAACTGTGAAACTTGAAGGAATCAGGAGTGCAAATATAGGACCTAAGGACTATGAAAGAAGTTTTTCAACCCCTATATCTAGACACATTCACCCTTGGGTGAATGAGTCCCAAAGGACACTCAGTAATAGAATTTTGGTTACAGTTGCAAAAAGAATTAACCTTCTCAAATCTTCAAGAAATTTGTAGGTTCCATTAAATTAAGGTTTTATCTAGTGATTTCAAGTGTTACTTTGAATTTTTTGGTTTATTTCCTATTTTTATTCTTTCTCCCAAAAGTGTTGTTTCAACAGATCTTCCTCATCCTAGATCATAAGGAAAAAAGCTAGATCTCCTCCGACATTGACCCACCTAAGGACTAATAGTCAATCTTGACTTAAGAGATCTCTTTTTTCTAATGAAATAGATGAGAGACAGGTTCATTACACCCCATTTCCCCCTTTCTATGTTTATTAAATTATTGGTAAACTCCCTTTTAATAGAAAGAACCTATTTTTCTTCATGTCACATATATATATATATTTAGTGATCATAAAAAAGTAACTCTCTTTTCTTTTTTCATGTAAAATGTTTATATGATGAACTTTTGTCATTTCAATTCTTTCATGCATAAATGGTAAAATGTATAATTAACATGAAATTCAACTCTAATTTTATTTCTCAATTAAATGTGATATTAAGTGCACATTCAATACTATTCTCACTTTCAAGCAAGATTTAATGTATATGGAAAGAATCAAACCCTTATCAATTAAATGGCGGTTCATGTCTTTAATTTCAATGCTATGATTATTGATAACATTAATCTTAATATTAATAATGAAATTGACATTTTGTATAAATACTAATAAATATTTTAATTCTAATATCAACATTGTCCTTGTCTTTATACCATTATCCTTCACTAATATTATGGTAATGTTAATATTATACTATTCTTATGATTAATTTAAAAACCACCTTTGTTAGCACATCCATTCATTATTGGATAACTTTAAATCAAACTAACATAGTTTTGGTAAAATTTTGCTAACTTTTTCATTTGTTGATAAAATTGAAAAATTCAAAATGATATGGAAAGCTAATGAATAGGGGAACACAATCTAAAAAAATATAAAATATTTACAAAATTTAATGAGCATTTAATAGCAAAGCATTGACTGATATTTACAAGTTTAACAAAAAAATAGTAATTTGATTTAATTAAAATGACTTTGTAGTAATTACTCATGTCATCTCTTCTACCTTATATCTCTATGTTCACTCACTTATCTAATCCACTGTAACTCAGTTTGACATATAATGTCGAGATGAAATACATTACAAAACCAAATTTCATATCGGTTTCTTTCTGATGCAAGAGCATCCACTAGTGTAAGGGAAATCCTGCATCACCCAAAAATATATTTACTTTTATTTAGATTTTTGTACATGTTTTTGCATTTCTGGATACCCTTTTCATCAAATAAGAATTCCCAACTTTTAGAACATGCTTTTCTATTTTTTTTGCTTAACTGCTATTTTTAGCAGGTTTGAATTTGAAGGTGTGAGGAGGCAAAAAATTAAGGGAAGCTTCAAGATAGAAAAATAAGCACTTTGGCGAAAGAATCAAGTCAAGATAATTCTCGGTTTGAAAGTTATTCAAGTTTATGTTGCTGCCTTTTGCCCTGAAAAATCTCCTGAGTCCAGTTTGAGGCACTAAACGGTCCCGTACGGGACAAGAAATTATCATAACCAACAAAGTTGGATTTTAGTGTTTTCTTCACTCTGATACCTTTCCAACGGTTCAAATGGTTCAAAAAATGGAGTCCCAGATCAAAAGTTATGGCTTTTGGAAGTTGGTCAATTTCTGGAAAATTGCCAATTTTTGAATTAGGACTCAATTTTTGAATTTCAAATTGTTGTTTTTAGTGCCACAACGCCAAAAACTCATAATTTGTATGTTTTTTTTGGATCCAAACTGAAAAGGGGCTATTTATGGGCTAGTTTCTAATTTTTGGGGAGCTTTTTGGGGAAAGAGTGCATATTTTGTAGTTTTATGTAACTAGTATGTATTGCAAAACTCAGGGATTTGAGATCCTCTACATTTAAGCATTTGATCATTTAGAATAAATAATATTCTCTTATTTTGTGTGTGATTTTATGTGGCTCGGGTTAGCACCCTCGTCAGGCGGTATCAGAGCGGGTTTTCTTGAGCCTGTGGATAGATCGCCGATCGTGAGGAAGTTCACACCAAGACCATGGTTCTGGGTTCAAGATATTCAAGATGCCCCCACGAGTGATGCATGGTAGGTGAGGCGGTGCCAGAGGTGCCAAAAATGCTGGTGGAAGAGATCCATTGGCGGTCAAAGAATTCAAAGCCCTCCAAAGACAAATTGATGCATTGCAGGAAGAGTTGAGAAGAGGGTTAAACCCGAGAAGAAGAGAAGAAAGCGAGGATGAAGAAGAGGTGGAAGATTAAGATGTAGAAGAGGAAGAAGAAGCGATTGATCAAGATCAAATGCGGCTGATAAGGGCCATTTTGAACATCAGAAAAAGAATCAGAGTAGAAGTTCCTAGTTTTTCTGAAAGTCTGAACCCGGAAGAGTTGATCGACTAGATCAATGAGCTAGAAGAGTATTTTGAGTATGAAAAAATAAAGGACCCGGATCGGGTTAAGTTTACAAAATTGAAGCTGAAGGGCCACACCAATATTTGGTGGAAAGAGGTCCAATTGGAAATAAATAAGAGAGGAAAAGGAAAGATCACCAGATGGGATCACAAGGTGAAGAAACTAAAGAAGCAGTTCATACCAATGGACTATGAGTTAGATCTACTGAATAAATTAAAAGGGTTGAGGCAAGGTTTGGATGCTAAAATCTTACACATGGATTGTATAGATTTAGCCATCCTCATAGAATAACATATAACATTCCTTCAAACAATTGATAAAACCAACTCAAGCATGCAAAGAAGAAATGAAATACAACCTATTCTATGGTGGATTGGTGCTCTTTGAGTATGTGAAAGAGTTGTTTCCCAATCCTTGATAAGCTTAGTGAGATAGACAATGAGATGCTTGAACTCAAATTGCCTATAGTGTAGATGCTTTCAAATGTGGCTGTTGTAGAAATGAGAGAAAATGGCTTGCATTTATAGGAGAAGTAGAGAGAAGAGAGGCAAAAATTAGGCAATGTGGGACTAAATCCCATCCAATATGATAGAGACACTTGTCATAATGGGATTGGCCAAAGCTTGTGCAAGTTTTGGTCAATGTGCCCATTAAAATTTGAAAAAATGTCAATAAATGCATGTTGTTGAGGGTTTTGGGGGGAATTATCTTTGTCCAAAAAAGTCAAAGACGAGAGTTATTGAGGGAAATAAGTCTTTTTAATAAATCAAATAAATTGATTTATTGATGCAAGTGGATGAATCTAGAAGATTCTTGTAGTTAGGATTAAATTAATCATGATTTGATTAATCTAATAGGTGATCAATGTGATATGACATTTGATTTTAGAATTTTGCATTTCTTTTAAAATCAAATGAGAGGAAATGAGATTTGATCATTTAATTTAATATTAGTGACTAAATTAATAGACCTTAGGAGATTTATGATTTAATTAAATAAAACTTGATTTATTTAATTAAACGATGAATATTGACAATAATGTCAAATCTGCATGTCTACATTTTGCCTCTCTTTGAAGCAATGTACTCGTTGCATTGGTTCAAAGAATGATGTTGCCGACATCAAAATTAAAATTTCTGATTTTTCGGATGCCCCAGCGAAAAGAAATATGCTACTACATTGCCCCCTCAAGAGATCGAGCGAAAAGATTCGATTTGAGGTGGATCTCACGATAAAGAGGTTCAAAATGGATGTATGGATGATGAGACTATATGATAATGGTGATGTAAATGAGATGTTTGGAAGATGCTTAGAATAACAAATTTATATTATCCTTAAATGATTATGCAATGCATGTGAGATAGATGAGATGGATGATGTTGTCCTATAATGATATGACGTGATTATGCAAGATGAGAGGATGAATGCAGCATGGATGCAGGATGGATGCATTGTTATCATGAAAGAGGATAGAAGAATGAGAGGGATCAACCCTTAAATCCAAGAAGAATGAAGAAGTCCAACAAGTCTTCTAGTCATCGAGAATTTATTGGATATGATGATGAATGATGATGATGTATTGCTTATCCAAGGATGGGAAAAGAGCATACCTTTCTTTATGTTTGATAATACATGTAGGTGTGATGCATCAAGGTATTAAGAACCAGGATGGCGTGGCACCTAGTGTGATGGACTTTAACTCATCAAACAAATAGGAGTACTCTTGTTCACACTTGACAAACATAACCTTATTCAGAATGCAGTTCAGATATTCTGGACATCTTGGGCCAAAACATAAAAAGGCAAGCCTTCTTATGTGGTCAACAAGATACCTAAAACATCCTTCCTACAAACAAAACAAGGTATGCATGATGAATTTATTTTACAAAAATATCCAACAAGCATAGTAGACAAAAGGATAATGATCATTGCCCCATTCCTTTCTCTCTAAACCTATTTTGTTTAGGCATCATCGAGAGGTCCTTGGAATGAGTGCAAAATAAGATAAGTCAAAAAGACCAAAATAAAGTAAACAAACAAGCTGATGTTCATCGTACCGCTAGCCAAGGCTAAACTACTGTGGGGTACCTGATGCTTATGTCCATCACAGGAAAGCTTCATCCTAGGACATGTAGTGATCAGGGTTTGAGTGAGACTGATTGCATGATAAGCTATTGATACTCTGAGTTGACCAACTTGCTAACTTACTGACTTAGACTTTTGAGACTTTGACTATTAGGGAGTTCACTTCGGAACCTGCTAGACTTGCTTCTGACTGACTCACCAAAGGGTGAGAGTGACAATTGATTTATTATGAGTGATGAAAATCACGAATGAAAGCAAGATGAAATGGATGCACCATTTTGGTTTTTTCAAATGTTTTGAGGCTATTTTTGGAATTTTGAGATGTTTTACAAATGTTTTTGGTATTTTCAAGATTTGAAGACGAACAAACTAACTTAAAGACCTATCCTAGGGGTCTCGGGAGCTGATCCATAGATTAGCCTTGCCTACGTTATATATGCAGAGACCACGTAGTTTGACTGGTGGTGGACTGACTTGATGATAAGACGGATGGGCAAACAGGTTGCCCCCCTTTTTATTGCTTAAAGGACTAACTTAAGATGCAGACTAGATGGGCAAATGGATTGCCAATGTGACGGACGCCTAAAGGAATGACCTAACCGTCTCGAGGGATGATCAAAGATCAACCTTTCCTACGTTCAAGCTTAGAGATGACGTAGTTAGACAAGGTGAAAGACTGACAAGACTAAATGATGAATTTTTGACAATTTTCTGATTTTAACATGTTTTTGGATTTTGGATGAATTTTTGAATGTTTTTGGATTTTCTGATGAATTTTTGAATGTTTTTGGTTTTTTTTTTGAATGTTTTTTTTGATGATTTTTGAATGTTTTGGCTTTTGATGATTTTTTGAATGTTTTTGGTTTTTTTTGATGATTTTTTGAATGGTTTTGGATTTTTGATGATTTTTTGAATGTTTTTGGCTTTTTGATGATTTTTTGAATGTTTTTGGTTTTTTCGCATGATTTTGACAATTTAGATATGGATATGTGATGATATCAATGCTTTGTTTTGAGATTTTGTTGAAAATCAAGCTTAAGGTTGATCAATCAGATTGATGGATTGATGGTTTAACTAAGTGTGTTAAGTTAAACAAAAGTGATAATGCACTCATAAGTTCTAGGAAGTTGTGTTATCTCAGAGTAAACTCATACAAAAAAGATAATTTGGCTAGGTGTGTTAAGCCAAATGAGGTGATTATGGATTTGATAATTTGGCTAAGTGTGTTAAGCCAAACAGAGTCATGATAATGAACTTGTAAGCCCAAGGAAGTTGTGTTATCTTGGAGTAAACTCGTGCACAAGATGATAGTTTGACTAAGTGTGTTAAGTCAAACAAGGTGATGATGGATTGGATTCGATTGATCAAGATTGATGAAGCTTGATTTGGAACAAAATTGCTTTGATGATTTGATGTGACACAGATGTGCGCATTGGAAGCAACTGATATTGATTATTGGATTGATGTTCGACAAAAGATAGAGCATGATAAGGGATGTCTTCTTGTCAAAATATGCCATGGGCTAGTGATTTGGGATTTTTGTCTTGCAAATGCTTTGACCAGTTTAATTTCACATTTGCTAATGTTTGGATCACCACATAAGTTGGATGATATATATCAAGATTTATTCTTGAAGCAAGATGCAAATATCTACCCCCAATGTCTAGCAATGTAGGGAATGCCATGGGTGGATGTTTGGACGAATGGATATGGATTATCTTGCGATAAGATAAGGGTGTTCAAAATAGAGGATTCTCATTCGGATAATGCTTCAAGGCTCAGATAATGTTTGGGTTGGATAGGATCAATGAATATGACCCATGTCAAGATGTTTACCATAAACAAGCGTAAAGTGTGCTCCAAAATTTTATCAAGATCAAGGTAACTTGGACCTTGGATGCAGATGGATAAAACTGCCCAATTGGATAAATGGTTCATGGATGAACAAATGATATGGATGGAATTCTAGCTTTATTATGGATGTATAAGATGCTTTCCCTTGAACAGGCGCACGCAAATGCTCGATTCTACACATGATGCTTGTTTGCCAAGTTTTCATCATGGTACCTATCCAAAGCGCCACCGAAATGGTTTTCACTAGAGGACGATTTTTTTCTTTACTGTTTTCAATCCTTTTTCTAATTGTTTTTTGGATTTTTTTTTTAATTTTTTAATTTTTTAATTTTTTTATTGTCGCCAAGACGCCTGTTTGCTAGGTTTTCATCAAGGTGACCATTTTTTCAAGACATTATCTAATTGTTTTTGTATTTTCTGAGAGATTTTAAGCTGATGTTGAACCACCTGGTGGTGCTGATGTAGATGCTTATGTCATAACGTGCCATCGGTATCCTGCTTGAATAAGTTGCTTTGCCAAGACACGTGCACTTGAACGCAACTTTTGAGATCCTTGATCTGCTTTGCTGGTACCAGAGTTAACTTTGTCTTTGTGCGCCCATTGCGATAGAGTGCCTTCTGAATCCTTATGATGAAGGGTTGCTGCCAATACATGGTTAATGTGAGAGTTGGATATTATGCGTGGAGGCATGGATGGTGGAGTTTGTTTAGGAATAAAAGATGGATTGGTTGACAGTTTGGAGCCTTTGACTCTCCAAACTTGGGAAGATGAGCAATGATGGGTGGATACGGAAGTGTATGTGGAATTAGGAACAACTGCTTGATACACTTTGTATGTTGCTTGAGAAGCTTTATTTTGCTTTTGTGGACATCTTGGATGGATACTGTTCCCTTTTTTATTTTTCCCCATAGTTTCTTTGACTAATGGAGTTTGATAGGGATTTGTATTCTTTAGTATCCACTTGTATTTGATTTGTCCTTCATGCTTCTTAGCTTATTTTTCTTTGATGACATTTTTCATGCTTCGATTCAAATCTTTCTTTTGATGTTGGTCCCAATTCGTGGATGGGGTGATAGGTGGATGAAGATTCGTGGTGTGGCCGGTTGTAGTATTGGCATTGGTTTCATCATAAGGATCCTTCGTGCTCCCTATGTTGATGTTTGCTCGAGATGAAGTTGCCCCCAGTTTTGTGGAAATATTATTGATATGTTGAGATCCCTTGATTGTCGAGTAACCAAGGACTTGATGTTTAGGATTGCCAATGATCTGCAATGGTTCTAAGATACCCTGTTCATGTAGGCCTAATCCTCTTCCTTGATAATTCATCTACTGAAACATTTTATTTGCAAAAGGATATGATTTCCCTTGGAAACAAGGTGTTTCTCCTTCTCTGCTCTGTCGTGGACCTTCAAAAGTGTCAGCTTCTTTATTGATGAGATAGCTTGCTCTAAGAAAGGTGAGTGATCCAACTTTATAAGTGATAGGATCCTCCACATGTGGGATAAATTCCTAATTGATCTCTTTTCCTTGATCTTGTAGTGCTTCTTCCAGAGGTATTGTTGATTCATTGTCATTGTAAAAGTCTTCATCATGATTTATTCTTGATATGCTTTCACATGATGTTTCTGATTCACAACTTATGTAGAAACCTTCTTTATGACCTATTTCTGACATGTCTCTGGATTTCTCTATATCTTGATCATGTGTACCAATGTTAAGAGTAGGAGACTCTTGTTCTTCAGTAAGAGTATGAGACTCTTGTTTTGAATGAAGATCATCTACAGGTCCATCCAAAGAAAGCATCTCATGGATAGATGGAAGAGTATGTGCTATGCGAATATGGTCATCATTTGCAACATCTTGTATAGATAGGAGAGTGTCCATTATATCGTTGTAGTAGCTTGGAGATACAAATTCTCGATCTTGAGTGATTTCAGATTTGCTTTCAACATGCTTTGGATCAAGTTCTTGACATGGGTCAATTTCAAAGAATGGATTTCTTTCTTGGATATCTTCATTAGGCATAGGAAGATTCTCAAATGTCATGATGTCAAAGGATGGCCATATGTTTTGGAGAGGATCATTGCTAGACCTTGGTGAAAGATGTTGATCATGCTTTGGAAAAAATTCTTGAGATATGTGTTCTAACTCATTAGGTGATGTAGAGACATTTTCAACATTGCCATTGGTCAAAGGACCTTGATCATCATTTTGAATGATTATGGTAGGAATCAGTTGCAAGCTTTGTTGTGGGAGTAAGACCTGTGTTTGTTGCTGAGTCAACAACGCTTGTTTTTGGTCGTATCATTGTTGTTCCAACAATGCTTTTTTTTTTTTGGGTTTGTTGTTGATGCACTTGTTGATGGACTGCTTGCAATAGTGCCTGAAATTCTGCTTGCCCCTGTTGGGCTTGGAGTGCCTTTTGGTGGGCAGCTTGTTGTGCGGCTTGCAACATGATGGAGAATGAATTTTTCATGTTGTGTTTTGGCGGCGGCGGTGGTGGTGGTGGTGGTGGAATGGGAATGGTGTTGATTGTTGGGGTTGCTTGGATGGTTTCCATCTATTTTTGTGATGATGATGGAAAAATGGGATGAATTGGTATGGTGTTTTGATTTGGCATTAGAGGTTGACTTAGGTAACTTTGATTTTGCATGGTGTTACCTTTACTTGAATCAACATATGGAGTTGCCAATATACTGCTTGGATTTTGAACAACATTATTGGGATTTGAAAACATGTCTACACCAAAGTTTACCAAGTGTGGATTTGAAATGGTCATGTTTGGTAAAGTTGTACTTGGCATGTATGGATTTGGTAAGATAATGTTGTTTGGAAAACTCATGCATTGAGCATTTGGTTGATAGATTTTCAGATTTGGACTTGGATTTAAATCTATCATTGGGAAAGGTGTTCCAAAATTTGGATTGGGCATACTCACATTCGTATTATTGAAGTTTGGAGGAGATAATGATGCCATGTATAAATGTGAGTTTCGATAATCAATTGGCATTGTGAGACTTGGATAGTTTGGTTGAATTTAATTGCTCATGATGGATGGATCAAGTTTATATTCCATGTCCCTCTTGTGTTGAGATCAAGTTTGAACCATAAAATGAAGATCAATTTTCAAGAATGTAAAAGGTGAACCTCTAATCATTTAGATCGGTCCAAACCTTAGGTTCAAAGAAGTGAAGAACTAGGATAATTGAAGGATCAAAGTGATGACAAAGATGAGATAAACGAAAGATGAGTGATATGGGTGAATGGAACTCTTAAAAAAACTTTGAAAGAAATGCTAAACTTTTTAGGACTTTGATTGATCGTGATTGGATTGATGGTTTGACTAGATGTGTTAAGTCAAACAAGAGTGATAAATGTAATTGTAAAACTCTAGGAAGTTGTGTTATCCAAGAGTTAACTCCTACAAGATGGTATTTTGACTAAGTGCATCAAGTCAAATGAGGTGATGATTTGATAATTTGGCTAGGTGTGTTAAGCCAAACAAGATGAACTCATAAACCCTAGGAAGTTGTGTTATCCTAGAGAGAACTCGTGTATAGGATGATGGTTTGACTAGTTGTGTTAAGTCAAACAAAGTGGTTTTATTTCACCTAGAAGTTTAGCATAACAGATGTTTACAAAGTTTCCAAGAGTTGTTGGTGAGGTGAATTTTGACTGATTTTGATGGTTGAGAGATGGATGAATTTGATTGAATTTGATCCTAGACTTGACCCAGATGACACTTCTTCTTAAACAACCTCAGTGTTGAAGAACGCACTATATTTCCTATGAGAGGAAAGTAAACCTTTCAAACAATTTAGGATCTCAAGACGCTCCTCACTAGCTTTCACACTAAGCTTTTTGAACTTTGGTTTTGGGATTTTGATCATGTTATAAAACACATGTGTAATCAAATTTGTCTTTTATCTTGTCTTAGTGAATCTTTTTTACCAAAACCACTTGCTTGATTATGTTTTCAAACTGAATGTCTAATGTCCTGCTTTCGTTTTCATTCCACAAGGTCCATTATGTGGAAATCAAGGAAATTAGGGAAAAAGTTTCCTAGGTTTATCCTTAGTGAAAACAAATGATGATAGAATTCGAGCACTTAGAAACCTCTAAGGATATGATCCCTAGGGAAAGCAAGAGTACTCAAATTCGTCAAGGATATTTGTTTCCTCTAAGGTGTTTGAAATTTGAGGCTCTTTGTGAATGTCTGTTTTTCAAATGTTTCCAAGTACTTTTACACTCCTAGGTTGATGAGACAATACCTTCTTGGGTTCCCACTTGGATAAATCTAGCTACGCATATCTTGTGCGAATGGCTAAATGCTTTACCACACTGGCTCCCCTCCACGACACTCACTTATTCAGGTCAGCCAAGCATTAGTACCCATGAATCTCCCATGGCGTACTTTCCATTTCCACAACAAGACCGCATGTTACGTGGGGTGGCTTCAAAGGACATAACCTTTTGCACCAACAAGATAGACAAGGTTTTGACCTTTTTCTAAACAAGGGGTTCTAATTCGAGCATTCCATTTGTGGGGGATTATCCAACATCGGCGAGAGTCCATTGCTGTCCATCTCGTCGAAATAATCCTCGTGATATTGGACTTTGTTCCAATATCCACACTTATATCCTGGGTGGAAGTCGCTTGGCTTTAGCGTGTTCCCGATTCGGTCGTTCCCTTGGGTGAGTACTTTTTCCCACAAGGCAGGCCCTCTAAGATAAATAATAGCGAACAAACATATCCCGTCATTTACACAACCTTCATTGAAAAACAAAGGGGAAAACCTCCGCAATATGTCATGCTCACACTCGCATGTTTTGTTCAATTTTAAGTGCCCAAATCAAAATGTGGAGGCAATCTTTTTGACAAGTTAATATCACTAAAATGCTTTTGATTCTCAAGATCGCTATAAAGCGCGAGAGAAGCGCATACGTATTTTAGTGATGTTAATTTGTGAAAAAGTTTGCAAAACATAAAAGACACTTGTTCATTTTAACCTTCAAAGCAATGATGAATTCTTTTTAAAAGCACCAAATGAAGTGTGAAATTGCCTTGTTCGATTTTAGCCCAAATTGAAATCTAGTAAATGCCTAAAGTTCTTTTTAACCAACTTTGAAAAGATCAAATCAATGATTGATTTTAAGCCCAAATTGAAAAGTGAGTTGAGTTAAAATAGAAAATGAGAGTAGAAAATGAAGCTAGATAAGCATTTAAAAATGCTATGTCAGTTTTAAATTTGATACTTAAATCTTCTCCAACTTTGATCTATTTGTGGTTCCCCAATTCTAATGCCCACTTTGATGTCACTAATTCTTTGTGTAGACCTCCCTTTAGATTGAACAAATTTATTTTAGCACATTAAAACTACATCACCACGAATTACATAGAATTAACCACTAGAGTGTTCACACGATAAAATCATGGTACCTACCAAAAGTCTCAAATTCATTGTTAGAATAATATCACCAATAAAGTTGATAGAACAATCAATTTTGAAACAACAATATAAATGTGTTAAGAACAACAATATTGATGATAGAAGCATTGATATTGATAAAGATAAAAATCAATACTTAATGACAAATTTTCATTTCATTTAATGTATCTTGAGTTCATGAAAGATTTAGAGTTATTGGATTGTATTTTGTAGATAATGCCAATAGACAATGTTCCATTAATGAACTATCACATTTCATAGCTACTAGAATGCAATGATTAATAACTGCAATGGTTACCACATAAATATACGAATTAGATGACCAGAATCATATGTACTAATGTGTGAGCGCAGGCATAAATGTAAACAAGACCAATGAGTTTTCTTTTGAACTTCACTTTTTCATGAGTGACAGTTGGTAAGTCGAAAGTGCCACTATTAAACAACCCACAGATTTCTTTATTTAAGCAGATTCTCCCCTTTCCTTGAAACTAACTAGAGAATTACCGAAACGGATGAAAATGTATGCCACACATTACCAAAGAAAATCTTGCAAAATCTGCATCCCTATTTTCAAATGGAGTGAATGGTAGTGAAGAAATCTAAGCATTAGGAAATTTTCTAAAGTTAACACAAGCAAGGCGTGGTAGCTGGCGGCATTAACAAAGAACATTTCAACCATTGAATGTAGACACAACTTGCAAAGCCTTTTGTACTAAATTGGTACACAATAAGAGCAAGAGTAAATGCACCCAAAGCTAAGTCATGTCACTGTTAAATGCAATGATGAAAACTGTTAGGCAACCAAATGTTTTCAATCACGCTTCCTCCTTCCATCTTCCTGCACAAACTTGGGAGTAAATAAAATTGCATAAATGATGTGCCTTAAACAAGGAAACCGTGTATTACATCCCTTAAAGTCAAATCACCATTTGACACTTTACAATGCCCAAACAAAAGACTATAGCAGTGAATATAATGCGTCGGTCCCTGATAATGCATAGTGCAAATCATTCCAAAATGTGTTTGATCAGTGAAGGTCTGTAAATGTAGGTGGAACTAACAGATATAAAAAGAAAGTAATTATTGCAACCACGAAACCAAGTATGCACTAGGTGTTACACACAACCCATAACTTGACACCAAAGCCTTCTACCTCCAGCCTGTTCGTCATAAAGGCTTCTTATAGAGACTGTCAGAAGTGAAGTAACACGCCATAAAAAACCAAATGTAATTGCCAATAACTAGTTACTCCAGCTGATGAGATGACAAGAGATTGGGATCAACAATATGTATTCAAAAGAGTGGGTGTAAAAACAACACACGTAGTTCAATAAAATATGTTTGTTTTCAAAGGCTCGTGTATTGTGCAATACTCACTGTTTTGAGTGTTAACCATAATTGATATTGTTTTGTCAATGCATTGCTGCTGGCTGCTTTATTGAAAACAAGGTGAATATGAAGGCACATTGGAACAGAGTATGGTTGTCGATCCAATAGACAGAATAACAGGTTTTCCAGATGTTGCAGCTGCAGCTACACTAGTAGGCAGAAAAAATAATAATAAAGGTGGACACCTAGACAAGGCTTGTTTTCTATTTGGCTGAATAGTGACTCCTAAGATATTAGCAAAATGAACGTAACTGTGTCCAGAATAGAACTGGTGTTGGTATTTATTTGAATGGTTTAAACTTGTCACTATGTGCACAGGTTTAAGATAACGTGCAGTAGACAACTTTGTGAGAAGTATAATATACCAAGACATCTAGTGGATATAGAAAATGACAGTGATGATGATATCTAGAAACAACGAAATATCAATCATATTTAGAAATATCAATAACATATCATGTAAGCATTAAGCCTGGATCTTCACTAAACCAGTAACATATCAATTCAGAGTTAGAAATCTAAACAATGATACATCAATCAAAGTTAGAAATCCAAACAATAATACATCAAACAGATTTAGAAATGTCAATAACATATATATGAGCACTAAATCTGGATCTGTACTAAATCATTAACATATCAATCAGATTTAGGGCCCTCCTTCTAGCGCCATTTTGTGGATGCTAAAATCTTACACATGGATTGTATAGATTTAGCCATCCTCATAGAATAACATATAACATTCCTTCAAACAATTGATAAAACCAACTCAAGCATGCAAAGAAGAAATGAAATACAACCTATTCTATGGTGGATTGGTGCTCTTTGAGTATGTGAAAGAGTTGTTTCCCAATCCTTGATAAGCTTAGTGAGATAGACAATGAGATGCTTGAACTCAAATTGCCTATAGTGTAGATGCTTTCAAATGTGGCTGTTGTAGAAATGAGAGAAAATGGCTTGCATTTATAGGAGAAGTTGAGAGAAGAGAGGCCAAAATTAGGCAATGTGGGACTAAATCCCATCCAATAGGATAGAGACACTTGTCATAATGGGATTGGCCAAAGCTTGTGCAAGTTTTGGTCAATGTTCCCTTTCAAATTTGAAAAAATGTCAATAAATGCATGTTGTTGAGGGTTTGGGGGGAATTATCTTTGTCCAAAAAAGTCAAAGATGAGAGTTATTGAGGGAAATAAGTCTTTTTAATAAATCAAATAAATTGATTTATTGATGCAAGTGGGTGAATCTAGAAGATTCTTGTAGTTAGGATTAAATTAATCATGATTTGATTAATCTAATAGGTGATCAATGTGATATGACATTTGATTTTAGAATTTTGCATTTCTTTTAAAATAAAATGAGAGGAAATGAGATTTGATCATTTACTTTAATATTAGTGACTAAATTAATAGACCTTAGGAGATTTATGATTTAATTAAATAAAACTTGATTTATTTAATTAAATGATGAATATTGACAATAATGTCAAATCTGCATGTCTACACAAGGAAACAGATCTGTGAAAGAATAGAAAGAATATTTTCACAAGATGATCATCAGAACGGTCCATGCAGAGGCGAACAAGGAGAAGGTGTCCCATTATCTTAATGGGTTATGACCGAGCATTCAAGAGGAGCTAAGCTTGGTCAAAATGACCACCATTGAGGATGCATACCAATTTTCTCTAAGAGTTGAAGAGAAGTTGGACAAAATATTTGACAACAAGCAAAAAGAAAGAGGAGGTCAAAGTGGAATGGGTAGTGGAAGATCTTCAAGAAGCCGAAATGAGGATGAGAAGAAAAATGAAGATGTGGGTACCAGCCGAAGCCAGAAGAATGATAACTTGTACTACCCTCATGATCAAAATAGTGGTGATCAAAGAGGTAGAGGATGAGGAAGATCTAGAAAAGGACCCGGAAGAGGTGGTTTCAGCTGGACTTGTTTCCAGTGTGGTGAAGAAGGGCATCAAGCCTATGAATGTCCACAACACCAAGGAAGGACAGACAGAAGGTCAAAAGGTTGTGCAAGGGTTGCGCATGCAGATGAGGAGACTCAATCAGAGCATTCAGATCATGTTGAAAGTGGAGAAGCCCTAGTGGCTAGAAGAGCCCTGGTGATTGAAGAGAAGGAGCCAGAACAAAGGAAGAATTTATTCCACACAAGGTGCAAGTGTGAAGACAAATGTTGTGATGTCCTTATTGATAGTGGGAGCACCGATAATCTAGTGTTAGAAGAAATGGTTATGAATTTGAAGCTAAAGAGGGAAAGGCATCCACATCCATATTGAATCGTCTAGTTGCAGAAAGATCACAAAGTTCTGGTCAATGAGTAGTGCCTAGTGAAGTTCAGGATCAAAAGCTATCGTGATGAGGTACTATGTGATATCATCCCCATGGATGCATGTCACATGTTTTTGGGGAGGCTATGGCAGTTCGACAGGAAAGCTATACTTGATGACCATGCAAACACTTATTCCTTAATGAAGGATGGAGTCCACCATAAGTTGAAACCCCTGAAGAAGGTCAAAGAAAAGGTATGCAATAGTGCTAGAATTTGTTTTAATGATGGAAGGAAATTTTTAGAAGGCATGAAGCATGAGCGTATGTGTTATGCATTGATTCCTAGAATGGATAAGGAATATAGTGAGAAGGTGCTAGTAGAAGTTTTTGGATTATTGAATGAGTTTCAAGATATTTTTTCTGATAACATACTTGATGGTTTACCACTAATGAGGAAGATCAATCATCAGATTGACTTGATCCTTGGAGCCAATTTGCCAAATAAGGCAGCTCATAGAATGAATCCTACAAAAAATGAGGAGTTAAACAAACAAGTTCAGGAGTTTTTGAGAAAGGGTTTGATTCGAGAGAGTTTGAGTCCATGTGTAGTACCTACAGTACTAGCACCGAAGAAGTATGGGGAGTGGAGGTTGTGTACAGACTCCTGGGCCATAAACAAGATAACAATCAAGTATAGATTTCCCTTGCCAAGGATGGATGACCTAATGGATTACTTGCATGGAGCTCAATACTTCACAAAGATTGATCTAAAGAGTGGATATCAGCAGATCTAGATTCAAGAGGGAGATTAATGGAAGAACACCTTCAAGACAAACGAGGGCCTATACGATTGGGTAGTCATGCCTTTTGGGCTAACCAATGCACCGAGCACATTCATGCGGCTCATGAACGAGGTACTGAAAGAGTTTCTTGGAGGTTTTGTTATTGTGTATTTAGATGATATTTTGATATTGAGTAAGTCACTAGATGAGCATTTAATGCATATTCATAGTCTTTTAAAAGTTAAGAGAGGGGAGATTATTGATTAATTTAAAGAAGTTTAGTTTTGTGAAGAGGGAGTTAGTGTACTTGGAGTTTGTTGTCTCGGCAGAAGGTCTCAAGATGGACCCAAAGAAGGTGAAGGCTATTCTGGAATGGCCTACCCCAAGAACTACTACTGAGGTGAGATCTTTCCATGGTTTGGCCATATTTTACAAAAATTTCATTAGAAAATTTAGTAGTATTTGTGCACCCCTGATTGAAATAATGAGAGGGGATAGAAAAGAGTTCAAGTGGAGAACTGGAGCACAAAAGAGTTTTGATCTGTTGAAGTAGAAGGTGACAAAACAACCTATTTTAGCCCACCTAGATTCCAATAAGGTGGATTGTGATGCCAGTGGTTGTGCCATTGGAGAAATGTTAAGCCAAGAAGGTAAGACCATTGCCTATTTTAGTGAAAATTTAAATGATGCAAAGAGAAATTACTCTGTATATGGTTAGGAATTTTATGTAATAGTTCAAGCATTAAAGAAATGGAGGAATTATTTATTGCCAAATGATTTTTTTCTATATATTGATCAGCAATTATTATAGTACCTGAATAGTTAAGGAAAATTAAATCAAAGGCATATGAAATTGGTAGAATTTTTGTAGAGTTATACCTTTGTTTTAAAGCATAGGAGTGGGAGGTCGAATAGCGTTGTAAATTCCTTAATTAGGAAGTATAAATTGTTGAGAAAAATGCAGATTGAGGTGGTTGGGTTCAGTGAACTCAAGATATTGTATCCAGAAGATCCATATTTGCAGAGGCTTGGAAATCTTGCAAGGAGCCTATTACAGTTGACAAGATAGAGTGGTTGGATTTTATAATCCAAGATGGCATGTTGTTTAAGGGAAGTCAATTGTTTATTCTGAGGAGTTCCATGAGGGATAACCTAATAAAGGAGAAGCATAGTGGAAGAATGGCAGGATATTTTGGTCGAGATAAGACCATTTCCATTATCATTGAGCATTATTATTGGCCTCAGTTATCACAGGATGTGAAGAATTTTGTGCAAACTTGCAAGGTATGTCAAATGGCTAAAGGAGTGAGCCAGAATACAAGGTTGTATAAACCCTTACTTGTACCAGAGAGGTCATGGGAAGATATAAGTATGGACTTTTTTCTTGGTTTTCCAAGGACACAAAGAGGGAATGATTCAGTATTTGTGGTAGTTGATATGTTTTTTTAAGATGGCACATTTCATCCCATGCCAGAAGACCCATGATGCAGTCCACATTGTTGACTTGTTCTTCAGAGAGGTGGTGAGGCTACATGCTCTACCAAAGAGTATAGTCTCAGATCGTGACACAAAATTTGTTGGATACTTTTGGAGGACCTTGTGAAAAAAGTTGAAAACAGAGTTGAAGTTTAGTTTTGCACACCATCCACAGATTGATGGGTGGATTGAGGTTGTGAATAGGAGTCTGGGTAACCTACTGAGATGCTTGGTAGGAGATTAACCCAAGGGATGGGGCTTGATCTTACCCCAGGCAGAATTTTCTTACAAAAATTTTGTCAATAGAAGCACTAGTAGATCACCATTCCAAATTGTGTATGGAGGCAGTCCCAGGACCACTTCAAAACTGAGAAATATAGACCAAGAGAAGAAGACAAGTGTTGAAGCTGAAGACTTTGCAGACCACATTAATAATAAATATGAGAATTTAAGAGAACATATTAAAAATATGAATATGTAGTATAAGGCTAAGGAAGATAAAAAGAGGAGGTATAAGGATTTTCAGATTGGTGATGAAGTGATGATCCACTTGAGGAAAGAAAGGTTTCCAGTGGGAAACTATAAAAAATTGAAGAATAAGAAGTTCAGTCCCTACAAGATTTTGAACAAGCATGATTCAAGGAATGCATATGAGGCAAATTTTTTGGATGGAGTCAACATTTCCCTTGTGTTCAACATTTCAAATTTGACAAAGTATCATGAAGGTGGTGTAGAGGAAGTACCAACAATGGAACAGTGTGGCATTCCAGCACCTACTTCAAAGGAGGAAATTGAAACAATCTTGGATAGTCATGTGGGAAGGAGTACCAGAAACATGCAGTATGAAGAATATCTAGTGAAGTGGAGAGGAAGGCATGTGGAGGATTCATCCTAGCTATCTAAGGTAGAGGTTGACCATTTGGGTTATCCTCAATCATTTGAGATGTGATGGGGTCACTTCTCAAATTACCATGGGTGTCTGATGCAGGAGCATCCAGTGGTGTAAGGGAAATCCTACATCACCCAAAAATATGTTTACTTTCATTTAGCTTTTTGTAGATTTTTTTACATTTCTTGATACCCTTTTCGTCGAATAAGAATCCCCAACTTTTAGAACTGCTTTTCTCCTTTTTTTGCTCAACAATTATTTTTAACAGGTGTGAATTTGAAGGCGTGAGGAGGCATAAATTTAAGGGAAGCTTCAGGATAGAAAATAAGCACTTTGGCGAAAGAATCAGGTCAAGATTATTCCCAGTTTGAAAGCTACTCAAGTTTCAATTTCTCCTTTTTCCCTTGAAAAATATTCTAAGTCTAGTTTGAGGCACTAAATGATCTTGTACAGGCCCAAAAATCCTCAAAACTAGCAAAGTTGGATTTTAGAGTGTTCTTCACTCCGAGACCTTTCCAACGGTTCAAACAGTTGAAAAAATGGAGTCCCAGAGCAAAAGTTATGGCTTTCGAAAGTTGGTCAATTTTTGAATTTCAAATTATTATTTTCAGTGCCAAACCACCAAAAACTCATGATTCAAATTTTATTTTTGGCTCCAAACCAAAAATGGGCTATTTATGGGCTAGTTTCTAATTTTTGGGGAGCTTTTTGGGGAAAGAGCGCATACAGAGAAAAGGGGAATTTCTATAGTTTTTGTAACTAGCATGTATTATAGAACTTGAGGATTTGAGATCCTCTACATGTAATAATTCCATGATTTAGAATAAATAATATTCTTAGGTTTTGTGTGTGATTTTCTATTTCTCAATTTAGCACCCTCGTTAGGTAGTATCAGAGCGAGTTTTCTTAGTGTGTGGACATATCGTCGATCGTGAGGTAGTTCACACCAGGACCATGGTTATGGGTTTGAGATATTCAAGATGCCCCCAAGAGTGATGCATGGTTGGTGAGGTGGTCCCAGAGGTGCTAGAAATGCCAGTGGAAGAGATCCATTGGCGTTCAAGGGTTTCAGAGCCCTCTAGAGACAAATTAATGTGTTGCACGAAGAATTGAGAAGAGGGTTAAACCCGAGAAGAAGAGAAGAAAGCAATGATGAAGAGGTGGAAGATTTAGATGTAGAAGAGGATGAAGAAGCGATTGACCAGTATCAAATGTGGCTGATAAGGGCCATTTGGAAGATTGGAAAGAGACTCAAAGTAGAAGTTCCCAGTTTTTCCTAAAGTCTGAACCTGAAAGAGTTGATCGACTGGATCAATGAGTTGGAAGAGTATTTCAAGTATGAAAAAATAGAGGACCCAGATTGGGTTAAGTTTGCAAAATTGAAGCCTAAGGGCCATGCCAATATCTAGTGGAAAGAGGTCCAACTGGAAAGAAATAAGAGAAGAAAAGGAAAGATCACCAGATGGGATCACATGGTGAAGAAACTAAAGAAGCAGTTCATAACAATGGACTACAAGTTAGATATACTGAAGAAATTACAAGGGTTGAAGCAAGGAAACAAATCTGTGAAAGAATACATAGAATATTTTCACAAGATGATCATCAGAATGGGCCATGCAAAGGCCAACAAGGAGAAGGTAGCCCATTATCTTAATGGGTTACAACCGAGCATTCAAGAGGAGCTAAGCCTGGTCAAAATGACCACCATTGAGGATGTGTACCAATTTTCTCTGAGAGTTGAAGAGAAGTTGAACAAAATATTTGACAACAAGCAAAAAGGACGAGGAGATCAAAGTGAAAGGGGTAGTGGAAGATCTTCGGGAAGCCAAAATGAGGATGAGAAGAAAAATGAAGATGCAGGTACCAGCCGAAGCCTGAAGAATGATAACTTCTACCACCCTCATGATCAAAATAGTGGTGATAAAAGAGGTAGAGGATGAGGAAGATCTAGACAAGGACCCGAAAGAGGTGGTTTCAGAGGGACTTGTTTCCAGTGTGGTGAAGAAGGGCATTGAGCCTATGAATGTCCACAACACCAAGGAAGGATAGACAAAAGGCTGAAAGGTCATGCAAGGGTTGCGCATGTAAATAAGGAGGCTCAATCCGAGCATTCAGATGATGCTGAAAGGGGAGAAGCCCTAGTGGTTAGAAGAGCCCTAGTGACTGAAAAGAAGCAACCATAACATAGGAAGAATCTATTCCACACAAGGTGCAAGTGTGAAGACAAATGCTATGATGTTCTTATTAACAATGGGAGCACCAATAATCTAGTGTTAGAAGAGATGGTTATGAAGTTGAAGCTAAAGAGGGAAAGGAATCCACATCCATATTGGATTACTTGGTTGCAGAAAGACCATAAAGTTTTGGTCAATGAGCAGTTCCAAGTGAAGTTCAAGATTGGAAGCTATCGTGATGAGGTACTCTATGATATCATCCTCATGGATGCATGTCACATGTTGTTGGGGAGGCTGTGGTAGTTCGATAGGTGAGCTATACATGATGGACACGCAAACACTTATTCCCTGATGAAGGATGGAGTCTGCCATAAGTTGAAATCCTGAAGAAGGCCGAAGAAAAGGTATGCAGTAGTGCTAGAATTTGTTTTGTTGATGGAAGGAAATTTTTAGAAGGCATGAAGCATGAGCATATGTGTTATGCATTGCTTCCTAGAATGGATAAGGAATATAGTGAGAAGGTGCCAGTAGAAGTTTGTGGATTATTGAGTGAGTTTCATGATATCATTTATGATAACATACCTAAGGGTTTACCACCAATGAGGAAGATCAGTCATCAAATTGAATTGATCCCTAGAAACAGTTTTCCAAATAAGGAAGCACACAGAATGACTCCTACAGAAAATGAGGAGTTAAGCAGACAAGTTCAAGAGTTGTTGAGAAAGGGTTTGATTCAAGAGATTATGAGTCCATGTGAAGTACCTGCAATACTAGCACCAAATAAATATAGGGAGTGGAGGATGTGTATAGACTCCCAGGCCATAAACAAAATAGCACTCAAGTATAGATTTCCCTTGCCAAGGATGGATGACCTAATGGACTATTTGAGTGGAGCTGAATACTTCACAAAGATTGATCTAAAGAGTGGATATCACTAGATCTAGATTCAAGAAGTAGATGAATGGAAGACCTCCTTCAAGACCAAAGAGGGCATGTATGAGTGGTTAGTCATGCCTTTTGGGCTAACCAATGCACCGAGCACATTCATGCAGCTCATGACCAAGGTACTGAAAGAGTTTCTAGGAGGTTTTTTTATTGTGTATTTAGATGATATTTTGATATTGAGTAAGTCACTCGATGACAATTTAATGCACATTTGTATATTCTTTGAGAATTTAATAGGGGCGAGATTATTGATTAATTTGAAGAAGTTTAGTTTTGTGAAGAGGGACTTAGTGTACGTGGGGTTTGTTGTCTCGGCATAAGGTTTCAAGATGGACCCAAAGAAGGTGAAGTCTATTCTGGAATGGCCTACCCCAAGAACTGCTACTAAGGTGAGATCTTTTCATGGTTTGGCTAATTTTTATAGAAAGTTAATTAGAAACTTCAATAGTATTTGTGCACCCCTATCTAAAACAATGAGAGGGGATAGAAAAGAGTTCAAGTGGAGCACTAGAGCAACAAAGAGTTTTGATCTGTTGAAGCAGAAGGTGATAGAACAACCTGTTTTAGCCCTCTTAGATTTCAATAAGGTGTTTCAGGTGGATTTTTATGTTAGTAGTTGTGTCATTGGAGCAATGTTAATCCAAGAAGGTAAGCCCATTTCCTATTTCAGTGAAAATTTAAATCGTGCAAAGAGAAAGTACTCTATATATGATCAAGAATTTTATGCAATAGTTCAAGCATTAAAGAACTGGAGGCATTATCTATTGTTGAAGGAATTTTTTATGTACACTAATCATCAAGCATTACAGTACCTGAGTAGTCAGGGAAAACTAAATTAGAGGTATATCAAATGGGTAAATTTTTTGTTGAGTTATACCTTTGTTTTAAAGCATAGGAGTGGGAGGTTGAATAGGGTTGCAGATGCCTTAAGTAGGAGGCAGACATTGTTGACAAAAATGAAGATTGAGGTGGTTGGGTTCAGTGAACTCAATACATTGCATCCACAAGAGCCTAATTTTTTCAAAGGCTTGGAAAGCTTGCAAGGAGCCTATTACAGTTGATAGGAAAAAGTGGTTAGATTTCATAATCCAGGATGGCATGTTGTTTAATGGAAGTCAATTGTGTATTCTAAGGAGCTCCATCAGGCAGAACCTAATAAACGAGAAGCATAGTGGTGGAATGGTAGGATATTTTGGTCGAGATAATACAATTTCCATTATTAGTGAGCATTATTATTGGCCTCAGTTATCACAGGATGTGAAGAAGTTTGTGCAAACTTGCAAGGTATGTCAGATAGCTAAAGGAGTGAGCCAGAATACAGGGTTGTATAAACCCTTACTTGTACTAGAGAGGCCATGGGAAGATATAAGTATGGAATTTTTTCTTGGTTTTCCAAAGACACGAAGAAGGAATGATTCATTATTTGTGGTAGTTGACAGGTTTTTTTAAGATGGCACATTGCATCCCATTCCAGAAGACCCATGATGTAGTCCACATTGCTAACTTATTCTTCAGAGAGGTTGCAAGGCTACATGGTCTGCCAAAGAGTATAGTCTCATATCGTGACACAAAATTTGTCGGATACTTTTAGAGGACCTTGTGCAAAAAGTTGAAAACAGAGTTGAAGTTCAATTCTGCACACCATCCACAGATTGATGGGCATACTGAAATTGTGAATAGGAGTCTGGGTAACCTACTAAGATGCTTGGTAGGAGATTAACCGAAGGGATGGGACTTGATCTTACCCCAGGAAAAAATTTCTTACAACAATTTTGTCAATAGAAGGATTGGTAGATCACCATTCCAAATTCTATATGGAGGCAGTCCCAAGATAGCTCTAGAACTAAGAAAGATGGAATAAGAGAAGAAGACAAGTGTTGAAGTTGAAGACTTTGCAGAGAACATCAAGAATATACATGAAAAGGTAAGAGAAAATATTAACAAGTTGAATATGGAGTATAAGGCTAAGGCATATCACAAGAGGAGGTATAAGGATTTTCAAATTGGTGATGAAGTGATGGTCCACTTGAGGAAAGAAAGGTTTCCATTCGGAACGTATAACAAATCGAAGATTTAGAAGCTCAATCCCTACAAGATTTTGAAGAGGCATGATTCAGGGAATGCATACGAGGTAGAGTTTCCAAATGGATTCAACATTTCCCTTGTGTTCAACATTTTAGATTTGACAGAGTATCATGAAGGTGGCATAGGGGAAGTACAAGCAATGGAATAGTGTGGCATTCCAACACCTACTTCAGAGGTGGAGGAGATTGAAGCAATATTGGATAGCCGTATGGGAAGGAGTACCAGAAACAGGCAATATGAAGAATATCTAGTGAAGTGGAGAGGAAGACCTGTGGATGATTCATCTTGGTTGTCTAAGGTAGAGGTTGACCGTTTGGGTTATCCTCAACCATTTGAGACATGATAGGGTCACTTCTCAAATTACCCTAGGTGTCTAATTTAGGAGCATCCAGTGGTGTCAAGGTAATCCTACATCACCCAAAAATATTTTTACTTTCATCAAGCTTTTTGTAGATTTTTTTACATTTTTGGATACCCTTTTTGTCGAATAAGAATTCTCAACTTTCAGAACTGCTTTTTTTCTTTTTTTGCTCAACTGTTATTTTTAGCAGGTGTGAATTTGAAGGCATGAGGAGGTAGAAATTTAAGGGAAGCTTCAAGACATAAAAATAAGCACTTTGGCAAAAGAATTAGGTCTAGATCATTCCCGGTTTGAAAGTTATTTAAGTTTCAGTTTCTACTTTTTTCCCTAAAAAATCTTTTGAGTCCAGTTTGAGGCACTAAACAGTCTTGTATGGGCCCAAAAATTGTTGAAACTGATGGAGTTGGTTCTATGCACATTCTTAACTCTAAGACCTTTCCAACTGTTCAAACGGTTCAAAAAATGAAGTCCCATATCAAAAGTTATGGCTTCCGGAAGTTGGTCAATTTTTGGAAAATTGCCAATTTTTGAATTTCAAATTGTTATTTTTGGTGCCAAACCACCAAAAAATCATAATTTGAATGTGTTTTTTGCTCCAAACCAAAAAAGGGGCTATTTATGGGCTAGTTTCAATTTTTGGGGAGCTTTTTGGGGAAAGAGTGCATACTGAGAAAAGGGGAATTTTTGTAGTTGTTTGTAACTAGCATGTATTGTAGAACTCAAGGATTTGAGATCCTCTGCATGTAAGCATTCCATCATTTAGAATAAATAATATTCTCTAGTTTTGTGTGTCTCGAGTTAGCACCCTCGTCACTTTCAAGTTCTATATCTGAGAATTTGTGTTATATAGCCTTTTACTATCAATTAATTTCTAAACCTATATATGTATTTAATGAAACTTATTTTTATCTTAATCTTGATTGTGGATTGATGAGGTTTACATGGACTCGATCTCATTTTTTTTGATTAAAAGATCTGCTAATAAGCACTTAGGATTTAAAGGTTGGTCACATGTTGAGTATCTTAAATTTTAAAATAACATGGTTGATAATAATGTTAAAGATATGCAAAAAAAAATTTATGATAGTCAAATAGAATACACACACATGTTTTTGTGTGAAAAATTAATAACCTATTCAAATCAGAATGTGGGTCTATTTAGACAAAGGTATATGCAATTTGAAAAAATAAACTAATTATATGTGTTACAAGTAAGTTGCCATGAGGTTTCAAAATATCATAAATTTATACACCCCAGTACAATATTATTTGTTCTCCCCACTTGTACAATCATTTGAATACGAAAACAGTAGCAATGGCAGTAGGCAAAAAGCTTGTAAATCATCATATCAATACAATCTTAGTAGGTCCTTAAGGATAATTATTCAAACATCACACCATGAAAATGATTCATATCTTTACAAATTTTATCACAATAACCTTGATGGGTAGGAACTAAAAGAAATCGGGGACATTTAAAAGCATGTATAGTACACTTATCTTGATGCCAAGAAAAGTTGTAATTGTTATAATTGTGAAAAAACAACCATGAGCCACAAGATCAAACAAAAAAAAAATACACCTTCCACACAAGAGATCTACAAACAAAAATTTCTATATATTCCTCAACAAGAAAAATCTATAGAAGAAGAGACTATCAAAAGATATGAAAGCTCGAGAGATAATTACAATGAGGGTTGAGTGTTATATAGCAACAAAACCCTAAAATCATAAAAAAGCTCCTAAGTTTAGCTTAAGTGCATGAGAATAAATTAGACTAATAATCAATTAAAGATTAATTAATTATTAGCTAATGCATGAATACTCTAATATCCCCCTTAAGATGAACTTAGGGAGTAGCTAAAAACCCTAAAAAGAATGCATGATGGGTCTCAATAAACAAGGCCTGGTGAGGTACCCATGCACAAATAAAAATATCTTAAAACTAGAGAAAAAGGAGAAAGCCCCTATGGGAGAAAACTCCTCTCCAAAAGAGAGAAAGGTGAATGAAGGTCTGAAAAGAATCCAAATCAAGGTGTGAAGGAATAATAAGCCTCTAACAAAAACAATGTCCCAAAAAAGATGAACATGTAGAATATCATAGAAGCATAAAGAAGTTGTAAACTATTGTTGAATGATGACTGATATGGTGCTGAAAATGAAGAAACTCCTTAGAAACAAATGATGATTAGGATCAAGGTAACAAGAATCTACATGAGTGTCCCAATGAAACTACTTGAATCAGAAAAAAAGGTAAAACATTTGGAAATCAAAGATAAAATATCAAGATCAAGGAGACTATAATTTGCATGAGTTCCCCAAATGACACTACTCAAATCAAGTGGAAAACAAAGGTAAAAATATGGAAGTCAAAGATACAAGTATTACATGAATCTGCATGAGTGACCCCAATGACACCACTCAACATGCAAGTTGAAAATGTAGGTACTAAATAAGTCTCAAGAACACTAATCATGAGTGAGACAATAATTTGCATGAATGTCCCCAACAAAACTACTCTAATCAGATGGAAAACAAAGGAAAACATCTGGAACTCGAAGATACAAATTGCACATGAAACTGTATGAGTGACCCCAAAAATGACACTACTCAACATGCAAGATGTAAGTTGAAAATACAGGTACCCAATAGTCTCTGATCAAATGAAAATGGAAGGTCACCTCCAGAAATAGGAATGTGTTGTGCAGTTTTTTGCACACACGCCCTACTAAGGTGGGGACCCTCTTTTGCCTACCCCTCTTTTTGTGCTTTCCTTTGAAAATATTGGGGGGTTTTGGTCTTTGGTGCTTGCTTTGGTCTTGGGTTCCCTTTTGGTTGAGTTCTTGGTGGCCTTGGTGTCTTGCAGATGTCCTTTTGCGTGGTCTTCTTTTGCCTTTTGTTTTCCCCTTGTGTTGTCTTTGTTTGGGTCCTGGGGGTTGTGGTTTTCTCCCTTTGTTTTCCCTTGTTTTCTTTTGTTCTGTTAGAGGTGGAACTAGGATGGAATTTGATTATGAACTTTTTACAAGTTTTGAGTCCAGTTTCGGTCTCGATTCCGGCTCCACTTCCCACTTCCTTATTTTTGTCTTTGTGTTGCCTGCTTTAAGTCTAAGGGTTGGTTCCCTTAGTCTTTTCTTCGCTTCGCTTCCCTCACTGTTTCTTTGTTTTGTTGGGCCTGGAGCTAGGATGGAATCAGATTTTGTACTTTTCCAAAGTTTGAAATCTAGTTTAATTTCCCCCTTTGACTCCAGCTCCCGTCCTTTGTCTTTGTTGTTGCTTTTCCCTTTTGTTCCTACCGCTGGCTTTGCTTTCCTTTCATTGGCTTTTGGCGGAGCTGGGTGCAGAATGGATCATGGTTGGGAACCTTTCTAAAAAGGCTCCTAGTCCTGATCTGGTTCCAATTCCAGTTTCACCCTGTTGGTTTGGCTCCTTCTTTGTCGGTGTTATTTGTCAGGCCATTGGCTCTAGCTTTCCCTGCACATGCTTTGTTTTCTTTGTTCATGTTTTCCAAAGCCATGTGCGAAGTGGATTGTGACTGGGAACTTTGTTTCGCCTATTCCCTCTTGTGTTCCCATTCTGGTTTTCATTCTAGTTCTGCCTATTTCCTCTTGGGTTTTCCGTTTCGGTTTTCGTTCTGGTTCCGACTGGTTCCCTTTTTGGTTCCCGCTCCGCTTTCACCAGGGTGTGTTTTGTTCCCTCCTGTCTTGTCCCTTCGCCCATTTTTTTTTTTGCCTCTGGTTCCACCTATTTCCTCTTGGGTTCCTGTTTTGGTTTCCATTATGGTTCCGCCTAGCTAGGTTGTGGCTTTGTTTCACCTATTCCCCTTTCCTTCCCGCCTCCGCCTCCACCTGTTTCTAGCTCCGCTCCCTCCTAGATTGTTGTTTGATTCTCTAACCTTGGGTTCTTTTCCTTAGCTAGTTGTTGGCGGTGTATCTTGTATTGATGGTGTTTTGATTGCATGCAGTTTGGATCTTGATGGACGTGGCTCAGATTTGTAGATGTGTACGATGCGGATTTGGACTCAATTTGTGACTGTGGTCACGTAGCACGTTCTTGCATGCAGAGTTGTTGTGGTTGGTGGCCATTAATGGCTAGTTGGTGGGACGTGATGGGCTCTTTGTGGTTGGCATCGATCTGGGTTGTTCATTATGCATCTCAAGCCCAATCGATGACCGGTTTTGTCTCTTGGTTTTGGCACGCATTTCTTCATTTACGGGTTTTCATTCATGCTAGGTGTCACTCGAGGATCTGTCCCTTGGTGCAATGTAACCCTGGTTGATCTGGTGGCATCCTCTATTGCATTCATTTCTGGGTGGCGGGTTGCTACTATTTGTCGGGCCGATCTGGTTGGTGGCCATGAGTTTTTAACCCTAGCTCTATTCTTGCGTGGGCAGTTTCTATATATATGGCATTCTGCCTCTTTGTACAGGGTTTAATCTCTCAGTAGTTAGAGAGTTCGTGTAATAGAGACTTGTAATCATAGGTTAATAGTAGGATAATAGGTTAGTAGATTAAAAGGAGCTTTCACATTTTAAGCATATATCGTAATAGACCAGAAATGTTGTAAACCTGATGATTTAATAAAAAGTGTGGACATTGTGCTATGGCTAGTGTCTCTCTTGTGTTAAATGATCTTGCTTGTTTCTTGTTTTATTTTTTGTAATGCTTGGAAATACTTGAATGTAGTTTAGATTTGATTTTGTGATGCTTATGATCAGACATCCGAAGTGTTGTAGCAATCCCTGGTTCATATCTTGGGCAGCTTCTTGATTATGGGAATGTTGTGCAAGGTCAACCTATATCCCATTCATGTGCTTAGTTCAACTACATCTTCTCGTTCATCCCCATCAAATGAATGTTTTCAGCTTGAAAATCTCTAAAACCGTAGAATATTGCACTATTTTTTGTAAGATTGTAGGTATAGCCTAGGTCGACCAGAAATTAGTTTTAAGGGATTGGCTCATTTCAAGTCTTCTATCATTTGCATGATTAACGTTAGAGGTAGTGTTAGCGATTTAAACTTCTGAAACCCTTTCCTTTTTTTGTTTCTTTTATTATGTGGTTGAAATCCAAAGTTAAAGCACCATCATGTTCAACATCTAATGAATTTAGAAACCTCTAGCATTTGCACATAAGACCCCTTGTGTAATACCCCTCCGTTTTGTTTCTTGTTCAAGTTACTTTATGCTATGTTTGGTTGCAATTACTTTGATACTGGATACATTTTGTTATGATGTTTTGATCGTTACTATTGAGTGACAAATATTATTGTGGGATGTAGTTATCTGATTATTGTTTCACATGCATTATAGATTAATGATGTTGTAGAGTTAACATGAGATGTTATTATGAGATTATTGGATTATGATGGAAGTGTCAGTTTCAATGAGTGTATTGGTGAAGAGGACGGTTTCGCATCACTCGCTTGCGAGTGCCCTACGAATCCGTAATTTCTTCTTCATGGTGTGTATTATATGTTGGATATATTGTATGATGTTGTTTACTTGGTTGCAGGATTGCAGGTACATGACATCGACTCCACCTGGTTTCACAGGTTTGAGCGTGTCGATCCAACGGTTAAGTTGAACGGGAGATAGTAGCTAGGTAACATGTGTCAAGTCTATACCCTAGCCTTAGTGTGTCATCAGTTGTGTGTGTCGAGTCATTGTCTGTCTTGCTTTGATGTTATTTAATTCTGAAGCATTCTTGATTTGGAAATAGATATTTAGAATAATTGCATTTAAATCATGTTGATGGTTATTTAATTAAAATAATGCAATGTGGATAAAAGTTTATACTTAAATTAATTAATTATATTTAGTTTATTTAATTAATTAAATTTGATCCAAGGGGTTGAATTTAGTTATTAAATAATTAAATTAATTAATTAAACGTGATGCAAGAGAATGAAAGGAAATAGAAGAATTAAAATTAAATTTGGAATTTAATTTCAACGTGTGGGAATTAAATTAGAAATTGTAATTAAATGTTTGTTTGGAAAATTAGTTGCAACTTTGGAAATTAATTTATTATTTGAAATTTCATTTTAAATTGAAAGTGGGTTTTGAAAAGTGAAATTGAAATTGAAATTAAAATTGAAATTGAAAGTGAAATTGAAATTGAAAATTGAAATTGAAATTGAAATATCTAATTTGCATGTAATGTGAATTAGGGTTGTAAATATTGAAATTGAAATTGAAATTGAAATATCTAATTTGCATGTAATGTGAATTAGGGTTGAATTAGGTATTTTTGATTTATAAGAATATATGTTTTAATTTTAGGGCAAGAGAGTTTTTAGAAAATACATTTTTACAGCAGTAAAGAAATTTTGAAAAATTTGCACAAGGGTTTGAAGAAAGTTTGATTGTAGAATTTATTGAAGGAAAGATTGTTTGCATTTGTTGGATTTTGGATTGGATTCATTGGAGGATTGAAGAAAATTCAGGAAATCTTTGGAGGAGGCTTGCAACAAAAATTCATCTCTTCCTATAGCTTCTTGTACCAGGTTTTCCTCTTTGTATTTTATTGTTCTTGATTGTTTTCTTTAATTATAGAAATATTTATATTTAAATGTTTGTTTTAAGTAATGAGATTTAATTAAAAACAATATGAATGCGTGGCCAAATAGACAAGCCAAAAGATATTTTTTATACATTGATGAAATTGCATGTTTTAAATAGATAGTTGAAGAGACATAGATTCCGGATAGAAAATTGAAAAGATTGTTTGCAATAGTATTAGTTTGCATTAGAAGTAAATTTATGAACTATCTCTATTGAAAAAGGAAAATAGTTATTATGTTTTATTTCCATAGAACAAATTAATCGTTGTGATTGGAATATTAAAGAATCTATATAATTGAGTTTATTAATATATATGTCTGGTGTATATATAATATGGAGCATGTAAAATATGTTAAGGGTAAATTCATTATCGTATTTCGTTTTTTATAAGATGTATGCAATATATTATTGAATAGAGATTTAAAATTGGATTGATTAGTGTATATGAAAAATGGATAGAGAAACAATATGTTATTATATTAAAGTGATTGAATGTGTTAAATAGAAAATTGAATGAGATGTAAGATTTGGCTAGGAAATGGAAAGAGTTTACTTGCATGGATTTGTGTCGATTTAAAAGTAAATTAAGAAGTTGTTTTATTGAGGAAGCAATCAATTATGTTATTTATTAATTTCTATTTAGATAAATTGAATCATTGTAATTGGATTATGAAAGAGATATGGATTTAGTATATCCAAAAGTAGTATCTTCCTCATGCTTATCTTAAAGGATTTAATTCTTTGTATTCAGTAAAGGGAAGTAAGTTTAATTGTTTTAGATTTCCAATAATGAAAAGGGAAATAGGGGTTATGATTATTTTAGATGATCTACTTATTATGTCTTTGACTTTGTCAACACTACCTATTGAATGAGTATGGATTTAGGAAATCCAAATATTAGATTTGATTGATGACTTGAATGCTTTTGTTGCTATGTCGTCAAGTTGCATTGTTGGTTTTTGGATTTAGTGTTAGTCCTAAATTATAAGTCTTCCAGAAGAACTTAGAGGATAAGGGTTATTGAATCTTTATGCCATCCAGTTGTTTTTCCTTGGGTAGTGCATGGCGTCTTTTCAGTTTTACCCAGTTTTCACGAACGGGGATGTTTGCACCTCCTTGGTTTAGGAGCAGATTATGGGATCCGTGTCTCCTTGTCTGGAGTGACCTTGTTATGTGGTTTCATCTTGTTGCCTCCTGTGAAAGGAGTGGACTATGTATTATTGCCTCCAAGATGTTTGGAGTGAGATATTTTGTACCTCCTGTGAAAGGAGTGGACTATGTGATTGTTTCCTCCAAGATGTTTGGAGTGAGTTTCTATTATTTGTATCATCCTTGTGTTGGAGTGGATTATGATGCCTAGTTGGTATGCACTTGTGGTTTCCTTGGTAGATTGTTTGGGTGTGTGTTGTCGAATAGAAGAGTGGCTTCTGTTAGGCGCCAGGGCCCAAAGAGGTAAACTGGATAACCTTCAGGGGTGATTTAAACAAGTGATAATTAAAATAATGTACTTAGAAGATTACGACTAACTTCTCACTAATCAAGATAATTTAATCCTCACTCATAGACGCAAGGGCTTGTTTAGACTTGGGATGAGTGAGAAGGCTTGGAATGGCAAGATAACTATCTAGTTCTTGCGAGAGGTAGTTGATTCCGCATGAGTGAGTATGAGTGTCGGGATTCGGTTGAGGCCACCAGGATTACTTGTGCCGGAGCCTATGAAGAATGCCCAGAGGAGATCTCATGACAAACCTTGCGATGACACTCTATCTATGACAACTATTGTTAATTGTTTTATGTGTATAGTTCTGTGAACATACTTGATCTACTTTATGTCTGGAAGCAATGTGACCTATGTCAGTGATGTTGGAGTTGTACTTGCATTGTACTTGATGTGTACATGTATGGTATTTGATTTGTACTTGTATTGTACTAGATTTGTACGTGCATTGTATTTGATTTGTACTTGTATGGTGAATGAATTGTATTTGATTTGTACTTGTATAGTGAATGAGTTGTACTTGTTAATTCATTTGGTTGGTTATAATAGTATGAGTCAGTATGAGTCTGCCTTTGGTTAGAGGTAGTAGAATCTTTGTCCATGTTACTTGGTTACTATCTCCTAGCATGGGGGGTGGGCCTGCGGGTACCACATTGGTTGGGTGGAACATGCACCAAAACCGTTGGGTCCCCATCTACCTTCAGTACTTGGTGGCGAGACATCCAAATGGACAGCTCACAATTCTTGTTGTATTATCTTGTATTGTAATATTTTAACTCGTATAAGTTATTTTATTCCTCTTATGTTTATGAGGTGGAATTTTGTAATTGTAATCATTTGTACTATTGCCTCATTCTGGGAATGAGTGATGTAACTATTGGTTTGAAGATAATGTTTATGAGATTGTATCTTGGTTGATTATCTTATTATGTTATGTGCTATTCTTATGATGTATGTTGATTACTTCATAAAGTTCATAAGGTTATGGTTATATGTAATATGTATGTGTGGGTTTAAGTAATCCTAACCTTCTAGACTTAGAGGTTGTTGTTAACTAGTAAGTGAATGTGTATGTTAAATGCACTTTAAAAAAAAAAAATTGGTTCGCTTATGATGTTAATTGCAACTTACTTTAGGGTTGCAAGGCAGGGCATTACACCTTGTAATTACCAGCATCTTCACATTTTATCACTGAGTTTGTTCTACTACATGGTCATGACCTGACACCCAAGAGACCTTGGGGTTATCTCTTTGTTCATAAGAGATCAACCTTTCAAGAGAGACACCAAACAACAGGATTGCCACTAGAGGGAGGGCCGAACAAGCTGGAGCATTTTCTAAATGCCATTTCTCCTGAGAGGCTTAGAAGGAGAAACAAATCCACAACTAAAGAAGTAGAAGATTTTCAAGAATTGCCACCTCCAACCAGGTCAAGAAGGACCAAAAGGAGGGAGGAATCATCATCTAGTCCAACATTCCTATCATCTTCACCACCACCCACTCCATCTTCATTAGATTCTGAGGTTGGTTCCATTCCACAACACCAACCAGCCATCCATTTTCCATTACCACCCCCTCCAATGGCCTTCTTGGTGACCAACCTGTCACCCTTGACATTCAACAACTACAATTTCATGCCCAAGAACCCTGAGCACTTCTGCTCCAAGTTTCATACAAATAACCTAAATAGGACAGCAGAGGAACACATTAGGATCTTTCATACCTATTTGAAAGATAGAGGGATTAACCATGAAGATGTTGCATGCAGGCTCTTCCCCTATTCCTTAGGAGAGGAAGCCTTTTATTGGTACAACTACTTACCTATTGCTTCCATTCATGACTGGGCTGAGCTTGAAGCTACATTCTTGCTAAAATTCAATATTCCCATCAGTGTCAATGAGCTATATATGCAGTTCACTGGGGTAAAGAGAGAAATCAGTGAGCCTATAGGATCATTTTAACAATAGGTTTCACCAAGCATATTCCAAACTGCAAGCACCTTATGCTGGAAATGAGGCCACTGCCCTAGAGGTCTATTTTGAAGCCCTTGATAGTCTCACCTCTACCTTTCTCAAGTGGAGAACTAATCCGCCCACCACCTTGCTCACCACATACAAAAAGGTTGTCAAGGTCAACATCGACTTGAGACAGCACTTGTCAGGACCCTTGCCATCCCTGGGACCAACTGCTCATCCAAGCCAAGTCCAATCCCTCAACCAGGCTCTGACTAATCACACTCCCATCATGAACTTTGTTCTACAGTTGCCTCTGGTCCCTCACCCAGGTCACCCAATAAGTCAAACTCATCCAATGACTAGTTATCCTTGACAGACTGCTAACCATCCCCTCCACTCGCAACAACAAACCCACTTCCCTGCATATCTACAAAACTCATAGGTTTTGAATCAATCTGTTGGTTTTGGATGAGTGTTACGGTATTCCCCAAACACCATGAATCTTGTCCCTCACAACAACCCTGACAAAGAAAGATTGGATGAGCTGACCAAGCAAGTGAAGAAGCTCAATATGGAGGTAACTCACCTAAGGAACCAAAACAATCAGCTCCAATCCAATCAGAAAAGCATGCAATTGAATTACAATAGAGGGCAGCACTATGATAGAAATTAGAATTTTGAAAGAGGACAAGGTTTTGGCCAGAACTTTGATAGAAACCAACAAGGAGGACAAGGATTTGAAAGAAGATAGCCACCTAGGCAGAAGAGGCCATGGAATACTGGGCCTAACAATGGAGGAGTTCCCACTCCACTGGATCAGCCTTCTAATCAAGAAAAATCTCCAAGTGGTGTATATCTGGCGGAGGCTACTTTGTCTGGGTGGTGCAGACTTCACAAGACAAATCAGCATTCTGAGTTTGACTGCCCTCAATTTCAAACTACCGCTTCAATCTTTCAATTGCGAAGTAGGAAATAACTCTACTGGCCAAGAATTGGTGCCCTCAAACCCCTATGACTCCCCAGTTTTAGTGTTGAATCATGCTCTATTCCCTAGGGATGTGGAGAATGAACTAGAAGAAGAATCAAGTAGCCAGACTGGAGAGGCTGAACAAGTACTCAATGAAGATGAAATCTCTCAACTATTTAATGAAGAAACTAAGAATGAAAATGGCCCATTGGATGAGGAATAGGCTGATGTCGAAGAGGTGCAAATGTTTCAGCAACTTGTCAGGAAGTATGATCTGAGAAGTAAGCCCCATAGGGATCCACAGGCTGGGGGACCATTCACTATGTTTTCCCCTCCCCACAATTTTACTACTCCACTGAATCCACATGCCAACAAAAATCCATCCTACCCATAGATGCCTGCACAATACTCAACAAAGGAGGGACAATCAGATGTCTCCAAGGGAGGCATGGCTGATGCAACGGAGGAGAAGAGGGTTGGTCACTCCAAGGAGCACCACATTGACATGAATGTAGGACAACTAGGAGAATATGTTACCAAGGAACTCAAAAGGGTAAAGGTGAGTCTTTCTGCTTTCAAGTTATTGAGAGTTTTTGAAATCAGAAAGGTGGTCCTTGGGTCTTTTAGTTCAAATATAGCTATAATAGGAATAGCTACTAATGAGGTAGTTACAGGACCTTCTATTTCACAAGCACCCAAAGGCCTTAGTCCATCACAATCCAGGGATAGGGGTAAAGAAAAAGATAAGAGTCAGGTTGCCCAAGCTAACTCACAGTTGATTTTATTCTAGGGCAAGATGGAAACCCCTCCCTTCCTAATTTCCATTCATATATTTGGTAAAAATCTACACAATTGCCTTCTAGATTCAGGGGCATCCACAAATGTTATACCATTTGCTATTTGTAGGGCTCTTGGCATTACCCCAACAGCTTCTCAAAAGAAAGTCACCCAATTGGACAAAACAAAGGTGAACATTGTAGGAGAACTAAACATGATTCCCATGCAAATTGCCTCTGACCCTAGAGTGCAAAAAGTGCTCAATATCCAGGTGGCTGACATTCTGGACACTTATGGTCTAATCTTGGGTAGAGATTTTACCAAGGCACTTAATGGATACACATCCACAGATCACTCACATATGTGGCTACCCTAGAAAGGAGACCCAAATCAGATCCGAATTGAGAGGGAACCTAGAATGAAGTATGTCATCACTGAATATCAAAATACTTCAAATGAGATATTGGTGACAAAGGTCGGTATGGGAAACTATGTCCTAGCCTCCCATGCTCTAGACGAAGAGGAAGTATTGATGTTGCAGGGTTCTTTTGGTAAGTCCACACCTGAAACCATGACCCCCGAAATAATGCTTGACCAAACAAGAATTGTGATAGGAGAGGAACTTGGAGACCAGGAAGAGAAGCAACTTGGCTTGCTGGATAACTTCCAAGAATACATCCAAAAATGTGCAGAGAATCAAGTTTAGTAGGGTAGACATATGCACTTTGGAGAATTTCTTCTTCCTAATTGGTGTCGAGTGCACAACGCTCTTCATTCTGAGTTAGAGTGTTGGTTGTGTCAAACTGCAGTAGAACAAATACAAAGACACATCAACACAACCCCAATTGTTGGGTCAAGCATAAAAATGATTCAAAATAATCAAAAAGGGAGGGATCCAAAGCCTCCTAATGAACCTCTAGGTGTCAGTAAAGACCAAGGTAGCTCGAGAAAGACAAGATCTAGTGATTGTTGGGTATTGAGGTTTGATGGATCCAAATCCAAGCAAGGTGTTGGAGCTGGACTTGAGCTGATCAATCCTAAAGGTAAGACATACTTTGCTTCTCACAGACTCCAATTCCAATGCACTAACAATGTGGCTAAATACGAAGCTCTAGTTCATGCTAATGGCACAAAAAGAAAGTCAAAATTTTGTAAGTATTTGGAGACTCTGAGCTCATGGTCAGGCAAGTAAGAAATCAATACTCATGCCATGTCCATAGAATGACCAACTATAGGCACATAGTTTGGGACCTTATTGAAGGATTTGATGCCTTCAACATTTAGCTAATCCCTCAAGATAAGAACTAGACCGCTGATTCTTTGGCACAAGCAGCAAGTACATTGCAGTCATTATCACTTTTGGGCTTAAAAAATTTCACTGTGGAACTTGTTCCAACACCATCGGTGCCTAACAATGTCACCAACTTTTAGGTATTTGAAGATGATAAGCACATTCTTGATTTTATTACTGGCTATGATGTATTCGCTTCCCAAATAATTGATGAGGTCAAGTCCCAGGAGGCTGAAATTGACTTGGAAGGAGTCCTCAATCTGAAGACTAACACCATCCCAAGAGGCATATTGCAATTAGAAAGGATCTTCATTTTGGATAGGATTAAAGATCAAGAGCAGAAAGTGAAAAGGGAATCCTTGGACTGTCAATTTGAAACATTCAACATGGGGACCCGAGGTGATGTCAAAAATGTCCTTATTAGTAAGGTGTGCACTCTAGAGGAAAGGTGAGGGATTATTGATGCCTTGCACACATATCAGGATGTGATAGCCTGGAGCTATGATGACTTGAAAACATGTGACACTTCGTTCATTACACACACCATTCCCCTCAGGCCAAGTGTCAAGCCATTCAGGCAAAGGCAAAGACCGATCAATGCTTTATTGGAGCCCATTATCCAAAAGGAGGTGCAGAAGTTACTTTCAACATTAATCATATTCCCGGTAAGGCATTCAACATGGGTTGGAAACTTGGTCCCAGTCAGAAAGAAAAATGGAGAAATTAGATTGTGTTGATTTCAAGAACCTAAACAGAGCATTAGAAAAGGATAATTACCCAATTCCTTCACTGGATGAGGTGCTTCTGGTTGTTAATGGATCTCAAATGATGTCCTTTTTGGATGGGTACTCTGGATACAATCAGTTCATGGCTCAATATGAGGATAGGCACAAAACTGCCTTTACTACAAAATGGGGAACCTTTGCTTACTAGAGAATGCCCTTTGGATTAATCAATGTTGGAGCTACATTCCAAAGAGTGATGGACATTTCCTTCACAGAAATAATTGGCAAGTGCATAATCATCTATATGGATGATTTAATAGTCTTTTCCAAGAAGAGAAGTGAGCATGTCATAGATTTTTGCAAAGTATTCCAGAAATGTAGGGAGTTTGGTATTTCACTTAATCCAAAGAAGTGCATTTTTGGGGTCACTAAAGGAAAGCTGTTAGGACATATTATTTTAGAACAAGGTATTGCCATCGATCCCGAGTGAGTGGAGGCAATTCTGAAAATCCCCCCCCCCCCTACAAGCAAAAAGGAAATGAGGTCCTTCTTTGGCAAGATCAATTTTGTCAGAAAATTTATCACTGGATTTACAGAAATAGTCAAGCCACTGAATTCCATGATGAAGCAGGAAGCAAAGATTGAATGGAATGCTGAGGCTAAGGAGGCATTTGCTGAGATCAAGAGAGCTATCACTGAGGCTCCTATTTTGATAAGTCCTAATTACACTAAGCCATTCTACATCTATTTGTTTGCCTCTGATCACTCTTGTGTTGGCTTGTTGACACAAAAGTCTGATCAAGGGAAGGAGCATCCCATAGCCTTCATGAGTGCACCTTTGAAAGATGTCAAACTGAGATACCCTAGTGTTGAGAAGTAGGCCTATGCCTTAATCCGAACTATGAAGAAGTTTAGACATTACATACTAAGGAACAAGGTCTTTGCTATAGTCCTTGACCCTGCAGTCAAGTTATTGTTGATGCAAAATGAGTTGGGCGAACGTAGAGCCAAGTGGGTGATTATGTTGCAAGAGTATGACCAAAACAATGGTAGAAACAGGTCCCGACCTTGTGACTCAGCATTATAATCTTGAGGATGTTTCTCCAGGGAGCTAGTATGATGACATTGTTTACTACTTGTTGCATCAGCAATGTCCCAAATACTTGAATTCAATACAAAGGAGAGCCCTACGATTGAAGAGTGGTAGGTACATGATGAAGGGATTTATTTTATATAAGAAAAATCATGAAGGTATCTACCTCAGGTGCCTAGGAAAAGGAGAAGCAAGGAGAGTGATGAAAAAATTTCATGGTAAATATGGCACAGGCCATGGTTCAACATCCTCCACTGCAAATCAGATTTTGAGGGCAAGCTACTATTGGCCTACCTTATTTAGGGACACACATAACCATGTGAGAACTTTCCATGTGTGTCAAATGGCAGCAGGCCGGGAGAGGCGTGCAACTCTTCCACTTCGACCTGTCATAGAGGTAAAACCATTTGTACAGTGGGGAATGGACTTCATAGGTCCAGTCAACCTGCCTTCATCTGCAAGTCACAGGTATATTCTCACCATAACTGATTATTTTATTAGGTGGACTGAATCTCTTGCATGCAAACAATGTACTTCTGAAGTAGTAATCGATTTCATGGAATCATGTATTATTAATTGCTTTGGTTGTCCATTAGTTGTGGTTTGTGATAATGGTTTGGCATTTGCATCTTTAAAGTTTTCTAATTGGGCTTATGATCATGGGATTGCCATCAAATTTGCATCTAACTACTACCCACAGGGGAATGGTTTGGCTGAACCTTCCAATAAGAACCTTCTGACAGTCATCTGAAAACTATTAAATAAAAACCCCAAGGATTGGCACACCTAGCTTAGATTTTCTCTTTGGGAAGACCGCACTAGAAAAAAGGCATCCTTAGGAACCTCTACTTTTCACTTAGCGTATGGTTTGGAACCTGTATTTCCCATCTAGATGAAGATCCCTACCCTGTAATTCATCAATGAATTTTATGAGGGAGAAGATAAATGTGAAGCCTGCTTAGCTGAATTGTTACACCTTGAAGAGAAAAGAGATGACGCCTTAGAGAACTTTGCCAAACATTAGGGTGTTGTAAAATGATGGTTTGATAGGAGGGCCAAGGTAAAATCCTTTAGAATTTTTGACTTGGTTCTCTACTGGGATAAGGCCCATGACAAGAAAGGAGAGCATGGGAAATTTGATAGACTTTGGCTCGGCCCTTATCAAATTGCAAAGATTCTAGGAGATAATGCTTTCTATTTGAAAACCCTCGTTGGAGAAAATATCCCACTACCTATTAATGGGTAGTATTTGAAGCATTATTTTTGGTCTTGAGTTGTTTTCAACTCACTCCTTGTATACTAGTAGAATAGGTTTCCTTTTTGTTGTCTTGTTTCTGTTTTGCTTTGGTTTGGGTTGGGTTTCTTTTGGTTTTGGCTCTGCTTGTCTGTTGTCTGTTTGGGGTCGCCTTGCTTCTTTTGGGCTTATTGCATATGTAAAACTGGTTGCTTGTTTGGGGTTGCTCTGGGTTTTCTTTTACAAACTTTTATCATCTTTTCGGAGTCATTCAAATTGGTGGATTTCCCTCATCTGATGTTGCATAAGCTGGGAATTGGAGTCACTTGTCTGAATTGGATTTTGGAATATATTTGGGTCTTATATCTTCACACATATCTTAAGAATTCCAAGGTTGCATGTGGTCTTTAGGAGGTCTGACTGGGTGAAAAATCTTAAATTCTGCTCTAGTGCCATTGGGGTTCTCATCCTTGAATGTGGGCTTCATTTCCCATGAGGTGAAAATTAAAGCTTTAAAAGCAAGTCTCAAAAGAGAATATCAAAAGAAAAGAATGAAAACATTGAAAATTAGAAAGGTTCACCTTTTCAAGGACATCCTAGTATCTCTACTGGGGCTATGGACGCCTGGCTGGTAGTAGAGCTATGCTAGGGAGGGTCGCAGTGATAACCTCACCTGGGCTATGGATGTTTGACTGGTAGTGAGGCTCTATCCAAGTTGCTTTTGGAGTTAGAATCCTTATGTAGCCCTGCCAAAATGAATTTGGTCCTTGCTGCAACTTAGGAAAGGAAAATCAACGCATATGCACACACTTTGACCTTGGTATAGGAAGGGTTTGCTTATTGGTGGTGTTTGAAACCTTGTCTAGGTGTAGCTTGATGCTTGGAAAGAAACCAAAGATGCTGAGATCGTGTTAATAGTTTATCATCGAAATGCTCTGGAGCATTTCCCCAAGGGAATCGCCATTTGTTGTGCAGTTTTTTGCGCACACACCCCACTAAGGTGGGGACCCTCTTTTACCTACCCCTCTTTTTGTGCTTACCTTTCAAAATATTAGGGGGATTTTGTCTTTGGTGCTTGCTTTGGTCTTGGGTTCCCTTTTGGTTGAGTTCTTGGTGGCCTTGGTGTCTTGCGGATGTCCTTTTGGGTGGTCTTCTTGCACCTTTTTTTTTCCCCTTGTGTTGTCTTTGTTTGGGTCCTGGGGGTTGTGGTTTTCTCCCTTTGCTTTCCCTTGTTTCTTCTTCCCTTGTTTTCTTTTGTTCTGTCGGAGGTAGAACCGGGATGGAATTTGATTCTAAACTTTTTACAAGTTCCAAGTCTAGTTTCGGTCCCAGTTCTGGCTCCGCTTCCCACTTCCCTATTTTTGTCTTTGTGTTGCTCGCTTTCGGTCTAAGGGTTGGTTCCCTTAGTCTTTTCTTCACTTCACTTCCCTCATTGTTTCTTTGTTTTGTTAGGACCAGAGCCGGGATGGAATTGGATTTTGCACTTTTCCAAAGTTTGAAATTCGGTTTCATTTCCCCCTCCGACCGGCTCCCATCCTTTGTCTTTGTCGTTGCTTTGCCTTTTTGTTCCTGTCGCTGGCTTTGCTTTCCTTTCGTCGGATTTTGGAAGAGCCAAGCGCGGAATGGATCATGGTTGGAAACCTTTCTAAAAAGGCTCCCAGTCCTAATCCGGTTCTGGTTCCAGTTCCACCCTGTTGGTTTGGCTCCTTCTTTGCTGGTGTTGTTTATCGGGTCGTTGGCTCTGGCTTTCCCCACACATGCTTTGTTTTCTCTATTCATGTTCACCAGAGTTGGGTACGGAGTGGATCATGACTGGGAACTTTGTTCCACCCGTTCCCTCTTGGGTTCCTATTTTGATTTTCATTTCAGTTTGGCCTGTTTCCTCTTGGGTCCCCATTTCGGTTTCCGTTCCGGTTCTACCTAGATCCCTTTTTGGTTCCCGCTCCGCTTTCGTCAGGGTGTGTTTTGTTCCCTCCTGTCTTGGCCCTTTGCCCGTGTTTTGTTTTTCCTCTGGTTCCACCTGTTTCCTCTTGGGTTCCCATTTTGGTTTTTGTTCCGGTTCCGCCTAGCTAGGTTGTGGCTTTGTTTCACCTGTTCCCCTTTCCTTCTCGCCTTTACCTCCGCCTGTTTCTGGCTCCGCTCCCTCCTGGATTGCTGTTTGGTTCTCTAACCTTGGGTTCTTTGCCTTAGCTATTTTTCAGTGGTGTATCTTGTATTGATGGTGTTTTTTTTGCATGCAGGTTGGATCATGATGGACGTGGCTTGGATTTGCAGATGTGTACGATGCGGATCTGGACATGATTTGCGACTATGGTCACATAGCCAATTCTTGCACATAGAGTTGTTGTGGGTGGTGGCCATTAATGGCTGGTTGGTGGGACGTGATGGGCTCTTCTTGGTTGGCCTCAATCTGGGTCATTCGTTGTGCATCTCAAGCCCGATCGATGGTTGGTTTCATCTCCTGGTTCTGGCACACATTTCTTCATTCGTGGGTGTTCATTCATGTCAGGTGTGGCTCGAGGATTTGTCCCTCAGTGTCGTGTAACCTTGGTTGATCTGGTGGCATCCTTTGCTGCATTCATTGCTGGATGGTGGGTTGCTGCTATTTTTCGGGCTGATTTGGTTGGTGGCCATGAGTTTTGTAACCCTAGCTTTGTTCTCTCATGGGCAGTTTTCTATATATATGGCATTCTGCCTCTTTGTAAAGGGTTTGATCTCCTGGTAGTTAGAGAGTTTGTGTAGTAGAGACTTGTAATCATAGGTTAATAGTAGGATAATAGGTTAGTAGATTAGAAGGAGCTTTCATTTTTAAGCATATATCATAAATGACCAGAAATGTTGTAAACATGATGATTTAATAAAAGGTGTGGACATTGTGTTATGGCTAGTGTCTCTCTTGTGTTAAATAATCTTGCTTGTTTCTTGTTTTATTTTTTGAAATGCTTGGAAATACTTGAATGTAGTTTAGATTCAATTTTGTAATGCTTATGATCGGACATCCGAAGTGTTGTAGCAATCCCTGGTTCATATCTTGGGAAGCTTCTTGATTATGGGAATGTTGTGCAAGGTCAACCTGTACCCCATTCATGAGCTTAGTTCAGCTGCATCTATTCGTTCATCCCCATCGAATGAATTTTTTCATCCTGAAAATCTCTAAAACCATAGAAGATTGCACTATTTTTTGTAAGATTGCAGGTATAGCCTAGGTCGACCAGAAATTAGTTTTAAGAGATTGGTCCATTTTGGGTCTTCTGTCATTTGCATGATTAAAGTTAGAGGTAGTGTTAGCAATTTAAACTTCTGAACCCCTTTCCTTTTTTTGTTTCTTTTATTATGTGGTTGAAATCCAAAGTTAAAGCACCATCATGTTCAGGATCTAATGAATTTAGAAACCTCCAGTATTTGCACATAAGACCCCTTGTGATTACCAAAATCTTCACATTTTATCACTGAGTTTTTCTATTGCATGGTCATGACCTAACACCCGAGAGACCTTGGGGTTATCTCTTTGTTCATAAGAGATCAACCTTTCAAGAGAGATAGGATAGTCTTTATTCTATCTAAGCTGTTGATGTGCAGAAACACCAAACAACAGAATGTAAGAATGACCATTTAAATTCTCCAACTCACTAAAATGCTTGTAACTAGTCACTGATGTACACTACATCTGAAAGTACATAGGAACAAGAACTAGATACATAGATCAATCAAACTGTAAAACCAAGGAAGCATTAGCACCAGTAGTATAAACCCCCCCATAATGTTGAAAATGGAGAGACATTACAAGTACACTGAAACTATGTGAAGTTCCAAGAAGTGTGTGTAGGAGAAACAACTAGCAAATAAAAGGGTATGCAAAATAATGCACACAAACATGAGGCAAGAATCATTAGGATTCGCTAATTTCATGGAAGGGATACTCACTTGGAAAAGGTTTGATGGAAAACCAAATGCAAACATCAAACCCCCCATGACGCTTTATATCATAGTGCGAATACAAAAGGCACAATAGGATGTGCAAAATTCCTAAAAAATATACACCAAAATGGAACTTTATCTCAATGCATCTACAAAAGAGAATGTGCATGAAATATATGTCTACAATGCCCAAATAGGAAAGAATACTAGAAATACATGAACAACAGCCAAAAATGATCCATCCCACACAAACAAAAAGTTTCCAGGAGCTAAGAAGTCCAAGTAATTCACTAGAGTATGAAAACACAAAAACTGAATAAAATGTACCTAGAGAGCAATCTGGAAAAAATGCATGGATGGATGTGAATAGCTCTGAAAGAAAATTCCAATGCCACTGTAATCATGAAAAATGGAGAAACTAGTCAAAATTTACGACTTCAAGACTGAAAAAAATACCTCTGACTTCAATAGGTTGTAGAATTCACCAATAATAAAAATAAGTGACCCACACCACTGGAAATTTAGTGGAACCAATTTCTGAAGATATCTTGTTTGCTATAAAATAATATTGTACGCCCAAGTTATGGCCAAAAGAAAAAAGACCCCCTTTAGGGCACAAAAGGGTCTTGAAGGGGCCTTGACCAGCTAGCAGTATGGTTGACAACATGCCCCTTTTTTAAAAAAAAACCTATAGTTTTTATAACTTTTTGACTTTTTCATAATTTTTTAGAAATTTTGAGAAATTACAAAATTTTAAAAACTGTCGACCTATGAAATTTTTTTGCCTTTTTTTTTTTTTCTTGAAATTTGTGCTAGCAAATCCACACATGGGTTGTATAGGCCCCTATACAAAAAAGATGCCTCAAAAGCTCCTGATAGTAAAATAGGTCAAATTTATAGTCAAAATTTATGGAATTGACCTCTTAAACATAACAAAAAGGTTTTTTTCACACCAAAATGCACTAGAAATCATAGCTACCCTCTGGATTCAAAAAAACAATAGCTTCAAACCCTCACAAATCTAACCTTAGGAGTCCAAATTAGGCCAAACAAAAGCCAAATCTGACTTTTTCAACAACGTTGAATCTAACGGTGAGGTTATTTATATACAAAAATGCACCTAAAATTACCCACCTCCATTTTTTTTTTTTAAATCAAAGAGGATTGAAATTTGAAGCCTGTAACCCTTATTGAAGAAAAAACCCACATAAATCGAGAATGGATTTGTTGAATCCACACTCTAATACCATGTTAGAATTATGAAAAATGAGCCACAAGGTCAAACAATGAATAAAGACACCCTCCATGCAAGAGATCTACAAAGAAAGAATTACAATATTCCTCAGCAAGAAAAAGCTATAGAAGGACCTCAAGAAACTTCAATAAAAACAAGAGTCCTCAAAGGTTGAGAGTTTGATAAATCTCCAGAGTGATAATACAATGAGTTTTGAGTTCTATATTTGAGCAACCCTAATAATTTCTCACTTTAGTTAATAAAAAAGCACTTAGTTAACTAAATAAAGAACTCTTAAGTTTAGCTTTTAAGTGCATGAGAATAAATTAGACTAATAATTAATTCAAGATCAATGAATTATTAGCTAATGCATGCTAACTCTAACATTAGTGAATGCAATTATTATGAATGGATTCCAGCTCCTTGCAGGTTTCTCCTTGGCCTAAAAATTTCTTTGATATCGCCAACTTTTTATCTAAAACAAAGGAGGGTGATGAAGTTGAAGATGTAGTTACAATTTCAAAATAGATGGAAGGAAAGATAGTGCGAAGACAGAGACCTCTTCACACCAAGAGGATAAACAAAAGAAATGAGGGCAGGCCATGTATATCTCAAATTATAATAATGATTATAGCTAAGAAAAACTACTTTAAATTGAGTGATTGAAGAATACGAAGATTGGTAAAAATAATTTCTATGAAACTTTAATTTCTTCCTCTGCTGAAAATTCTTGAAAATTTTCAACTGAGCCCCCCCCCCCCCATTTGGAGTGACTATTGTTTTTAAATCAAGCCTCCTTCTTTATAATTTAAGTTTTCTCATGCACATATAGTTTTAACTCCAAATATTTCTTTATAACTAAAAATTCTCTTTTGCATGATTTATCATGCAACTTAAGTTATTTAATAACTGTAATGTAGAAAAATGTATCCCTTTACATTTTCACACTTATTTGGGCCCTCCTAGTTAATTTGGACTTAATTATGCCTGAATTTAGTGTTGTAAAATGTATTTATTTACACTTTCACACTAATTTAGGGATCTTTTAATTAATTGAGCTTAATTATGCCTTAATTGGCCCTTTAATTCATTTTTCAAGCCCATTAAATTAAATTTTCCAAAGAGGAAACCTGGCATTCATTAATGCCTTAACACAACACTTATCATTGAGCAATGTGTGTCCTAGGTTTACTGACCTAGGACCCATTCGTCGATGGGTGAATGGGTCCTCCCTTAGACCTAGGACCTAAATTTAAATTATAGTTTTGGCAGGATTTTAATATCTCTAAGTGTATATTCAAATGTCGGCTTGTGATATTTGAATTTCGAGAAATTGAGGATACATACCTATAAATATAAGGTTATTTCAGTATGTTTCACCTAGAATATTTTCAAGAGATCAAGTTAGAATTCAAGAGCATTTTTGAAGAACTTTTAAGGCATTCAAGTGAAGAATTATTAGAGTTTCATTGCAGAATTCAAGATCTAATTGTCATGTCAAAGTCTTCATGCATCATGGATGTTTTTGGAGCTAATATGATGATGTAGGTTTCATGATCCATTCAAGCATTCAAAGTCATTATTTCAAGCAAGATTCAAGGTTCAAGATCCACATCCATTGGAGCCATTTCATGCAAGTTGCAAATCTACATTCCAAGGTTTATGCAAGGGTTTGTTGAGTGGTAACATTGATTTTTTCATTCTTCATTCCCTCCTTCATGTTTCATTTCATTTCATTTCAAGGTTTGATTACCAAAACAAGGTTTGACCAAGGTGAACCCCCATTCACCAAAAACAAAAAGTTCTCCCTCTTGATTTGTGTTTGCAAATTTAGCTAGAAGAAATCTTGAAGATCCTTTGAAGAGAAAAATTGAAGAGGTTGTCAAAGTTGCAAAAAGTTGTCAAAGTTGTCATCTTCTCATGGAAACTCATCTACAAAATTTATTGATGGCTTTTCAAACCTAGAACTTGGAGAATCTAGAAGTTTAGAGACAGGACCAAAGGCTCCCGAAAGTTGTAGAAAAACCCTAACTCATGACCCATTCGCCCCTAGGCGAATGAGTCCTAGATTATCTTCAGAAACTACCTTTTAGTGAAAGGTGCATTCATGTCTACCCTTATTTGATCTCCAATCTGGTTGTAGGTTCTATTAGTATTTAGTTTAATCTTGTTCTTTCAAGTTTTAGATTACAATTTGGTGTTGATTTACTATTTTTAGTTTTTCTCCCCAAAGTGTTGTTTGACCTTGATCCACATCCTTCAATCATAAGGCAATATGAAGATTCACATCTTAAGTTGATTCACCTAAGGGTTTTAATTAAATTCTTTGTGTGGATATCATTTCCTAATGAAATAGAGGAAGATAGGTCCATTTTTCATCATATTTGGTACACCCCACATTTAAAACGCCCCTATTTTCCTAGATTTCATTTTGGTGAACCCAAATTTTTGAGCATTGTATATTTCTGATTTTGGAGTCTATTTTAGCCCTATATCAAGGATTTGCATTCATTTGTATTGTATTACATTGAATTGAATCTCATTTAGGGTTTCTTAACTTGCATTAGTTTTCATCGCATTTAGGGTTTTATGATTTCATTTTTGCATTCTTTAAATCTAAAAAATATAAAAAAATCAGTCACTTTCCAAAGAATTTGCATAATATTGCATCATCATTCATTTAGATTACCAAATTGAATCAAAATTTCACATCAAATAAGGTCTCCTAGTTTGTCATTTATCACTAGTTTACATTTGTATTTAAAATTCAATTTTATAGAAAATTCAAACTATAACCACCTATCTCAGTCCAGAATCTAAAAGTCATAGGAATCAACTCAAAAATTTATAATTTCATTTTTCAAAACCCTTAGATATGATCCATTCACCCCTAGGTGAATGAGTCCCTGATTAGCGATTTTTCCTACATTTTTGGGCATTAAAATCTCTATTTCTATATTATATTTTGTTGTTTTTAGTTTGTTGTTATAGTTTACAAAATTTATATTATTTCAAAATGATCATGTTAACCTTCATTTGATAAATTTAGTGCATTGTGTGAATTCAAAATTGGATTTACAAGATATCATTATCAAGTTTTACATAGCATGATAGAAAAATTATCTTGTTTGAAATCTGAAATTTTCTTTTACATATTTGCATTGCACTTTACATCCTCCGTTAATGCATCATATTTCACCTTCTATCCATTTTGGGTGCATATTTAGTTTTTAAAACTTGTATGAGATTCACAACTTGGTGTCCTATTTCCAATACTATTATGAGATGTATTTCAAGACTCATGTCATCCCACGATACACCATTCATTGTGGATCTTGGGTTTTCTAACTCTTTCATTCATAGTGTTGACACCAGTCAACCCCCTATCGTTCATAGTCTTCATACCTCATTTTCAATGATTTCCTTACCTACAACTCATATTCATGATGTTGAAACAATTCTTTCTAATATCTTGCAAGAGAACATAAGAGGATAGATGAAGAAATTGAAAATTTTCAAAAATTTGTGACTTCTAAAAATATTGCTAGTGGTTCCATTCCTACTTTAGATAATATGAGGAAAATGTTTTAAAATGAACATGGAATAGATATTGTGTGAATTCTAGCTCATAATGTTGATAAACATGTCCCTACCATGACTAGTGCTCAAGCTTTGGGATATACTCAAAGTCAAGGTGGAAATCCAATTTCTACTTCCACAACCCTTACCTCTATTCCTACATAGACTAGTACTCATGTTACTACAACAATCCAACCTACTAGCAATGTCAACACTTCCTTAGGAATTTCCATTGGGAATTATTCTAGATTTGTGCATTCAAATACCATATCTCCTCATCCATATCCCCTCACAAATCTATAATTTAGTTTCCCTCTGCATACATACACAACTCCACCTTATTCACCTCCATCTCATAACACCAAAAATGATCCAATCCTTAACACACTTTTGCAAAAATTTGCATCTCTACAACAAAAAATTGCCACACTAAATTAAAACAATGGCCAACCTTCACAATACATCAATACCAACCCATTATCCTTGGATATATTGATAACACAAATGAAACAAGGTATAGAGGTTCCTAGGTTTGATAAATATGGTGGGAAAGGAGATCCTATTAGCCATGTTTCCACTTACACAGCCTTATGTAGTGACTTCAATTTTGAAGATAAAATCTTGGCTAGACTCTTCCTTGGATCCTTGAAAGATATTGCTTTAGAATGGTTTTTCTCTTTACTAAATAATTTAATTTATTCATTCAATGAACTTATTGATGCATTTTACAACTACTTCCAAATTCACATGGGTCCTAAATGACCTTAGCTGATTTGATGACATGTAAAAAAAAGGATGCTGAAAAGGTCATTGATTTTATAGTGTGATACCAAATTCTTTACACCCAAATAAACATTAAGATTCCTAATGTCGACCTTCAAAGAATGTTTATTTCCAATTTGCAATACAAAATCCAAGCTAAGATTGAGATGTTAAGGTTCCCTTCTTTCACATAGTTGTGTACAGCCCTTCATGATTATCAAAATTTGATTAATAATCTTGAAGTGAAAACTCCATCTAATAGTCCTAAAAAGTCTGAATACACACCCCAAAATAACTATCAACCTTTCAAGAAACAAAATAATGGTTTTCTAAAACTTAATCCCACTCAATCATCTCAAAATGTTGACACCCAAATGGCAACTACAAAGATAGAAAAACCATATGCCTTTGTAGATAGAAATATATAATTTACAACCCTAGTTGATACCCTTCATAATATCATGTTGCAGCTCTTAGACAAGAATTTGATTTCCTTTCCTCGTGTTAAAGCTCTTGATCCTACTAAGGCTTTACCTTCAAACTATAGATTAAATACGTATTGAAATTTTCATTGAAAAAATGGACATGATATAGAACATTGTAAGCATCTTAAACATCTTGTGAAAGACCTTATTGGTTCTAATCATATTCAAATTGGAGGTGTTAATGATAAAGGTAATAGGTCTGTAGCTCCTCCTAACCAAAACTAACAAATATTTATGAATCCTATGATAAATCATGATATCTCCTTTGTCAAATCTAGTGAAACAAAGAATGATGTGATGAATGTTGACATAGATGATGATAACATGAATGATAATGAGGAACACTCTATAGAATCTATGGTTGGATTTATTGAAGCTAAACCTTGTAAGGGCGTAACTTAGATGCCACTTAGAATTGCTTTCTTGCAACAAGACATACTTAAAAATGCACCCAATGGTCCTCTTTACATAGTTGGAAGAATCAATGACAATCCTACTAATGGGATATTAATTGATCCCATCTGTATAGAGAATTTGATCACTAAATAATTCATATTTGTGCATGAGGTTCATCAAGATACTTATGAAAAACTAAAAGCATGGATCAAAATGCATAATGGTTTTTCTTGCCCTACAATAGATTCAATAAATCTCCCTTTAAAATTTAGACTGAAACAATTAAATATCTCATTCACCATCATCCCAACTTTGAATCAATTTCATGTGAAGTTAGGCTATCCATGGCTTCGCTCCATGAATTTTTTTTCATCAGCTATTCATAAATTCTTAAATTTTCCATTTGGAAATGAAATCTTGACCGTGCAACATAGTGGCTTTAATCCTATGTCTTCGTGTGGGAACTTCTCATTGGATTTATTTTGACCTGAGCCTAGTGAACCTATTAGACCCCATGAGGATTTCTTTTTTCAACCAAAAGCTCTTCCAAGTAACTAAGACCGGACTATGAAAAATCCTCTACCTATTTCTTATAAGAGACCATGAGATAATCAAGCAAATCCTGTTGTGCCTCCTAAATTAAAACAAGTTTACAAAGATAAAGAGAAATTGGTTGAACAACCTCACATGGTTCCTTTTTTTCCTCCCTTAAGGGAAGAAAAGAAATAGGTATGGTTGATAAACCCACTCCTACACAATCACAAATTGAAAACCGAAAGAAAATAAAATAAAATGCTAGAGATCTTAAGCATAGATGTCATGCTATTGCTCATTTGTTACAAGAAAAAGAAGAAACTAACAACATAGAAAGTTAGAATCCAAAATTGTCTCAAGCAATTCATGATGCCTCTCCATCTTTTCTGCAACATAAACAACAAGCTTCTATGGATATTATCATTAGACCTCGTATTGTGATTAATTTGGATGGTGATAATGAAACTACTAAGATTGATGAGGAAGTGCATAAAGAGCTAAATTCACTGTTGTCCTCTTCCATGAGCTTAAATGATGATCCTCCTAATTAGAGTGTTGAACTTGGTTCTTTTCCTAGTTTTCCACTTGATGTTATCCCTTTGTCTATTTATCTGCCTTCCACATACGATGAACAAGATTGGGATGTAGATGACCTGCTATATGTTGACTCACATGTTCCTTACTATGCTTCCCTTTGTTTTCTTTTTCATGTTATTTTTGTGATTGCATGTGTGTAATGTGATTCCCCATAATGTTCTATTTGATGCATCTATTTATGTGCATTCCTCTATTTGTATATATATTCTTCTATATGTCATAAACATTTACCTTTTCGACTTGTCTTGTGTTTTCGTCGAGACATTTAGGTCTCTTCCATGTTGACCCAAAATATTTTTCTTTGTTTTCGCTATCTAGGTGCCATTCTTCCTATTCTATGAGTATTTGGGGAATGATGACATTTCTGAGCTCTATAATATCATTGTAGCAAAGACATACTAACCCTAAATTTGTAGATCCCTTATGTTTTTTGGATTTAATTTTGGGGGAAACCCCTCTTCATGGCATAGCTTCATTTGGGAACATATGAATTGGAATAGGGCTTTCTGAATAAGCTATCATGTCCTATTTATTATTTAGCATTGATTATTTGCTACTTTAAAGTAATTATTCACATCAATGGTGTTAGAAATTTATTTAAAGTGGGAGAATACATTGGCATTATTATTTTTAAAAATTTTGACATTCGTTATGTTTTTGTTGTGTGGTCTCACAACATGCCTTAAGATTGTAAATCTTGGGGACCCAAGTGAAAAAATAATGCTTATGGCAGGTGTTGGCTAGCTGGGGAGATCATCAGAAGGTAAAAGTTAAAGGAAATTTCTTCTAAGTACTTTGTGATTCAAGAGTACTAAGTGTCGAGAATCAGGTACTGAGAAGCCAGAAGTGCAAAAATTTTAATGCAAAGTTTTGAGCATAATTTTCCATTCTAGGAGCAAAGGTCCAGTAAAATGAAAGTTTTGGTAATATTCAAGGTCCGGGAAACTTTGTAAAGTTTGAGGTATCGAGTACCAAGTACCGGGTAATAATATTAAGTTTAAAGTTGATTTTTTAATGTTTCCAAAAGGTCCAAGGGTCTAGTATCCTAACATAGATAGAATAATTACATGAGAATATGATATTTTAAAAGTGTGATATTTATTATGGTTTAAATTGATGATTAATGATTTTATTTTCATGAGAGTTTTATGAATGTTTTAAAAGGGATTTAATGTGGGGAATTTTTACTTGCAGGAGAAGCAAATTGTAATGCAACATTCAAGTATGGCCAGTCAGGTAATTTTGGGTTGTGGATAGAATCATATCCAGATCAGGTGATGCATTCTAGGAAGTTATATGTGGAGGATCTTGAGTTTGTCAAAATATCAAGGACTCTAGTATTACGAATATGGAAAAAGAGAGTGCCAACCTCCAATGTAACCCATTCTCGAGAGTAGAAAGTTTGAGGCAGATCCAGAATGTAGGAACATGATGATAAAGCAATCATTCTGAATATACGGGAAATTTCCTACATGATATCTAGATTCAAGTTATTATCTTAGCGATAATAAGGAGCTTAAAGACCCAAAAGATATCAATGTGCTAAAGAAGGTTGACATCTGTTGACTTTGTTATCAATTCTCTTGCTAGTTATCATGCCCCATGTGTCTTGTCATGATTCATCCGTTGGATTTCCCCTCATGTATTTGTCTTATCTTCCCTATGTCTTGTTCCTCTAAAATATTGGAAGATGTTTCATTTTAAGTTAAGTTCAAAATTTATCGATGTCGGAAGAGCCAAAACTTCTTTAAGTTTTGTTATTTTCTTGTTTTTTGAATCATTCAGCTAGATTAAAAACTTGTATGCACATAAAACCAATCAATATCAAAGCTAATTTTAAAGCTACCAACTATTATATTTTGTAGTTGGTTGTTTGTTCAGTTGGCCAAGACTGTATTCTATGTTGTTTAAGGGTGCATACAGAACCTACTTAGTATCCAAATCTAACCCCCCTTCTTTAAAAACACACCATTCTATGCCTATTTGTGAAGCAATCTGGTGAAGTATAGAGTGGTTTGCTTTGATTTGGTTAATTCTTGGGGCATGTGTGGATAATACCCAAGAGCTCTTTTATTTTTCAAGTATTTTTGATGCTTTATTTTAGATTAGATGCTTAAATTTTTGAAAATATTTCATAAAATAGATAAACAAATGGAATTTTGTTGCAAATATTTTATTTCCATTGTATTATTGGATGCTTAAAGCTAAGCCTACTTAAGATATAGCAAATTTTTTTGAAATTCATGGAATATTCTTGCATATCTATTGATTTCATGAAACTGTTTAATGATCAAACCAAGAATATATTTCACCAAACCTTATGATTCCTTGTAGAATTGGAAATTACCATTTACCCCTCATTATTAACAACATTGTCACAACGAACCCTGATGTGAACCTAGTATGGTCAAAACCTGACTTAAAGGAGCCTTGGGATTAAACTGAGTCAACCTGAAGATTTAGGTTGTCTTGGTTCACTCTTTCAAGTAAATATAGGTTCCCACACTCTATCTATGAGGATTTATTTTCATTTTTGGTGTGTGACTAACATCTTGATCAATAGGAACTGGCACTAGAAGGGGGGCCTTTCATATCTTTCCCTCCAATTTTATTTAGAATCAGTATTAGTTATGGGTTTGAGAGTTTCTTGTAAGACGATAGTCTATGCAACCTAGTAGTAAGAACATGGAAGTTGAGAAACTTTGGGGAATCCTTGATTGGAGATTACATCCTTTGAGTATTTTCACCTTTGTTAGGGTCACTAAGTGTATAATTCATGATACAACAGACCACAATGAAATTGATTGTGATTTTTTTATTAGGGTAATTTTGGCCACACATAAAGTGATTTTGTTAACATAAGAGATTTTTTATGCTAAGAGAAAGGAACCATTAATGAGAAGAATTTAAAATTCATAAAAAGTGCTTAACCCTAGTGAAACCGAAAATGTTAAAAAATTAATTGCTAAATCAAAACAGTTTGTTAACTACAATTGTTATGAAGAAAATCCTAAAGTTTTGCAAGAGAATGGGAAAGAATTCCAAGACTTGGAAATACCACACCAAAAAAAGAAAATAAAAGTGATGCATCATCATTCCTTTCACATGTGGAAGATGATCATGAAGTGGAAAAGTGGGAGAATTGAGTGGGAGATGCATGCTTTTCACTCCAAACTGAAAATTTGCAAGTTAAAAAGGGAAATATTCTTGATCTCATGCAAAATACAGAATATCAAGTTTTTACTTTCTCTCTCTTTGATAATAGTACAAGTTGTGCTACTTCTTGGTCTGATAAAGTGAAAATTGAAGACAGGGCTGAAGACTCGAAGAATCTCAGAGAGGAGGAAAATCAATAAATGAACACAATCATTTGTAGAACTAAACAGAATGAAGAAGAAAACCATGAACCGGGGTTGGAAGAAGGTAGAGTATGGAGGAATCTACAAAGGTGTGTGAAATCAACCTTTAAGGAGGTTGTTTTCATAAATATAAGCCAATTTCTTGGTAAGTACATCTTTGAATTTACATTTATTAAATGCAAAAAAATTTAAATAATTCATCATTGCAATAGGAAATTTGAAGCATATTCAAGTGAATTTAAAGATAAACCTGTTGTAATTCATACAAATAATACCATGAAAATAGTGATAGATATTAAATTAAATTACTCAGTTAGGGTTACTCATTGGTTAGGGTAGATTTTAATTAGTTAGGGTTAGTTTTCTTTTGTAGGATATGTTTTTGTTGCTTTGCTTTTCTTTCTGTTTTGTTGTCTGCATTAACAAATTATGCTTAATTTAACACACACATGAGATTAATTTGAAATATTATAGAAATATTGCACTATGAAATGAAAAGAACCAAAATCACACAATATAAATACACACTTAAGTACTAATAAGAAAAATTTATATATGTGTGTATATTTTGTATATACATGGAAATACAAAATCTTCTTTCTATAAAGTGCCAAAAAGAAAAAAAGAGGGGGTCGAGTTGCAAGAGCAAGGTGGTTACTTAGTCAATCTGGGATGCTTCATCTATAAGAGCATAATTGTAATGCCCCACCAAGTAACCCTAAAGGAAGTTGTAATTAACGACTTAAGTGAACCAATTTTTTTTTTAAAAGTGCAATAACATACACATTCACTTACTAATTAACAACAACCTCTAAGACTACAAGGTTAGGATTACTTAAACCCACACATACATATTACATATAACCATAACATTATAAACTTTATGAAATAAACATCATACATCAAGAGAATACCACATAACATAATAAAATGAACATCCAAGATACAATCTCATAAACATTAACTTAATCCAATAGTTACATCACTCATTCCTAGAATGAGACAATAGTACAAAAGTATAATAATTACATAATCTCACCTCATAGACATAAGAGGGATAAAATAACTTATACAATCTGAAATATTACAATGCAAGAAAATACAATAAGAACCGCGAGCTGTCCATCTGGATGTCTCGCCTCCATGAACTGAAGATCAAGGGGGACCCAACGGTTTTGGTGCATGTTCCACCCAACCATTTGGAACCCGAAGGCCCACCCCCCATGCTAGGAGATAGTAACAATGTAACAAGGAAAAAGATCCACAACCTCTAACCAAAGGCAGACTCAAACTAACTCATACTGAAATAACCAAAACAAATGCAATAAACAAGAACCACTCTCGCTTCACTGACATTGCTTCCAAACATAAAATAGACCAAGTATGTTCAGAGAACCATACACATATACAAATACCAATCACCAAGGGAATCTTAAGTGCATACAACCTAAGAATCATAACCACTCCATCCCAAGGAGGAAACAAATATAAGAACTCACTCCAAAAATTTTGGAGGCAACAAAACACATAGTCCACTCCTTTCTCAGGAGGTGACAAAGATGAACCCATCTCCAAACACTGGAGGTAACATCTATAACAGAACCGCTCCCGACAAGGAGACGCACATTACAAAAACCCACTCCTTTCTCAAGAGGCAACAAGATGAAACCACATGACAAGGTCACTCCATACAAGGAGACACGGATCCCATAATCCGCTCCTAAACCAAGGAGGTACAAACATCCCCATTCGTGAAAACCGGGTACTAACTAAAAATACACCATGCACTACACAAGGGAAGAACAACTGGTTGACATAAAGATTCGACAACCCTCATTCACTAAGTTCTTCAGGAATACTTACAAATTTGGACTAACACATAATCCCATATCCCAACATACAACATGACGACATAGCTATGGAAGCATTCAAGACATTAATTCAAATCTAGTATTTGGATTTCCTAAATCCATATTCATTCAATAGGTAACATTAACAAAGTCAAAGGCACAATACCTAGATTAACTAAACTAAACATATAACTATATTTCCTCTTTCCTTATTGGACATTTAAAACAATTAGACTTACTTCCCTTTATTGAATATAGAGAATTAAATCCTTTAAGATAATCGTGAGGAAGATACTACTTTTGGATATGCTAAATCCATATCTCTTTCATAATCCAATCACAATGATTCAAATAATCTAAATAGAAATTAATAAATAAAATAATTGATTGCCTCATCAGTAAAACAACTTCTCAATTTACTTTTAAATCGACACAAATCCATGCAAGTAAACTCTTTCTATTTCCTAACCAAATCTTACATCTCATTCAATTTTCTATTTAAAACATTCCATCACTTTAATATAATAAAATATTGTTTCTCTACCCATTTTCCCATACACACTAATCAATCCATCTTTTAAATCTCTATTCAATAATATATTGCATGCATCTTATTAAAATGAAATACGATAATGAATTTACACTTAGCTTATTTATATATGCTCCATATCATATATACACCGAGCATATATATTAATGAGCTTCATTATAAAGATTTTTTAATATTCCAATCACAACGATTAATTTGCTCTATGGAAATAAAACATAATAACTATTGCCCTTTCAAAATTAATTGAAATAACTAAATAAGTGCCTTTAATTTATAATAAAGGATAGACTAGTTCAAATAATTTTAAATCGATTCCATTGTTTTCTTTTAAACTAACATAAATCTTCTACAATAATTCTTTTCAATAGCCTAACCCAAACCTTATATTTCTTCTAGTTCAACAACACACTATATTAATTTCATCTAATATTTTCCCTTTCCAAACTCTTATTGCATACATCCATTTATTCAAACCATTGCATCTACATTCTCAACAAATAAATTGCTCAACTAAAAAGATAATTAAATCAAGGTAATTAATTTTCTCTTCATAATAATCAATTTTGAAATTTACTATTAAAATAACATAGCCCCATGCATTCAATTTTCTATCTAAACATGAAATTTATAAAATATCTCTTCCTTATCTATATGACCATGCAATTTAAAACTTATCTTTTAAAACCTTCCTGTAAAGTTAAATTGCATGCACTTAAATAAGATAAAGTAATTACAAATTATACTCTTAATTGAAAATACTCATGTATAATACATCAACTATATAATAATATATTATACTATATATATACTTTGTATATACGCATTGAATATATCACTTGTCATTTTACCAAATGACACACTGTATATTTTATTCAAGAATAAAAATACACTTTACTATTTATATATACCACTATATATATATTTTAATCCAAATAAAATATATTAAAATGTCACATATATACAATATATATGCAACATATATATTATTTACCTACTTAATAGATATGATTTATACAAAATTAAACAACTTAATAAATTCAATATAATAAATAATCTACAAAATAAATAAAGGACGATTTTCTACTAAATTCGTGAATAAGCAAAGGGCGGACTATTTTGTTTTACCAGCAGTGAAAAAACAAAAGGGCAAACCCTATGTTTGGGCGGCCGCAAAAGGTGAGGGGCAGCACTGCCAAGGACAGCGCTCCCTCCACACTCTGTGTGGAGGGCGCTGCCAAGGGCAGCGACGCCTCCCACAAACCTTACACAGCGGAGGGAGAGGGCAGGGGGCTGCGGAGGCCCTTCCTCCATAGTCGTCCCCTCATGGGGGCGGTGGTGGAGGCAGCGCCTCCCAAGCCTCCCCCAAACAACAAATTTTATTTAAAATAAAATTTTGGTTTGCAACCCAAAACCATGAACGCCGTATGGATGGCAATGGGGAATAAAAAAATAAAATTTAACAGTAAAATATAATTATATATATCATATGTATATATATATATATGTGTGTGTGTGTGTGTGTGTGTGTGTGTGTGTAAGTTTATGATATATGTATATATATTTAATCAAAATTTCCATTGCTAAATAAATTGAAGAAATTTTTCTGAAACATTCATTTAGAAGTAAAATTATGCAAATTTTTCAGAGAACATCACAATTTCACATAGTTTCAACACCGATTCCTTTAATCCATTTGCTCTAATCAGTTACATTCTACTAAGGTTTTCACAATTTTACTAAAGAATTTCACAGAAAACAAAAGCTTAAAATTTATTTAATTCTTTTCTTGTAATTACAAATTTCTCTTCTATAACAGATTTAACAAACAAATCTTAATTCACTTACTATTTTAAAAGTAACCAAGAACAATAAAACACAAAGAGGAAAACCTGGTTCAAGAAGCTACAGGAAGATAAATTTCTGATGCAAGCCTTCTCCAAAGATTTCCTGAATTTCTTTCAATCATCCAAAGAATTCAATCCAAAACCCAACGAATGCAACAATCTTTCCTCCAATCAATTCTACAATCAAAACTTTCTTCAAACCCTTCTTGAAGCAAATTTCCCAAAATTTCTTCTTTGCTGTAAAAATAAATTTTCTAAAGACTTTTTCTCCCCTAAAATTAAAACATGTATTCTTTATAAATCAAAAATACCTAATACAACCCTAATTCACATTACATGCAAATTAGACATTAATTTCAATTTCAATTTCAATTTTTACAACCCTAATTCACATTACATGCAAATTAGATATTAATTTCAATTTTCGAGAAACCCACTTTCAATTTAAAATGCAATTTCAAATAATAAATTAATTTCCAAAGTTAAAACTCATTTCCCAAATAAACATTTAATTACAATTTCTAATTTAATTCCCACAAGCTGAAATTAATTTCCAAAATTAATTTTAATTATTTTATTTCCTTTCATTTTCTTGCATCACGTTTAATTAATTAATTCAATTATTTAATAACAGAATTCAACCCCCTTGGATTAAATTTAATTAATTAAATAAATTAAATACAATTAATTAATTTAAATATAAACTTTTATCCACATTGCATTAATTAAATTAAATAACCATCAACATGATTTAAATGCAATTATTCTAAATATCTATTTCCAAATCAAGAATCCTTCAGAATTAAATAACATTAAAGCAAGGCAATGAACGACTTGACACATACCACTGACGACACACTATGGCTAGGGTGTAGACTTGACACAAGTTACCTAGCTACTATCTCCCGTTCAACTTAACCGTTGGATCGACACGCTCAAACCTGTTAAACCAAGTGGAGTCGATGTCATGTACCTGCAATCCTACAACCAAGTAAACATCATACAATATATCTAGCATATAATACACACTGTGAAGAAGGAATTACGGATTCGCAGGGTGTTCACAAGCAAGTGATGCGAACCCATCTTCTTCACCAATACACTCATCGAAACTGACACTTCCATCATAATTCAATAATCTCATAATAACATCTCATGCTAACTCTACAACATCATTAATCCATAATGCATGTGAAACAATAATTAGATCAACACATCACATAATAATAGTTGTCGTTCAATAGTAGCGATCAAAACATCATAACAAAATGTATCCAATATCAAAGTAATTGCAACCACACATAGCATAAAGCAAACTGAACGAGAGTAAAACAGAGGGGTATTACAATAATATCCTAAGTAAGCATTGTCCTAGTGAACGTTAAAGTCAGGAGTGTGGAGATCAGTCAAAAATGGTTGAATAGGAACTATTTCTCCTCATTCCATAAATCAAGGAATTTCATCAATAGAGGGAATTTTGCTGGCCAGGTATGCAATAGATAGAATGTAGTCTAAGTTCCCCAAGAAATTAGGCCACACTATCATATTTACAACAATGTGAACTTATTCAATTAGAATCCCAATAACTAGAAGTGAGGCTATGAATTGTGAAGCTAAGTCTGAATTCAGTTGGTAGTATTGTAATACCCCTCCGTTTTGCTTCTATTTTCATGTTGTTTATGCTTTGTTTGGATTACAGCTACTGAGATACTGGACATATTTATTATGAGATTTTGATCACTACTCTTGAGCGACAAACTATTACTATGTGATGTGATTATCTGATTTAATTTTACATGCTTTGATGAATGAATGCTGACAGTAGAATTATCATGTGGTTAGTTATGAAACTATTGTTATGACGTTAGTGTCAGTCTTGGATGAGTGTATTGGTGAAGGAGACGGATTTGCATCACTCGCTTGCGAGCGCCCTGCGATTCCGAGATTTCTTCTTCACGGTGTGAATTATATACTGCATATATTATGTTGATTATTTGATTACAGGTTGCAGGTACATGACATCGACTCCACCTGGTTCCACAGGTCTGAGCGTGTCGATCCAATGGTTAAGTTGAATGGGAGATAGTAACTTGATAACATGTGTCAGGTCTACACCCTAGTCTTAGTGTGTCGTCAGCTCTGATGTTTGAGTCTTGCTAGATCTTATTGAATGCTTTTTGTAATGTTTCGAAATGTGTTAACCCTTTGATTTGGTCTTTTGAATATTGCATTGGCTGGAAGAAATGGTGATTTTATAGTATTTAATATTATGCTCTTTGGTTATATTTAAATATATTTTGGAAATTAAACTTAAATTATTTATTTAATTAAATTTAAATCTCAAGGGATTAAAATTAATTATTAAATAATTGTAAGTAGGCTTACTAAAGTTGAATTATTTAATTTATTAAATTTAGAGCTCATGGAGTTGGATTAAATTAGTAAATAATTGAAAGTGGGTTAGTTTTGTTAAAATATTTATTTAATTAGATTTAAATCTCAAAGGATTAAATTTAATTAATAAATAATTGTGAGTAAGTTAATTAAAGTTAAATTGTTTATTTAATTAAATTTAAATCTCTTGTGTTTGAATTTAGTTATTAGATAATTTATTATAATTATGTAATAGTATTTGATTGTAAAGTTTAAATTAAATCAAAAAGGGAATATTGAGAAATTAGAATTTTAATTAAAAGTCAAAAGTTAGGGCTTTTGGAAAAGAGGGAAATGAAATTAACTTGTAAATTCAACTTTTGCATTTGAAAGTGAATTAGGGTTACATTAGGTTATTTTGGAATTGTTATTTTATAAGTTTAGGGCAGAAAATTTGGGGATTCTTCTTGCTTCATTTTTTGGACAGGCAGGAAAATTGTTGGAGAAATTTTTGATGGAAGTTTAAGAAATTATTTCTGGATGAAGAATTAAATTTAAAAGGGAGAGAAATTCTATAAAGAAGGTGGAATTAGTAGATTGAAGCTTGCTGGAAAATTCTTGGCATTGTGGAAAAAGAATTGTGAAAAGCTCAAAGGAAAGTCTGCATCAATAATCTTGGTGGTTGCAAATAACCAGGTTTTCTTTTCTATTTCTTGTTTTAATATTTCTAGTTTATCCTAGTTTGTTTAAATTTGAAGAAATTTGCAAATGGGGAATTTTCTTGAAACCCTAGGTTAAACTCCATTATTTGATATTCAGATTCATTTATTTTGGAAATGCAAACCCTATTAGAAAAATGGTGGGAGAGAAAACCAGATCTTTGAATCACTATTCTTGTGTCATTGAAATTTTGAAAACACAAAGGAAAGGGAATGGGTTTATTGTTTTATGAATTTAATCTTTGTTGGAAAGTTTGCTATGGTTGCAAAAGAAAATCATTTTCTGGTTGTGTATACATTTTTTCTTCAATTACCCTAGTTTTGAAAATTCTGGAAAAAAAGATTACATGTATAATAATACACATTGCATATACCATTTTCTGGAAATGATATATACAATCCACATTATTATACATATAAAATTTTTGTTGTTTAAATTTTATTATGCCATTTTTATTTTGGCCGCGTACGGCCTGGCATATCGTACCTGTGTACGAAATTAATTTCGTCCGAATTTTTTTTATTCATCCGAAATTCTTTTGTTCCGTCGGAAACTTTTGCCATTCGAAATTTTTTATCAAAAAAAAATGTTGTAATGTTTTGGTGGGGGGGCTCGGCCCCCACCGGTGTTTATTTTTGTACAGTGGGTACGCAGTACCCACTGCATAGTGCACCACCAGTACGGGGGGCACACTGTCCACTGGGGACTGCATCCCCTACGTCGCCTACCGACCGACTGTACACAGTGTACAGTCGGCATCTGCCTTGATGAGACTGCGGTACCGGTGGTACCGTCCGTCGGACGAGGTACCGTCTGGTTCCGCCATGAATACGTACTGTCGACTTTAGTTTTTTTTTGTTTATTAATTTTTTTTTATTTTTATTTCGTTTTTTAAGGTTGTTTTTATTTTAATTTAATTTACTTTATATATATATAATTTTTAATTTGTATATATATATATTGTATGTATTTTTTTATTATTATATATGAATATATATATATATATATTTTAATATATATATATATATATATATAGAATTTAATTAATATTATATATATGGTAGATTTAATTTTATTTAAAGATTTCATTGTATAATTAATTTCGTTTGGATTACGAAATACGTTTTGATTTTAATAAGTGCTTAGTAAATTTAAATATGAGAAGATTTTCTTGACCAGTATGGTTTTAATATTTTGTTAAAATAAGATTATGTAATGACATGGATAATCAATTTTGGTTAGGTCTAGTATTAACCATGATTAGCATATGTTGCGAAAATAGTTATGTCATGGGAATCTATTGTTACAATTGTAAACGTTGAATGACAGTATTCTAATTGCTGCGAAAATGCATTAGATAGGAACATGGTTTTAGAATAACCAAATATAGAAATTATATTGCCAATGCACGAGTTTCATTGATTGTATTCATTAATGTTTTTATTTGGTGAATCATTATTGTGAAGTGGGTTGTAAAAGTCTTCCAGTTACACGTGGGTCATTCCCTTATTATAATATTGCTTGATTTCCCTTGGGTTGTGTTACATTCGTCTTGTCCTCCTAGTATTGGAGTAGAAGTCTTTGTGTTGCCTCCTAGGATTGGAGAGAGTTTTATTGTTGCAATTTTGTAGCACTCGAGTAACCCTTGGAGTTAGTTCCGTAGTGTGTTATCCAATTAGAAGAGTGGCTTTTGTTAGGGGCCGGAGCCCAAAGAGGTAAACCGGGAAACCTTCAGAAGTGTTTTTTTAACAACTGAAAACTAAAGTAAATATACTTAGCATATTAGGATGTAGTTCACATTAACCAAGATAAGTTAACCTCACTCATAGGCACAAGGGTTTGTTTAGACTTGGGGTGGGTGAGAAGGCCTGGAATGGCAAGATCACTATCTCGTCCCTAAGAGAGATAGATGATTCCACTTGAGTTTGTATGAGTGTCGGGATTCGGTTGAGGCCACCAAGATTTCCAGAGCCTATGAAGAATGCCCAGAGGATATCTCATGACAAACCTTGTGATGGCACTCTGTCTAGGATAACACCGTGTGTTATGTTGTGTGTATGTTCTTTTAGCTCATTTGATCATATTATGTCTGGAAGCAATGTAACCATGATTAGAGTTTTAACTTTATTGTGCATATGTGTGGTTGAGTCAGTTTTTTTATCAGTATGAGTCTGCCTTTGGTTTGAGGTGGTAGGTTTCTCGGCCATGTTACTTGGTTACTATCTCCTAGCATGGGGGTTGGTCCTTCGGGTACCACATGGTTGGGTGGAACATGCACCATAACCGTTGGGTCCCCTTGATCTTCAGTACTTGTTGGTGAGACTCTTGATGGACATCTCTCTTTGCTTATTTTAGGATTCTTGTACTTGGTATCTCATATGTAATAATGTTAATTTTACCCCTCTTGTGTATGAGGTGGATCTTGTAATATTCAGACTTATGTATTTATACTCATTCTGGGAATGAGGATTGTAATAGACCGTTGTTACTGATTTATATAAATGAATGCTTTATCTTTATCTTGTACTTTTCTTTGATGTAAAATGTTATTACTTGTGTATTTACTTTCAATGTATTTTTTTTAATGTTGTTGGTTAATGGGGTTTTTGTAATCTCAATTATGTAACCCTAGGGGAGGTTGTCAATTTAGTTGAACATGTGGGTTTAATTCACTTCTTTTACTTCTTTTAAAAAAAAAAAAATTAGTACGCTTGTTTAGTGAATTGAAACTTCCTCTAGGGTTGCGTGGCGGGGCATTACAAGTATGATTTGGACTCAACAAAATTTTCTCCGAGTACTAAGCAGAAATTTGGTGCAAAAAATCTAGGAGTCTGCGGGAAGAAAACTTCGCCAAGCCACTGGGTAGTGATGTGACCCATGAATCCATTCTAGCGGAAAACACAAGTCAAGAAAATTTTAGTATCCATGGCCTGGAAGCAAGCACAAATAGAGTGGAAAATATAAATGATAATTGAAAGAAAAGGAAAATGTGAAGAATTTGAAAGAGAAGTGTTGAATTTATAGAAAATCGTGAGGAGGTTGCAATACATAGTTGCTTAGAGAGAAGTATTGGAAAATGCAAGTTGAGGTGGAAACCGGATGAGTTTCTCTAGAGTGGAATGTTAAATCAAATTAATTCTCATAGAATTAGAGACATTTTTCTTCGAAGTTTTCTAGTACGAAGATCACGAATTGAGAAAATTGAAGATTTAAAATTAATGGTGGTCATTTCATTATATTTTATTGAGTTGTATTAATCATGAAGGTGTCCATGTGTGCAATGCAGAAAGGAAAATCGAGTCGATAAGGTAGGATACGTTAGCACCTAGGAATTGAAAAGAAATAATACATGTGTGTTAAGGTGTGTGAATTAAATGCAGATTATTATGGTTAGAATCAAGAGTCCTAATGACAACTCTGATGCATTAATGTGGTGCAACGTCATCAAATTGGAATTTCTAGCCGAGTATTTTAGTGGTTGTCATGAAATTAAGATGGAAGGGTGGTAATTGGTAGTTCTAAATTTAGATTTAATTTGGCGATTGAATTGTTTGCTTCTAAATTTTAACATGTACATTTTTTAACATATAATGAATTGTAATTAGCTGATATTTGGCATAAGGATGGTAAAATTTAGCTAGAAAATCACACTAACAAGGAATTATTAAGTAAGTTTCTAGGAATTGGTGAAACTATGAGGGATTTTTATTGAATTAAAAATTAGAAGGTAACCTTTGCTGCCACTATAATTCCCAACCTAATAGTGGGCTTCACTACTTGCAAGTTGAAGCAAAAGATCTTACAATGAAATATCAAAACAAAAAATGAACATCAAAGAAATATCAAAAGAGGAAATATATCAACTCTTTAGGCTATCCAAATATCTCTACCGGGGCTATAGATGCTTGCGGCTGGCAATAGAGCTATGTTTGGGGGAATTACAGAGATAACCTTGTCAGGGCTATGGACACTTGATTGGCATCAAGGCTCCATCCATGGTTGGCTTTGAGGATTACCGAATTTTGTAGTTCAATGTCAATGAACTCTTTTTTTTACCAAGTTTTGAAAACTAGAATTAATCAAAGCACACATTGATATTTTTCTAAGAAATTTTATTGTCTTTATGTCAAAATCTAGGTAAAGGTGATTTGTTGTTGTTCTAAAATATGTATAAGTTAATATTTTTAGTAGGTGATTTAATCCTGAATTTCTTTTAAATTTGGTTTCATTGTTGCAATTTTTTGTGTGGTCTCACAACACACCCCAAGACTATAAATCTTGGGGACCCAAGTGAAATCTAGCACTTATGGCAGGTACTAGCTAGTTGGGGAGATCACCAAAAGATAAAAGTTAAGGGAAATTTCTTCTAAGTACTTCATGATTGAAGAGTATCGAGTACCGAGAATCAAGTATCGGGAAGCCAAAAGTGTAAAAATGTTAATGCAAAGTTTTGATCATAATGTTCTAATCTAGGAGAAAAGGTCCAGTAAAATGGAAGTTCTAGTAAAATTCGAGGTCCAAGAAAATTTGTTGGTAAAGGCCGAGGTATCAGGTACAAGGTATCAGGTAACAATGTTAAGTTTAAATTTTAATGTTTAATGTTTCCTAAAGGTCCAAGGGCCTGATATCCCAACCTAGAATAATTACGAAAGTATTATATTTTAAAAGTGTGATATTTATGATGGTTTAAATTGATGATTAATTATTTTGTTTTCATGAGAGTTTTATGAATTTTTTAAAAAGGATTTAATGTGTGGAATTTGTACTTGCAAGAGAAGTAGATTGTAATGCAACATTCGAGTATGGAGGGTTAGGAAAATTTGGATCGCGGATAGAATCATATCCAAATCGAGCGACGCATTCTAGGAAGCTATATGCAAAGGAGCTTTAGTTTGTTGAAATATCAAGGATTCTGGTATTATGAATGCGGCGAAAGAGAGCACCAACCTCTGGTGTAACCCATTCCTGAGAGTAGAAAGCTCGAGGAAAAACTAGAATGTAGGAACAGGATGATAAATCAATCATTCTAAATATATGGGAAATTTCCTACATGATATATGGATTCAAGTTATTACCATGGCAATAATAAGGAGATTAAATACTTGAAAGATATCAATGTGCTAAGGAAGGTTGACATATGTTGAATTCATTAGCAATTCTCTTTCTAGTTGTCATGTTCCACATGCCTTGTCATGATTCATCAATTTGATTTCCTCTCATGTATGTGTCTTCTTCCTATAAAAGAACAAAAGATGTTTCATTTTAAGTTAAGTTCTAAATTTGTTGATGTCGAAAGAACCAAAACTTCTTTAAGTTTTGTTCTTTTTTCCTACCGATTGTTATCTTTTGTAGTTGGTTGTTTGTTTAGCTAGATAGGACTGTATGTTGTGTCATTTAAGGGTGCATATAGAACCTACCTAGTATCCAAATTAAACCCCCCTTCTTTAAAAGCTTGTGACATTCTATGCCTAGCTATGAATCAATATGGTGAAGTATAGAGTGGTTTGCTTTGATTTGGTTAATTCTAGGGGCATGCATGGATAATACCTAGAAGCTCTTTTACTCTTCAAGTAATTTTTATGCTTTATTTTAGATTAGATGCTTAAATTTTAGAAAATTTTCCAAAAATAGATGAATGAATGGAAATTTGTTGCAAATCTTTCATTTTCATTGTATTGTTGGATACTTAAAGATAAATCTACTTAAGTAATAACAAAGTTGTTTGAAATTCATGGAATATTCTTACATATCTATTGATTTCATGAAACTGTCTAATGGTCAAACCATGAATATCTTTCACCAAACCTTATGATTCCTTGTAGAACCAAAAATTATTGTTTTCCCCTAGTGATTAATAGCACTGTCACAATGAACCTTGATGCGAACCTATTATGGTCAAGACCTTACTTAAACAAGCCTTGGGATTAAGTTGAGTCAGCTTGGAGATTTAGGTTGTCCTAGTTCAGTCTTTCAAGTAAAGATAGGTTCCTGCGGTCTATCTGTGAGAATTTATCTACACTATTGGTGTGTGACTAAAACTTTGATCAATAGTTTCATTGTGTGATTTTCTTGCTTCTTGTGACGTGTCTTTTTTCTTGGTGGTGTCATTGGGTTTTATGTCCTCTAGGAGTACGATATTTCTTGGCATATGAATTTCCTCTTAGTGGTGATGCTATGTAGTGAATTCCCTTAGTTGTGAATATTTTATCCTTGAATTATCCTCTCTTGGAGACATTAGGAACGATGTTCCCTAAGAAGAGACTGTACATGAACTAAGAAAAATTCCTTTGAACATGTTGTTCATAAGTGTTTAGCATAACACATCTTTCTCACCTTATGAAGCTCAAACCCATTTTCAAGGCACCAAGAATAACACACTTTGCTTGCTAGTGAAGTCTGCTTTGTTCATAGGTGCTTAGCATAACACAGCTTCTTAGGCCTTATGAAGCTCAAATTATTTGTTTTGTTTTTGTGGTGCCTTATTCAATTTATCAGAGGGATAGCTTTGATATGGTATGGGATCCTAATAATATTCTCTCACTTGCCACCCTTGGGGACTCACCTAGTGGACAATCAGAGTTCCATTATCTTGTGTGAGTGTACATGTTATTTGCATAGTGGACATCGTGTTCTTCTTGAGAACATTTTTTGACAAAAATCCAAGGCATGTTCCACATCACGTTGGACAGTTGAGGCTTGATCCACCCTTTTTGTTTTTACCTTTTCTTTTTATTCTTTGATTTTGTATGATTGAGTAATATTATTGTTGCTACATACATATGTGTTGAATTTATACTTTAGTGTGAGTTTGATGCAAGGTCATCCTCTCACTAAAGTGTGGGTTAAATGTAGTGTAGAAAAATGTATCCCTTTACATTTTCACACTTGTTTGGGCCCTCCTAGTTAACTTGGACTTAATTGTGCATTAATTTAGTGTTGTAAAATTTATTTATTTATAATTTCACACTAATTTAGGGATCCTTTAATTCATTTTCCAAGCCTATTTAATTACATTTTCTAAAGAGGAAACCTAGCATTCATTAATGCCTTTACAAAACACTTCTCATTGAGAAATGTGTGTCATAGGTTTATGGACCTAGGACCTATTCACCCATAGGTGAATAAGTCCTCCTTTAGACCTAGGACCTAAATTTAAATTATGTCTTTGGTGGGAGTTTAATATCTTTAAGTGTATATTCAAATTTTGGCTTGTGATATTTGAATTTTAGGAAATTGAGGATACATACCTAGAAATATAAGGTTATTTCACTATGTTTCACCTAGAATATTTTCAAGAGATCAAGTTAAAATTCAAGAGAAGAATTATCAGAGTTTCATTGCGACAATCAAGATCCAATTTCCATGTCAAAGTCTTCTTGCATCAAGCATCTTTTTGGAGTTAATATAATTATGTAGGTTTCATTATCCATTCAAGCATTCAAATTCATTATTCCAAGCAAGATTCAAGGTTCAAGATTCACATCCATTGAATCCATTTCATGCAAGTTGTAGATCTACATTCCAAGGTTTATTATGCAAGGGTTTGTTTAGTGGTAACATCGCTTTGTTCACTCTTCATTCCCTTCTTCATGTTTAATTTTATTTTAAGGTTTGATTACCAAAATGGGGTTTGACCAAGGCAAATGCCCATTCACCAAAAAAAAAAACATTTTTCCCTCTTGATTTGTTTTTGGATATTTAGTTGGAATAAATCTTGAAGATCCTTTAAAGAGAAAAATTAAAGAGGTTTTCAAAGTTACAAAAAGTTGTCAAACTTGTCATCTTGTCACTGGAACTCATCTATAGAAATTATTTTTGTCTTTCTGAATCTGGAACCTAGAGAATCTCAAAGTGCGAAGATAGGATTAGAGGCTCTTGAAATTTGTAGAAAGACCCTAACTCAGGACCCATTAGCCCCTGGGCGAGTGAGTCCCAGATCAGCTTCAAAAACTACCTTTTGGTGAAAGTTACATTCAGGTCTGCCCTTCTATGATCTGCAATTTGATTGTAGGTTTTGTTAGTATTGAGTTTAATCTTGATATTCCAAGAGTTAGATTGCAATTTGGTGTTGATTTACTATTTTAATTTTTTCTCCCCAAAGTGTTATTTGACCTTGACCCCCATCCTTCAATCATAAGGAAATCTGAAGATTCACATCTTGATTTGACTCACCTAAGGGTTGTAAGGCAATTATTTGTGTGGATCTCATTTCCTAATAAAATTGAGGAAGATAGGTCCATTTCTCATCATATTTGGTACAACCCACATTTAAAACCCCCCTATTTTCCTCCTTTTCAATAACTTGTTTAATTAATTTAATTTTTATTTATAACTTATTTAATAAAATCTATTTAATTTCTTTTTATCAATAATATTTGTGTATCTAAAGTTTTAAAAATACATATATTTATTAACAAGCTTATATATAATATTATTAATATTTATTATATTATTATATATATACAAATAATTATATTTATTTTTATCAAGTATTTGGAATTAAAATCTTTTACTTTCCCCCAATCAACCTAATTTTTTTAAGGTAAAATGTCCATAAGACAATCTTTTATTTTTCCCAATTAATTTTATTTTTGAAATCATAATAACATAATCATGCATAATACATAGCCATCATTTAAATCATGATACGCAATGGCGTATTTAGAGAACAAAAAGAAATCTTAATCACACAATACAAAAATAGATGCAAGTATGTGAATGTGTGTGCAATATTCCCATCATATTCATCAATTTCAATTGGCTAATTACCTATACCTCGACCATGTTCTTGCCTTCAACATGTACCTACACTCAATTGCACATTAGTAGGTTAGTCCTTCAAAACCATAGTCAAGCTCATTAAAATTAAGCTAATAATAATGCCATGATAATTATTTTAGTTTTATTTATATGCATCTAGATTAACCATAAATTTCAATTTAATTTTCATTCATTAAATATAACATCTAGTTTAAAACACATCTATCCACAATCATAACATGTTCAACCAATATTCACAATCAGATCAATTTATTTATTAATTAATTTTATGCACGTCGAAATGAGATGTGACATCCTTCCCCACTAGGAAAAGACATTGTATTGGTCTTATTGGACATACACTAAAAGAATAAGAGTATCACATTGATGTAACAAAGAAGGTATCTTAAAATTAAGCATTCAAATGAGGAAAAGAATAATCTATTTCAACTACATCCTCCCATACAACACTATCCATAGAAAATTGGCCTTATTGGACCTTATATTGCACTCTCTCTTTATTGTGCAACTTACGTTACATCTATCAATAATTTGAGTGGGCTCCACTAGCACCACCTTTGGATCCTCCAAACATGTCATACCCACAAATCAATCCTCTATAATTCTCACTGAGTTTAGGCACCAACATAAAACATGAAAATCTAGAAGGACAACAAACGCTTCAACCAAAACTTTATTTGAACCAATTGATAGGTGCTCAACCACCTTAGAGATCACATCACCTAGGAAATCCATCTAGCAACAAACATAATCAAGATCAAGGAACACAATTATTCCAACCCTTTCTTCGCACAAGGCTAGAGCAACACTACCTCACCTACATGCTCAAAAAGAGAATGTCTTTCTTCCAACTATGGCATACTTGCCAGGTTCTTCTAACCACACTAGCTCCTCCAAGTGAGACTAGAAATAACACAATGTTTCATAGAGGCAAGAATCTAGGAAAATACCTTTGAAATGTATAATCCATCCAACAATGAGGCTTTTTAATTAAAGAAATTGAATATGAAGCATATGATAAAAATTCAAATCTCCACTATCATGACACTCACTATGACCCTCTTAAGTGTTTAACAACCCAACAAGATCATGAGTTGTGATAAAAAATAAGCTCAAATATTACTACAAGTTCAACCTCTAAGTATTCTCAAGATAACAAATTCCTCAAACTAGAACTACATCTACTTCTAGCCTTAAACTAGGAACACCATTAAACAACCAAGGAGAAACTCTCAAAACCCACCAGGTCAACCTCATCTAGCAAAATAAAAAGGTAGATATAAATAATATAATGAAATAAACATAATAATATGTGTTGATCACTTACTAATGCACCTTCATACCCAAATGACTCAATGTGCATCTTCACGTTATTAATAACATGGATTTTGGTGCCCAAGACACCTCAACAAAACATCCAACTAATGCCAAGGTACTAGGAAACATGGTCACAAGACCTCAACTAGCAAACCTAAGAAATGGAGTACACCCAGTTGGTGGATTAAACCATATCTAACCATCTACTAGAAATATATTCAGTCATGATGTAAACACCAGTAGCCACACATTTGTTCTTACTCAAAGAACATATAATTTCATAAACACTCTCATACAAAGATTTGAATATACTTCACTCAATTCCAAGAACCAAGATATTCACACACATCAAAGTCATTCTAAGATAGAAATCTTCGGAATACAAGCATTTCAAAATAATTCATAAATACCATACAACATCTACTTCCCTTTCAGTAAGAATTAGAACTGAAGCATTATTATTCTAATTAACATGAACACAAAGACTTAGCATATTCTTTGGCATCTACTCCCTTGTACATTCTATCAAGGTTTCATTATGAACATGATAGGGAATGAATGTAACATAGAACAAGATCAAAAATTTCAAAAATTTGGAATAGCCACCATAAGGATAAAATATAGCCCAAGAGGAAAAATTATCAATGCAACAGTAAGAATATAATGCTATAAATTCCAACAATAAATCATTCATGACCAACTTGGGTCATAAAAGAGATAGATGGAAAATTTGGTGACTAATCCACTCATAATAAAATTAAAGTTTCAATGTAAATCCATAATCAACAATTAAAAATTCATCAATAACCAAAATAAAGCATAAAAATTTGAAAACATGATTACATCAACTAAGTGACTAAGTTTAGCCACATTTGAGGGAGTGATGGCTACACGACACCTTAGGAGTACTACATCCAAAGTGTGTTAGAGAGAGTATGCTTAAATACAATACAAAATTAATTCATCAATTTCACTCAACCATACCAATGGGAACCACACTATCCAATTGTACTTCATCAAGATATACCCGTATTATAATGCAAGAAATCATATGCAAGGTTCACTATGACATCCACAATCTCTATCCAAAAAAGGGTAGGGCTTCACCTAAGTACCACTTTACAAAGGAATTTTATAATTACATGCAATGACACACACATTACACACATCATAAATCATTAACACATTGCAAAACAACATGATATATATGGATTTCATAGGGAACATTACAATTGAGGTTCTAAGACAAATTAGCATAATGTTGGACTATTAAACATAATTTATTTTAATAGTTAAACATGCATTTCATGTAATAGGAAACCAATACCAAATACCTATCTAGATTCTTGTTGGTGTTTTAATTTTCCCACTAAGGCTTTGTAATTCTCTAAGAGGTTGAGAACCTCTATATTCAAGAATTCACGAAGTTAGTGGCTAGCTGACAAGATTCAGTCAAAGATAGAATATCCTGTAGGAGTTGAGAAAATACAACACCACAAACCCCGAAGATCACCTGCATGCAAATAACCTATCACAAAAGAAGAGATGGAGACAAACAAGCAAGGGTTTTCTGAAAACTGAAAATGTATATATCAGAGAGAATGAGAGAATGAATTGATATGAAATACAATGGGATCAATCCTCATAAAAAGGAGATCATGCAAACCCTAATAAAACCCTAATAGGAAAAACCCTAATAGAAGCCCTAATAGGATAACATTTAATAATTAATATAATTATTAAATGTCACTTTATGAAAACTAACATGAAATCTTAAGAAGGGAATAAAGGTAACTTAATCAACATAATTAAGTTAAAACCTTTACTCTAACACCCCCCCTTAAGATGAACAATAGTGTAGCTACAAACAAATGCAAAAAAGCAAAGGTAACTACAATGCAAGAAGGCAACATGGGTCCCGGCAACTAGGCCAGATCAGGTACCCAAATACAACCAAATCTCTGTAAAATGGAGAAATAGAGAAAACCTCATGGGAAAAAGCTCTACTCCAAAAAGAGAAGAAGAAAGCCAAGAAGAGACATCACTGAAGCAGAAGAAGCTATAAACAACTGTCAAAAGATGACTGCTATGGTGTTGAAGAACCTCCACTAAAGATAGTATGATCAGGAACAAGAAGACAATAATCTGCATAAGTGCCCATACAACACTACTCGAATAAGATGGCAAACAAAGGCAAACACTTGGAACAAAGATACAGATGGCACAACAACCAATAGTTTGAAACACTGATCAACTGAGAATGGAAGATTCCTTCCAAGGCGAAACCAAGGAAGCATTAGCACGAACAGTATAATACCCCCCCATAATGGTGAACTAGGAGCCTGACAGATCAATTGAAATGGTGTGCAACACCCTGTAGTGCATGAAGAAAAAGATACAACATCTGAAAGTGGACAAGAAAGCACCTACAACTGAAAAAGTGGTGTGCAAAACAAAGCACACATGCATGAGGCTGGAATCATATGTATCCATGGTCGTCGTGGAGGGACACTCATCGGACAAAGGTGTGATGACAAACAAAGGAAAACTACACAACCCCCCATGGTATGGATTCAATGTCGTCATGGAGGGATACTCACCAGACAAAGATGTGATGGAAAAACAAAGACAAACTACACAACCCCTAATGGCACTTTATAATATTAGTGCGAGTACAAAATATGGCACAACCTTATATGCAAAATCCCAAAAGATGCATGTACAATAGTGTGGCACTTTATCTCAGTATGTTTACATAAAAGATAGCTTATAAATGATGCTCAAAATGTCCTCAAAGGACAAAATGCTGGAAATACATGAAGAATAGCCAAAAACGAAGCATCCCATGCAAACAAAAAGTTTCCAAGAGCAAATATGTCCAGGTAATCCACCAGAGTGTGAAAACACAAATAATTGAATAAAAGATACTTGGAGTGAAATCTAGAAAAATGGAATAGATGAAAATGAAGAGCTCGGAAATACGGTTCCAACACAGCTGAGATTGCGAAAAATGGAGAAACTAATCAAAAGTTATGAACTTGAGACTGAAAATAGCCCCTTTGTCTTCAACTGGCTGTAGAATGCACCAACGGAAAAAAGTTGTGATACTAGAAAGATGACAAAACCAGATTTTTGATGATATCTCGTTTGCCAAAAAATGATATCATATGCCCAAGATACAGCCTCCGGAATAAATCAGCTCCAAAGAGGGAAAAAACCAGTGCTGGGTTAAATTTGACGGTCATACGGCCATCACAGCAAAATCACTGGGTTAAATTTGATGGCCAAATGGCCGTCACCATAAAAGTGCAACTGGGCTTATTTTCAGAAAAAATATTTTTTTAAATTAAAAAAACAAATAAAAAAATTTACAAAGTTTATTTTTTTTTGGAAAAAAAAATAATCAAAAAGGTCGACGGCCTTGTACCGCCGGCGGGTACTTTGCGTAGTGCACTGCGTAGGTACACTACGCGGCACTATGCAGGGTACACTGTGCATGGTCAATGCAAGTACACTGTGCCCTGCACAGGGTCCCGGTCCGAGGCCCGAGCAAGCCTTAAAAAGGCTTAAAAACCTTTTTTTTCCGATTTTTTAAAAAATCAAAAAGTTGTACAATCACAATTTTTTTGCATAAAATAAATTTTTAACAAAATTTTCCGAAAAAGAGGCGAAAAATAAAATTCCAAGAAAAATAATTTTTTTACCAGTAATTTTTTACAGATCCACGCGCAGACGACGGCCGTACCATTGTACTTGCAAAAAAATTTTGCCTTAGATTTTGACTTTCTCCAAAATGGACAAATGAACAGTCAATTTAGGGGTTTTGGACCGCTGCAGACGCAATGGCAATGTCCGTTTGAGCTGAAAATGCTTCAAAAATGCAAGTGTTCCCTAGATCAAGAAAACAAACCCCAAACCCTTGAAGCTCCAAAAATCTTCAAAACAAGAACAGGAAGCAGCAGGTGTGGAGCTCTGATACCATGTAGGAGTTGAGAAAATACAACACCACAAACCTCGAAGATCACCTGCATGCAAATAACCTATCACAAAAGAAGAGATGGAGACAAACAAGCAAGGGTTCTCTAAAAACTGAAAATGTATATATCAGAGAGAATGAGAGAATGAATTGATATGAAATACAATGGGATCAATCCTTATAAAAAGGAGATCATGCAAACCCTAATAAAACCCTAATAGGATAAAATTTAATAATTAATATAATTATTAAATGTCACTTTATGCAAACTAATGTGAAATCTTAAGAAGGGAATAAAGGTAACTTAATCAACATAATTAAGTTAAAACCTTTACTCTAACATCTCCTACACTTTTGGCTCTATGAAACCAAGGAGGGTTTTCCTATACGTGTTCGTAAAAATGCTTCATGCCTCAAGAACACTTCTATACATAGATACATTCCTATCAATTTAACTAGATAGCATCTACCCAGGTTTTGGAAAACCAAAGAATAAGAACAACTATCTAAAGCTAGGAAAGCAGATTTAATATGATATTTACATCTCAAGAGAGATAGAATTTAATTTTTTTAAATGTTCACAATATGAACCTTCACATTTAGGGCTACCGTTCTATAATTTTAAAAGGATCTTGAATGAACTAACCAGTGCCTAATTCAACTGGGTGGGAGTCACATAAAACATAACCCTGATATCATTGAACTATAATTATAATGCCTTACATTATAAGGTTTTACAGTATTCAAAACAATACTCCTTAGAAAATCCTAAGCACATTACCACAAACCTATAATTCCTTTTCAAGCATTTGATTAACTCATTAAGTTAAAGAAGGAAAATGAATCACACATTCAAACATACCATTGAAGATGAATGAAGCAACCATTGATAAATCCATTCACAATCTGTCATACGTACACAGGAGAGAAATTGTCTTAAATTCTTAGATTTTTTTCGATATCAGTAATTAAAAAAAGCATAGTATACTTATCTTATGCACATACCTAACCTAGAATGACTTTCTAGCTACAACCTTCTAGATACTACAATATATTCCTAACTGTACAAAGGAATCAAAATGGTTACACCCCTGTAACAAGCCAAATAGAACAAAAACCACCGCATCACCCATGTGCACATCCACATCTGAATCGAATCGCATAAACAACATCAAAAACAAAAATCAGGACCCCAACAACCACATCATCATGTTGCACCATGAGCAACCACACGGCCCTGATATAGGCGACCACTCCTAGTCCTCGCTTCAGTATCAAGCGAGACCATTACCTTACATTTTTTTGCACCAACACTAGACCCAGCAACATCACACGATGCCACCGCAACAATTAGAGAAACTACGAAGACCTCCTCATCCACTCTCATGAGCTCATTCAGGGCCATGAGGTAACTACAATAGTCTGAATAAGTTTCAGACCCTTCACCACCAAATCCTACAGAAAGCTCAATTGATGACCTACAACGTCTAGACCTCTTGTCAACCCTTTCATTAACTATCCTAGAAGCACTAGGAACAGTACTCTGTTTAGTTTGTTTCTCCTCCCACTGCAAATTCTTTGTTCCCATCTTGGCGTTTCATCATACCGGGGAAGCATGAACCACTAACTTATCCATCCAATTCGCAAGTTAAAATTCAGCAAGAAAAACCAAACACCTGCAAATAAACATAAACATAAACTCAAAAATGCAAAGATGTTAATGAGAAATAGGCAAGCATTTATCGAACAAGCCAGTGTAGGGAACAATAATTGCTCCAATTGTAGTACAAGAAAATGAGCAATTAGTGGGTGATGTTGCCACCAAAGAATATTTCCAAGCTCATGGAAAAAGATACACAACCCATCATGATCATCAGGTGAATATCGCTCACACAGATGGAAATAAAGATGAGATCCACTAGAAAGACCTGCGCCATTAATGAAAATAACTTGCAGAGCACAAATAGTCCTCAATTGGGTGGATTAGAAATTTTGAATTTAGACCGTCGATGTGATAAAGACCTGGCATGTCGAACGACTCAAATCGAGTCAAAGATCATTGAAGAACCCACATCACTACTTGGAAAACCCAGCGGTCAATCACACCCCTCGCAGTCAGAGACACACGAACCAACAAAGGGCCCCATCTAGCCACCTTATACCATAGAACCAGGCAATGTGTCACCAGCTCACACACCTCACGACACTTTCAAAAATATTAATTTGATCGTGTGAGGCCTGTGAGGGATGGTCATCATTAATCCCCGTCATTAAACATTCATCGTTGAAAATACATCCACTTGTCACTGTTGGTGCATCGAGACAGGCCGCACCCCACCGTACTCGACAGATGGTGGCATCTCGCATACCTTGCACCACTTTAGTGACATCAACAAGAAACCTTGTGATATCTACAAGGAATGGTCCAGATCTGAACCCCTTGATCCGATGGCCCACCAACCTGCAAATAGAAAAGCTATTTATAATAGTGGGGCCGACTAGGAGAATGGGAAAAGACCCTCAGTGGCACAAATTGTAAGGACAAAGTCTAAACATTGGGAAAATCCACCCAATTTAGGCAAAATAATATTAAAAGCCAAACGTGGAGAAAGAAACGATAGGTCGGGTGAAGGGGTCGGTAACAACATGATAGATAAGGCTCAGTCGAATGACTTAAAAGACTGATAACCCCCAATAACAGGTCAATACAAAATTGTAACGTAAGGGTTTAAATGGTACAACCAATTTTAACATGGGTAGCAAAAAACCCTAAACCCTAAACATTAGACCCCTAGTCACAAAAGATGAATAGACATGCCCAATGCTAGGAAAATTTTTGACAAAATTTTAAAATTTCCATCAGTTCTCACAAGAATCCCAAGGACAACATGATTTGGGGACTATATAGGAGTGAATTTGTACCCCTTGTGTAAATTCCCCTTTTGTATCCCCCCACATTAGAAAATTAAATCCGAATGCGAAATTCTACATCATGCATTCGAAATGAATCCACTTGGCACTTGTCTTTTGTGTTGGTGGGGGAATTTTTCTCGAGGAAATGAGCATGGTCCATATAAATTTGTGTGGTGTGCTACCATCCCTGATGGATTCCTACCTCTAGAGTTCATAGGGATGTTATGTTCTCCATTGGGCATGAAGTGTAACACCTCTGTGTTGACCAACTGGCCCAAAAATAGCTCTTTCCATCCTAATCTCTCTTTAAATGCATAACTTTGACTATCAATTTAATCTTCTTCACAATTCTAACCATTCGCTTGATCTTTCTTAGCAATTCATACAATCTCTTGAGAATTACGGTAGTTTTTTGCTCCATCAACTCCACTTTGAACTTTTTGTTCTACCATAGAAGCTACGAGTTTGGTGTCTTGTGAGACCTCCTTCATCACCGCTGCAACTGTGTCAAATTTTCCAATCTCGTTGTCTTGAATTCTCCCTTCATTGGCCTTGAGTTCCTTTAGGTGGAGGTGGTATTGCTTCACTATTATTTTATTTTTGTGGTTTGATAGAGTAGCATTGTGTTTTTCGTAGTGTTCATACTCTCTCTTTCTATTTTCCTTTATTGCATTTTCTATATCATGGCTTTCCTAGCTATTTGTGGAGGTGGAAACACCAAATCATGGGTTTGACTAAGGCAAACCCCTATACATCCCAATATTTTTCAATCTCTTGGTTGTATGTATGTGTATGTGTATGTGGAGCTTGTTGGAGAACTGGACTTTCAGTGAGTTGGACCTTGTCACCTTTGTTTTCTCTATCCCATTTATCATTTCTATAATCATTTGTTGTACTTCATTATTTTGTTCATTTTTTTAAATCTTATTTACTAGATCATTGGTAGGTTTCTTTGTTTTTCTCATTGTATTTCACACTTTCTAGTTGTACGAACACCAACACCCTAGAGAAATTCTAGCACACCATGTTGTCGTCCTTCACCCACATTGCTATCCTCAGGAAGAGAGTTGTCTAAGGTACAATTTGGATTTTGAAAACTAGCTCATCTAATCCCATATGAGTATTTGGATTAGTAGAGTAACATACAAATTTCAAAGTGGTCTTCATTCTCTATCCTTGACCTAAAAACCTACTTAGCTTGAGGTAAGATAGGCAGCCTTCCACTCTCGGCTCTTCGTGACTTGGAGCCTTGGTGTGGTTGGTCCCGCTCGCTACCTTACATTTTTTTTTGAACCTAACATGAACCATTTTAGTTTTGTTTAGTGGTGCCAAAAGGCCCTTTTCTCGTATCCTAGGAGCATTGTGGGTGTGAGTGTCATGAGGAATTTTTCCTTGCAACCCAACCTATGACCCCTAGTGGTGTAGTTGGAAGGTTCCATAGACATTACAAAATGAAGACTTAGTTGGGTCGCTATCTAATTGAAAAACCTTTAGGGGCTCTATGAAAGCTTTGTCTAGGGTGTGCAATGGCCTCCTTTTACATCTTCCTATCCCATCGACGCAACTTGTGAGTAGTTCTCTCGGTATAATTTTCACCTCACAAGACTTGTCAACGGGTTATAATATAGAACCATCTCCCTTATACATCCCTAAACAAATAAATGGAAACATTATGACAAGTGTTCTTCTTGACCCCACATGTTAGGTGAATGTCATAACAGAGGAGATTATGTTCATTAAATTCTTGCACAAAGATGGGTATCTAATGATCGAAACAAGAATATCTTTCACCAAACCTTATGATTCCTTGTAGAACCATAAATTATCATTTTCCCCTCATGATTAATAGCATTGTCATAATGAACCCTAATGCAAAGCTAGTATGGTCAAGACCTGACTTAAATGAACCTTGCGATTAAGTTGAGCCAACCTGAAGATTTAGGTTGTCCTAGTTTAGTCTTTCAAGTAAAGATAGGTTCCCACGATCTATTTGTGAGGATTTATCTACACTGTTGGTGAGCGACTAACATCATGATCAATAGTTTCATTTTGTGATTTTCTTGCTTGTTGTGATGTGTCTTTGTCTTTGTTGTTTCATTGGGTTTGATGTCCTCCATGAGTGTGATAGTTCTTGGCACATGAATTTCCTCTTAGTGGTGATGTTATGTGGTACATTCCCTAATTTGTGAATCTTTTATCCTTGACTTATCCTCTCTTGGAGACATTAGGCATGATGTTCCCTAAGAAGAGATTGTGAATGCATAATTTTCAAGCTCCCTTTGGGTGAGTTTATTTTTGCCTCAGTATCGGCCACACCTTGATGAAGAAATAATCATATCGAGCTCCTTTTACACAAAGTCTTTGGAAAATATCACCACGTGTCAACCAAGTGCTCCTCACAGGGTTTCCTTTGGTCTCTTTTCAAAAGGCTTGCACCAAGCTTCCACGTGTTAGCTATTCACAATCTCGTGTGCCTCTTTGCATAGCTCCCCTTTCGGTTTGTGACCACATGCCACGTAGTATCAGTGCACGCATATATTTTTGGTGGACCCCACCATCGGCATAGTATGTTGAAGACCTCCACATGTCTTCATAGCGTAGGTTCTTTATCGCTCAAGGGAAGGATAGAACATCGAGCCCCAATCGCTTGTCGTGTGATGTCCTAAAGAACTTCATCACGGGAGGAGGCTAGGCAGGCGACAACCTTTCACCAGTTGTCATGTTCTATAACTTCCGCCATGAATCGATTGCATGTGTCAAGTGCTCTGGTCTGTTGGGACCACTACCATCATTTGCAAGGGATGCATCCAGCCCTCAGTTGTCTTCATTCATGGCCTGAATAGTTTCAGTTGTAATGGAAAAAGGGAAAATCATTGCTAATGCATCATTGCTCATAATCAAATAATCTTTTATGTTACTTGCTCGACAAGTCAAGTTTTCATTATAAATATTGCTTCTTCTTTTGAAGCAGAGATTTCAAATTTTAGTTCAAAGTTGGGCAGAGGAATTGATAGAAGAACCAGGCCTTAAATTGCTTTATTAGATTATTGTAAAGAACTCACAAACTATGCCATTGTTCGGCCTTTCTGTTTTCTTTGATATTTGATAAGTTTTACTCTGCCATTATTGTACTGGATGTTTCATTCCTAGAGTTCTATAAATTAATACAAGTTTTCTGGTTTAGATCACGTCTTGGACTCTTCTTTATAGTAACATGTATGAAATTATTTTATGTCATATAATGAATCACTCAAGCTTCTATTTTTATTCTACCAATCTGGAATGCAGCAGACTACCCAGAGGCCCTTAAGTCATCCCCAAGATAGATTTACCATGCCGCACATCTAAATCTCGGTGTATCGCCTTAGTTAGATCCCTTTGTTT